>ML681997.1:24948471-24967658 GCA_007922195.1 Podocnemis expansa
CACACACACACACACACACACACACACACACACACACACACACACACTTATTCTAGAAGTCTGATTCATTCAAAATTCATTTTTAAACACAGCACTATTTAACTATATCAAGCATTACAGTCTGAAATTAAATAACTTAATGTCAAAAAGCAAATAAACAGATGCCATTCATATTTTTATTTGCACCCTTCTGCTAATCCCAAAAGTTCACTTTAGAATCTTGAAGTGTTTCTGTGAACAAATTATAAATACACAGTAAAGCAATGATTGATTATAATGATGAAAGCAAACCACACTGTCAAGTGTGTGATTGAACATAATTAATGAACAGAAAACATCCTGGATCATTTACTAACAGTGTAACTCAACCTTGATAGTTTTGGGGCTCCAATGTTTAAAAGTAATTGGTCACATTTTCTTTCAGTTAATAAAGTTTAACTTATAGAAAAGCAGGTTATTTACCTGAATTTTAACTCTCTTTTAATTAGCACATAATTCAACTGTTTATCTCACACAAATCTATTCCATTTAAATACATTTGCACATAGAGCCCTACAAATCCACAGATCTCCACGAATATCCACCTTATATCTGCATCCATGGATACAACACGGATATCCGGGGACCATTTCTTGTGAATGCAGATCATATACGGATCCACATATTTTTATCTGCACAGAGCTAGACCCCTGCAAATATGCAGATATCTGCAGATATCCGAATTATATCTGCATCCTCAGCTACAACACAGATATCCGCGTACCACTTCTTGTGGATGCAGGTCGGATACAGATCCACTTATTTGTATCCGTGCAGGGCTCTATTTGCATGCTGTTCTGTGTGTGATGACTGAGTGATCAAATATCCAGTTATCTAACTTAGTGTTTGCAATGCATCCCACAGTCCTGTAATATTTACCCAAACTGGGAGTTTCATGCCTAATACAGCTTTTAGAAAGGGTCACAAATCCTTTGTGCAAACCCAGGACAATTAATAGTGTGGTTTGAAATCTTTCTACATACATGATTTTCTTGAGTGTCCAAGCAAAACCAGGTAAAATCTGTTTCTTTTAGCTCCCTTTTTATCTGTGTATGTAGGCACTTCTATGGTCCTCATCAACTTAGTTATTTAATGCCTTTTACTTTCATTATATCCCCTATAGTAATCCCCTTTCTTTTTGTCTACACTTATATCTATTCAGAATGTCAGTGCTTTGGGAAAAACACCTTGTGCCTGATTCCCTAGTGCCTGGCCTACAGTGGTCATTGACAGCAGTGAGTGCAAATAGCTGTGCAATGCTACTAAATCTGTATAGACCAGATTCTCTGACTTTAATGAAACTACACTAATGTACTCCAACTGAGATCTGGCCTGCATTGTATTACACTTTGTTTTGAACTGGCATAAATGACTAGCGAAGGTCCAGGGCAATGGAGAATCTCTCTCACAAGCACACACCTTGTCTTTTATTTGTATGTAAAAGTGCCTAGCATATTTCAGGTGCTCTATAAAGTATATGACACTATTGAGGTGTAGCTTTGAGCTGTGCAAATCTGACATGGCTTTGAAGCACATATCCTTAGAAAAATGGTAATGCTTATCAAATCTTAAGCATACAGCACAAATGATGTTCCTGTAATAAAGCACTAGTTTTTGTTAATAAAAAAAAACCTTATACAAATCTTATGCAGTGTCCAATTTATTAATAAGAGAAAACAACTATATACTAAATGACACCTAAGAGAGCTGGCTAGGCAAAAGGCACAATCTGTCATGGTCACTAAGACATTCATAAATAACTTGTTTTCATGCATCTCAGGAAACATTCATCTGATCAAATGTTCATGCTGCCATACCACATTTTGATCTCATTTCACGTACGGCTGCTTTGACTTGACAACTCAAGTAGAAGAATGAAAGTAACCGATATGAATATTTTGCATTTCAATATTAAATGTGCTCTAGTTTTAATTTGTGGGAATGTGAACTGAGTTTTTAAAAAGATCAGATAAACCTCTTGTGGCATAATCCAAGCAGGATGTCAGAATCAAGCTTTCATTAAAATTTGAACATTGCAAGAGCTGAATGTCCAGATTTTGATGTGCTGTTGATCACTTCCTCTTTGACTCTTCAGTTGTGTCATCAATAGGTATTCCTGTCCTCACTGTGGCCCATCTTTTACTTTCTTCCCTTACCTATATAGCTTCCTGGGCCTCTTTCTCCCAACCTTTGCCCCTGGAAGTATTTTTCAGCAATCAATACAATAGCGATTGTGAGATCTGAAACTTCTTCAGAGTCCGTCCTATTCCTCAAACTGGGTGGAATTTGACAATTCATCAAAAGGTCCACGCACACCTCAAGCAGGGCTCAAATGGTGCCGAGGCCTAATGCTGATCCTGTGTACTGCAAAGAATTTCTCTCAATGTATATGATGTGATATGGGGCATTCCCATCCAAATTCAAATATCGCCTCTGTGATGGGACTAGGTCAGCAGCTCTCAACCACTGTGTCGGGACACATGATTGTGTCACTGCACAGCAACAAGTGTGCTGTGGAGAGCAAGGTGCAGGGGGTGTGGCTGGATTTGGCCTGGTGAGGGGGTGGCCTGTAGAGTCGTGCTTGGATTTGGCCTGGTGTGTCTTGTAGAGTTGTGCTTGCTGCCACACAGGTCGCAACCCACAAAAGGTTGAGAGCCACTAGGCTAGGTTATCCAATAATAACAACTGGATACATTTATCCAGCAACAGTAAGTGATACTATGAGCAGGCTTTAAATTGTGTCATTTCTTCTGAGCTTTACAAAATTTTAATTGTATGCTGAGATGCAAACAACCCCTGTGAGTTATTAATCCTACATGACAGAGGGATTAACTGAAACAAAGAGAATAAATGACTTCTTCAGAGTCTCATAACAAGTCAGTGCCAGACATAGAAACAGAACCCACAGTTCAGATACCTAGTTCCAAGCATTAGCCACTCAACTTTAGTCTCTCTATCCCTCCTGTAACAGACAACTGAACAGAAGCAGAATGCAATTCACATCTCTGTTTTTCTGCTAAGCCCTCTCATTGCTCTATAGCCCATCAATGCCTATTTACCCCAGGGAAATTTGCAGCTGAATCAAATCAGAAAAAAAAAAATAGAGGACAGCTACTCTGCTGGTGTAAATCACGATAGCTCCATTAAAGTCAATGGTGCTAAGATGACTTTCAATAATTGGACGAGCTGGTTTATATGCTGCGGGGTGGGGGGGTATTTATTTATTTATTTTAAAATGTCAGGTCTGGTATAGCATTAAATTCTGCTGGAGTACCCCTCCATTTATTAGTCTGATAAAAACTCTTCATTATGTCTTTTGGGCTGCATCTTGAGCTCCAAAGTATCACAGGCAGCCCTTCTCTGACTGATAAAAGGCTGCCAGATTGCTCTTTTTGCTTAACTAGCCCATTTTTATTCATATGCTAAATACTCACCCAGGGATCATTTATCTAGTATATAGTAAAACCATTATTTATATCATCAAAATACTCTCCTCCATTAGTATATTACTACAGTATAGTGGCTGAAATGATGAGCTGGGTAAGCTTCAGGTCACATTAGGAACACAAATGTCTCTTGTGAGCTTTTATAAAGCAAGCAGATAGATGCGCAGGCAGAATGTGTTAGCCCCACAGCTTCCAGCCAACTCCAGTCTTGTTGAAATAATGATAAATATCTTACCAGAGCTGCAATATTTCACCCACTTGTCAATTATATGGCAAAACACAGCTGTAATGCATGACACAAGACAGCTGAGAATAAAACTGAGCAAAAGCACTTAGAATCTGTGAAGAACTTTATGCACTTGCTATTAAGTAATTAATCTTCACAACAGCCTTGTGAGGTATGATTGGTTCTACTTTATAAATGGAGCAGTGAAACACAGAGGTTAAGTATCCTGTCCAAGAATAGGAACAAGGATACTAACAAAATTATTTATTGCATGAGCATTGGTGGGAGAAAATTGATGAAGTGGGATTTTTTCCATGAAAGCTCATGCGATAAATAAATTTGTTAGTCTTTAAGTGCCACAGGTCTCCTGGGTTGTTTTGCTAAACTAGACTAACATGGCTACCCCTTTAGAACTTGTCCAAGAATAGAAGATAAAAAGGAACTGGGATTTTAACTCAGAAGTCCCAGGCTCCTGATCCTACATTCAGATAACACATTTTCTCTATTATTAGCCACAAAAGTTAATCAAAGGCTTTCTTATTGTGTGAATGATCACTATAGTTTATTTGCATATGCTGGTATTTCAAAAGTCCTGCTTATCATATACAACTGTAGAGATGGCCAAGAGAGGGCGCTCTACCCTTTTTACATAGATTCATATTACCACTTCTGACCAACCTCATTACACTTGCAATTGACAAGCTTTGCTTTGCAGTAGGTCTTCACTACTCTACATTACTGATTACAGGTGAACTTTGTCTGTTTAATCCCTATTCATAACAGAAGGCCAGGATAAATTCACCAGGAAATAGAATTTTTTATTCCTTTCACAGGTATAATACCCAGTCCTGGGCCCAAACCTATACTCTAAACTACAAAAATATGTGTGGTGTTATTTATCCTGCTGATTTTATTTTTACCTATAACATTTATCTCTGAGGTAAAAGAGAGGTGGATCAGAAGCAACTCCCCAGATTTGTACGCTCCAAGCTCTGAAGAAGCTGGGATACAATCCAGATCTCTGGCATTCAGGCCTGGCAATTCATTTTTATTTATTAATGCTTCCTGCTATATTAATTATCCTGTAGTAAATTTTGTCAGAGTAATGAAGTACTAGTAACATGGAACTTCATTACAGTGCTTCGCTACTTTGGGGTCATCACTAATACTCTTCTAGCATTATATAAATAAATAATGACATTGTCTAAATAAATAATAACGAAATCTTTGCTGAAAAATGAAGTCACACCACTGCTGTGTATGTGCAAATTAGACTAAGCAACTGTTGGCAATATTACACTGTAAAATCAAGAAAGTTGTTTACAGTTAAAAAGACATCTACAAAACAGCTCCATTTGCAGACTTGAAAGGTTCGTGAGGACAATCAGCTAAACAAAACCCTCCTCATTGTTCTGGATTTAGGTTATTTGTTTCTGAAGGCTGAATCAGAAACAGAAAACCTTCCTAGTGGGAGAAAACAGGTGTATAAATATATATTATATAACACGCATGTGCATGCATGTGCATGTGTACACGCATGCACACACAGAGCTTTCAGCACTTTTGAGTATGATTTGAGTGTGGTGCAACATATCTTCAAATAACTACACTGATAAATTATCCCCAATTACTGCCTCTCCAAAAATACAATTACTTAATAATCTATCTGCCAAAAATGTTAAATAGATTTGACATTATGTCAGAAAATAGCTGGCAGTGCCTTCAGCTGTACAGGAAAGCTAGATCTAGTAATCAATGAAGAGAAGTGCAATTTACCATGCTTGATGGGCAAGCTAGTGAAGCAGCTGTACTTTTGAATAAGTGTCAAGAGAGACTTGTGTATACACCTTTCTGTATCTTAAATGCTAAAGTCAGGGTTGATTTCATTGGCAGGCTAGTATTATACTTACAGGACAATTCCACTGACATTACACAGAAATTACTTTACTGTTATCAATCACACTCTGGAAACTGTCAAGTGGGGTCATCTTTAAGAAATGCATTTCTCTATCATTTGATCCTCAAAACAGTGAGATTAAGTTTAAGATTAGTTTTCACACTGCCAAGACCTTTTTTTGGTCTACAAAAAAGAAAGATGTTCAGAAATGTAAATATCTCTCTGAAAGAGACAAGGTGGGTGAGGTAATATTTTTTTATTAGACCAACTTCTACTAGTGAGAGACAAGTTTCCAAGCTACACAGCTCTGTATAGTATCCTGAGACCAACATGACTATAACACTTCAAAAATATCTTACAGCAAAAAACACAGTCTCTCTATCAAATCTGAAATTAAGCAGTGGACAGGTCATTATTCTTTTTACAAAATTGGTGTTTTCACTATTCAAAAAAAAGAAACGATACAAAAGCAGCGAGAGTCCTGTGGCACCTTATAAACCAGGCATGGCCAAACTGTGGCTTGGGAGCCACATGTGGCTCTTGAATAAAAAAGTGTGGCTCGTGGAAGAATGTCAGCAAATCAATTTAGTAGGTAAATGTATATAGTTATATGCCTCAGTGCGGCTCTTGAAGGTTTAATAATCAACTTGTGTGGCTCTTGAGTTCCATAAGTTTGGCCACCTCTGTAGACTAACAGATACCTTCAAGCATAAGCTTTCTTGGGATACAACCCATTTCGTCAGATGCATCTGACGAAGTGGGCTGTAGCCCACAAAAGCTTATGTTTGAAGAAATCTGTTAGTCTATAAAATGCCACAGGACTCTCGCTGCTTTTGCTATACACAGACTAACACGGTCATCCCTCTAGAAATGATACAACAGCACATTTAGGTAAGAAATGGAACAACTAAAGACCAAATGCAGAAATCATTAATGAAAAATTTAGGTTATTCACACTGAGTAGTACTTTAACCTGCAAGTAGGCACTACTCATCTCATTGGGATTGTTGATCGAGTAATGTACCATCCTATGTGAGTAGGGTAGCTGTAGAAGAAATTAAGTATAGCAGCTGGCTAACTCCATTTTGTAACCAGCAGACTCCATTTCAGCTAAAGCAAGGGGTCACATACTCTTCTGGGCCAGGGAGAAGAGTGAATTAGCATGAGAAAGAGACAAAGGCAGAAACTGAAACTTAGGAAAACAGCCAGGTAGCAGACCCCCATATAAGGAAAGTAGAGCATCTTCCTATCATGAGAAGATGGTACAGACATTGCAGGATTGGAGAAAAGCCAGGTCACACTATGTGATGCATGCACGAATGTATTACGGTAATGTACTACCTATATAAGGTAACTCCACCCTTTGTTAGGGGCTCTTGGGCTTTTGTTTTGGTCCCAGGGTCCACAGCTGCATATAGTTTTTCTAATAAACTTTTTCTCTTCTACTAAGTGTGGCCTCCGCTGACTGAACACCCTTAAATTTCCTCCACATAGCAGAGTCAAGTGCTTTGTAGCAATGATCCAAAGGGACAGCTGTGTTAGTCTACTTCAGTAAAACAAACAAGGAGTACTGTGGCACTGAAAGACTAATCAATTTATTTTTTGCATGAGCTTTCGCAGGAGAAAATCCCATTTCCTCAGACGCTTTGAAGATGGGGGAACTGGAAACTTAAGACATTTAAATTTCAAAGCATCAAGTTTAAAATGCCCATCTTAGCTTTTAAAGCTTAAACAACTTTGCTTCGACCCTTCTCTCTCATCATACTCTCCCCAACTTCCTTGTTCTGCCTGCACTACTAGTCTTGAAGCCCCATTCTTTCCTTTCCCAGTTCCAGGGCTATGTCTACACCTAAAACCTTAGTTTGGACTTGCTTAGTCCAAAATGAGTAGTTTGAAGTTAGTTTGAACTAACCATAGTATTTTAGTTCAAACTAACTTCTTAGCTCGAACTAGTTGTGCTTTTTTTTAGTTCAAACTAACTTTTTAGTTTGAACTAAAAAAAAGTGGTAAGTTCAAACTAAAAGTTAATTCAAACTAAAAAACTGTGCTTAATTCAAACTAACCACCAGTTTGAACTTATTTAGTTTGAACTAGCATGTCTTCACCAGGCTAGTTTAAACTAAAAATGGAAATTAGTTCAAACTAGGCAAAGCCTAGTGTAGACAAGGTTCAAATTACTTTGGACTAAGCTCGCTTAGTCCGAACTAATTTGCTCATGTAGACATAGCCCAACAGTTGTTCATGCTACTACTTCTGTGGAATTATCCAGCACCACCTATTTACCAAGCTCCCAAAATCTCCTTATTCAAATATCACATAAAACCACACTTTTTCAATGCCCACAAAGAGTGGTATTTTTTAGAACAATGGGAGCACTAAACAGTAACAGTAAAGTGCCATTTTAAGTGATTCGAGGTGTATTTAAGGTATTGTCATAGACCAGCTTTTTTTTAAGGACTAGCTTGTGTCTTTAGGTACAGCCTTGAGCAATGAATGTAGCTTATGCTACAGCATTCGCAGGCACATTGCCCCTTAATCACACCCCTCTCAGGCACAATTACCTGCCCACTTTTCCCTTGTCCCAGGGCTGAGGAGGGGAGGTAATAATTTGCTGCTATCCCATCCCACAAACTGGTGCTGGGGCAGAGAGCAGGAAGAGCCAAGGCTCCATCCATTCCCAACCCCTCCTTAACCTTTTGCTCCGAGGGAGGAATCTGTAGGCTCATGGCCCTGGGCCCAATGTATGAGCAGTTAGCACCAGGTATACAGAGATTTCCTGCTCCTCTACATAGACAGGTAATCTAAGTCAGTCAGAAACTAGCCGTCTACCATGATAATTAAGAACATTCACGATGGATCTCTTTACAACCTAAGAATCAATAAAACTTCTTAAAAACAAAAGAGACAAACCTTGAAAAGAAAAGAAAAGAAAAGAAAAGAAAAGAAAAGAAAAGAAAAGAAAAGAAAAGAAAAGAAAAAAGACATCTTCATCTTTTACTGGGAACTTCAAACAGTTTCAGGCAAACAAAGGTCCCTTTTATAGTCTTCCCCCATCCAAGGTCAGGATATTTTGACATTGGGGCTAAGTCTGAACAGGAAAGCATTGTGCTGTTAGGACTTGATCATACATATTTACATCTAAGTGGACTTGTAATTGTATTCATGTGAATAGCTTCATAGGAGTAAAATTATGCATGGACTTAGTTGTTTGCAAGACAGTAGCCATAAACTGAAAGCACTTCAATGCAGGGACTGTATTGTTTTGTGTGTGTACAGCACCTAGCACCTGTTATGGCTAAGATAATAACTAATAATAGCACACAAATCTACACATCCTAAGTTATGTCTGCCTCTAAAAGCTTAGTTCGGACTTGCTTAGTCTGAACTAAGCAGTTCAAAGTTAGAATGAACTGACCACTCTTTTTAGTTTGAACTAACTTTTTAGTTCAAACAAAAAAAAACATGGCTAGTTCAAACAAGCTTAGTTCAAACTAAAAAAAACATGGTTAGTTCAAACTAATCACTAGTTCCAACTAAAGTTCTAAATAAGTTTGAACTAAGCAGTTAGTTCAAACTAACCATTCAAACTAACTTGTTCAAACTAAGCTTTGCTTAGTTCAAAGTAAAAAATGTAATGGTATAGACAGGGTTCAAATTAGCTTTGCTTAGTCTGAACTAATGTGCTAGTGTAGGCATAGACCTATAGTTGGATGTCAATTGTTACTCCCCCTCTGGGTCAGAAGGAGCCACACTATCTCACCAAGTCATTGGTTCCCAGTCTATCAGTAGGGGAATTTGTAAACATGAAGTTGATGGAGGCTCTAACTCTCCAGGTGGGCAGAGCTACTAAAAAGTTTGTAGCCCCCGACCTGCAAGCAGGGCAGGGCAAATAAGCAATCTGTAGGCCTCTGGCCCTCAAGTGGGACAGGGTAGATATTGGGTCTGTAGATCTCAGGCCCTTAGACAGGGCAGAGCAACAAACACAGTCTATGGCAGGCGTGGCCAAACTGCAGCTCTGGAGCCGCATGCAGCTCTTGAATGAAACTGTGCGGCTCTTGGAACTAAAAAAAACAAGGAGTCGTGTGGCACTTAAAGACTAACAGATTTATTTTGCGCATGAGCTTTCGTGGGAGAAAATCCCACTTCATCAGATGCTTTGAAGATGGGTGAACTTACAGAATGGAATGAAAATAAATGCAAGGGGGTGTAAAACATAGGATCAGGTCATACAGTAACAGCAAATCAGAGCAGTTGTTAGATTCAAACCCTGAGAAGCCTGAAGTCAAATTACCTTTTGTAATGGGAAAAGAACACATAGTCTCGAGTAAGTCCTGATTTCACAGAATTTAGCTTGCATATTAATTCGAGTTCAGCTGTATCTCTTTGAAGTCTTAATGTCCCAGGCACATCTCTGACGACAGCTGTTAACAAATCATTTAACGAGTGATTAGAAAGATGGAAGTGCTCAGTAACTGGTTTCTTTGTTTTGTGATTTCTGATATCAGCTCTATGTTCATATATCGTTTTGCGCAGCGATTGTCCTGTTTGTCCAATGTATAAGGTGTTGGGGGCATTTCTGGCACATGATGGCATAGAACACATTAGTAGATGAGCAGGTAAATGAACCTTTGATGGAGTAGCAGGCTCGATTAGGACCTATGATGGTATCTGTTGTGCAGATATGTGGGCAGACTTGGCAACGTGGTTTGTTGCAGGGGTGTGTGCCTGCTTTAATGTTTCTTTTGTTAGATCTGTAGTTGCTGGTGAGTATCTGTTTAAGATTGGGTGGCTGTCTGTAGGCAAGGAGAGGTCTGTCTCCCAAGGCTTGAGAGAGAGAGGGATCATCTTTTAGAATAGGCTGTAGGTCCTTAATGATCTGTTGCAGAGGTCTGTCTTGAGGGCTGTATGTAGTGACGAGTGGTGTTCTGTTGCCTTCTTTCTTGGGCCTCTCCTGTAGTAGATGACTTCAGGGAACCCATCTAGCTGTCAATTTGTTTTCTTACTTCCCCAGGTGGGTACTGTAGCTTCAAGAATGCTTGATAGAGATCCTCAACATGTCTGTCTCTGTCTGAGGGATCAGAGCAAATGCGGTTATATCTTAGGGCTTGGCTGTAGACAATGGATCATGTGGTGTGTTTAGGATGGAAGCTCGAGGGATGTAGGTAACTATACCAATCAGTAGGTTTTCGGTACAGGGTGGTGTTGATGTGTCTTTCCCTGATTTGTACTGTAGTGTCGAGAAAGTGGATCTCCTGTATGGAGTGTTCCAGGCTCAATTTGATGGTGGAGTGGAAATTATTGAAATCTCTGTGAAAATCTTCAAGAGCATCTGTGCCATGTGTCCAGATGATGAAGATGTCATCAATGTAAAGCAAAGCAGCATCAGCCGAGGAGTTTCAAATCTCCTGCTTTTGGGGGGAGCCCAGCCTATGCCTAACCACTGGAGTGGCCATACTGTATGCTGAGCCCAGCCAGGGCTTAAAGTAAAGGGAGAGAGTCCCAGCCTGTGCCTAGCCACTGGAGCAGCTAAGTAAGGGGGACCTAGGGAGGGGGGCGTCTAGGGCTGGGTGTTAAGGAGGGCATCAGGATGATGGGGAGAAGCAGTGGCCTGGTCAGGATGGCAGGGAGAAGTGCAGCATGGTCTTTTTATGATAAAGTGTGCAATGAATTTTAAAATTAGTAATTTTGGAATAGGTAAAATTATATGGCTATAGGTGTCAGTGTGGCTCTCGAAGTTTAATGATCAACTTGTGCAGCTCTCAGAGGTTTAATAATCAGCTTGTGTGGCTCTTGAGTTCCGTAAATTTGGCCACCCCTGGTCTATGGCTTCTGGAACCTCAGGCAGGGGCTGAGCCAACAATAACCAATAGCTCATGCCCTCAAGCAGTGTTGGGTAGGTGCAGTATGTAACCCACAACAGAGGGTTGAGCACCTCTGCAATCTAGGACTCAGGGAGAGGTGACAGAGAGTAGAGGGATTCAACCCCACCCAACTCCAACACATCTGAGCCTACAGCCCTAGTAGTAGAGGACTGCTCCACCACTGGGTCACCAGGGCATCCACCCATAATACACTGACCCCAACACAGCTGAATTACAGTCAGCCATCCTGGGCTACTTCCTACTTACTTAACCTGGGTTGTACATGGGTCCACAGAACATTCTCAGTCCCCCGGTAGGCACAGACTGCCCAGAGATCAGGGCGTCTCTGGCTATGTCAGAAAAGGCAGGTGCCTGGAGCAAACAAAATGTATCCATCCATCTTCCGCTCTGTCTTGGCCTCAAGTGAGCTGAACGCTTGGCCCTTTATATTTCCTGTCCCACCCACTCACTCCCAGGGGGAGAGGCAAGGTTGATCTGGTCACACCCACTTGGGTAGGGAGGGTGACTCCTCAGCCTCTGCCTCAGAGGAAGGCCACACCTCCTCACTATAATCCATTCATTGCCCAGTCATAAAGCTCTGGACCAGCGATATATGGATGTGCATGTGTATGAAAAAACACAGTGTTCTACCTCCCCATAAAATCTTAGAAAGCTTCTAATTAAAAAATTGTGGATTTAATTTTTTTTGAATATAGAAACAAATTAAATGAATAAACAAAAGGAAAAAACAGCACAGAACTGTATTTGTCAATGTCAGCTCTCGGAACAGGAATTTAATTTCGTTTAAAAAACTATAATAGGGCTGACTGTGCGATGTCAATAGGATTTCAGTGAGTGAAGGGCTTGAAGGCTCAGCCCAAGACTGACATGGGTGCTAAAGATAGGTATGTTGTACCTTTAATCTTGCATCTTGATCCCATGTCTTACATTCCCTTGCATTTATTTTCATCCCATTCTGTAAATTCCCACATCTTCAAAGTGTCTGACTAAGTGGGATTTTCTCCCACGAAAACTCATGTGATAAATAAATCTGTTAGTCTCTAAGTGCCACAGGACTCCTTGCTTCTTTTCATTAATCGTGCAGGATCCCTCCTAACTGATGGGTGAAGACTGTTGATAATGCATGTACTGTTCATATTTAGCATGGATCTGAGGAGAGTACAGATATCTCCAGCAGTTCAACCTTTGTTCATGATGCTTAATGACATCTGACTGTTTGTGCTAAATGAGCCACTCTTGCAGGACTGTCGTTGCCTCACGGAAAGACCCTGGGCCTGGCCCCAGGCTCTGCGCCCTGGGCCCTGGCCCCAATCTGGAGTTCGGGCCCTGGGCTCCTACCACTGCCAGCCCAGCCCCCAATCCCCAGCCAGGTATGGGGCCAGAAGAGACAGTGGTTGTCCCAGGCGGCCTGACCCAGGAGAGGCAGGCGCTGTGGCCAGCCTGGACCTGGATACCCAGCTGGGGATGGGGCCAGGAGAGGAGGGAGTGCTCCAGGCATTCAGTGCACTGGCACCAGGACTCAGGGCATGTGCCCTGTGAGCCAGGAGCCAGCAATGCCCCTGCACTCTTGCAAGAAAAAGGGAGCAGAAATTAGGCCTCTGTTCACAGATAAGAGCTGGGGAAAGCTCCTGGCTGCCCTTCACTATCTGTCAGTATGGGAAACCAGGCAAAAATTTAGTTTTAAGTTCTTCAGTATTTATATAAATCCTTAGCCAAATCTGACTCATGCAGAGAGGTTTGAGAGAGACAGAGAGCAAGTCGCTGGTAAATATATACATAACAATATCGCATACTAATTAATAGATTTATATTCATTATACCCAGATAAGGTAGGAAAGTGTTGTCACCCCAAAACTAAGGCACAGAGAGACTAAGTGGTTTACCCAAGGTTACATAGGAAATCTGTGGCAGAGCAGGGTCTTCCAAGTTCTAGGCTAATACCCTAATCTGCGTGACCTAAGAAACCTCTCTAAGGCTGACACCTGTGGTGTGGCCCACTGCATGTTCGATCAAACTCGTGAGACCTTGACATTCATATCAGTTATTTTTTCTAACTTTGTTAAAATTTGAAAGAATATTTTTGTCTTTTGCTAGTTACCAAACTTTAAAGATAGATAGATAGATAGATTAGATCCCTGTAATGAATTTCTACACAAAGACAATAGTCTGAAACACATCCAACATTTATGAAGTGCCAATCTCTATAAATAGCAAAATGGGGTAATTATCACACTAAAGCTGTTTCTTCAGACCTACCAGTGCAGTATTTGTAAGTCATAAACAAAGGCATTCAAGAAAAACAGGGATAATACCTCAGAGGTGAGCATGCCTTACAGGAGAAAACAGAACTCCATTGATATACATGGGAATAAGACAGCTTTCTTCTTTGAGCGCTGGTCGGATGCATTCAGTAATAGGTGTCTCCGTGCCAGAGCACCGGATTGGGCAGAAAACTTTTGTCCTAGGCTGTCAGTAGAGGGCAGGCGGCCTCCGCCCCTATGCCACCCCATGGCTATATATACAGCCACCTCCCGGATCCTCCTCAGTTTCATTTCTTCTGCCTTGCATGTCGGATCTGGAACGTCCGCTGCTTGCGAACGCAAGCAGCCTGTCCTCCTTCTATGAGCTTTTCGCCTGACTGGGAGCACCTCTTCGTGGACATAGTTCCACCACAGGAGCCTTCCACTGTCGGGCCGGAACATCATTCAATCATGCCAGGGTTCAAACCCTGCTATGAGTGCGGCGAGGCCTTCCCCCGGGATGATCCCCATGGGAAGTCCCTCAGGTGCCTGGGCAAAGACCACATGGTCTCAGCCTGTTCCCTGTGTCTCTCCTTTAAACCTCGGACCATCAAGGAGAGGATACAACGATGCCATGCCCTAGCCTCTGAGCAGGCTCAGTACTCTCCACCTGAGGCTTCGGGTTCCCGCCTGGTGCCGAGACCCAGCCTACACGGCACTGTACCACTGGTAGCCACTGCCACACAACCTCGGTGCCGACTCTGGCACCTCGGCACCAACCTGGCACCCTGGCACCTTGGCATCGCTCAAGGTCATCCCCGGCACCCCGGCACAGCCCAGTACTGCCTGTACCCGGATCACCCTGGCAGCACAGTTTGGTACCACCCGTACCCAGATCACCCTGGAGCTGTTCGCCGGCGCCGTTGGCCCGGTACAGTCTAGCCTCATCAGTGCCGAGTTACCCCGGCACCAACTGCAGTCACCCTTGGTACCTCAGGAGCAGGAGTCCTCCCAGGCAGGCAATTCCCCCTTCCCCAAGTGAGGACTTGCCATGGGGCCACACAGAGTCACTCCTCATGCTGTCCACCCCCGAAGCGGTGGAGGCTGCTTGAGCCCTCCTCCTACTCCCCACACCACCTGCCCCAATCCCAGCTAGAAGGGCCAAACCAGCCTTTACGTCTAATGCCTGGATCCATCGTGGGCGCCGCTCTCCCTCGCCATATAGCCCCCTGTCTTCCACTCCATTGGGGCCCAGTACCGTAGGGCCATCTCCATGGCAACATATCACCTTGCCTTCGCTGGTACCATCCCTGGCATCTCAATCTCCTTCCCCCGCTTCCAGCCCAGAGGAAGGGCCATCAAGGGCTCTAAGCAATCTCAGCACCACAGTTCGGCGCCATTGCCATTCCATTTCCACCCACAGGAATGGTCCGCCCGGGAGACTCCCTCTCCATCATGGCGAGCTCCTGGTACCGCTCTGTCCCCGGCACCAGGGTCCTATATGGGGAATTTGTTGGCGCACTTTGACTTGTTGCGCCGGGCTATGGCCCATTTAGGAATGGAGGTGCAGCCCTCGGATCCCCCTCTGGATACCCTCTTCGGGCCAGCCTTTGCCTTGGCAGAACCCTTGACAGTCCCACTCCACCCGAGCGCCTGGGACCTCACATCTTCCCTGTGGCAGAATCCAAGCTCTGTTGCCCCAGTTTTGGACACAGTGAGCATTAAATACTGGGTCCCCGAATTGGACTTCCCTTCCCTTGCTGATCACCTGAGTGACCCCCTCCCATCTTCCAGGGAAGCCAGGTAACTGGACCTCTTGGGCCATAAGGCCTACTCCTCCTCGGCCTTTCAACTACGAGTGGCAAACAACCAAACCATAACCAGCAGATACTTGCTGGATGTGTGGGAGTCAGTTGCAAAATTCTGACACTTGCTCCCACCAGAGGCCAGAGAGGAGTATGACAGCTGCCTGCACTATGGCCTTGGCGGTAAGGATCTGCTGAGTGGCCTGGCTCAGGGAGGCTAGTGCGCCCCCTAAAGCACGACAGGCAGTCCTTGACCTGCCTTTTGGAGGGGATGCCCTGTTCCCCCCAGAAGCCTTATCTGTGGTGGGCACCGCTTGGGACCTCAGAGGAGAGACCAAATACTTCGGCCTCCTCCCTCCCAGCCCCGCCCCTCCCACATAAGCCTCTTGGGGTGATGCCCCCCCCCCAGTTCCCACTCACCTACATCATCGTGGGAACACAGCGGAATTTTTCCCTTCCACTGCCATCATCCCACTGCCAGGGTGCTGAGACCCTTTCCTCTCACCTGCAAGGAAGGTGGCCACCCAATTGACTGCCACCCTATTCTTGAGACATCCGGGATGCAATAAGACTTCAGTGCACTGTCACAGAGGACAGTTGATGCCTTCTCCCTCCCTTTTGGGGGGGAATGGGTTTGATTGAGACCAGCTTTCCTCCCTTGCTACCATGACCACGGGTGCACTAATTCTGGCCGTGCACTCTCCCCGATCTCGGGCGAACATGGGCCAACCAAACCCCTCTGCACTGTTGGTACATCAGTACCAGGGTCCACCCCTACTCAACCTCGGCAGCTGCTACTTCGGGCACTTATGGTGAATCCGCCCCTCACCTCCCTCCCCCTTTTCTCGGGTACCCTTCGACCGACAACCCCTGCGCTGTTCGCGTCAGGATGGGTCTTGCCAGGGACAAGAAGTGAGTCTCGTAATAGCCCCAGCCACTGCTGCAGAGGCTCCGGCACATGCATACGTGGCATACACCTGGATGCAGAACCACTCCTGTTTACCCAGATGTCCTACATCAGGAAGGCTCCGTTCTTGATTCCTCATCGGGGGGGGGGACACCCTCGCTAGCATACCATGGGCACATCGGATAGCCAGCTCTACTGGGGCTCTTGACACCTTGGCTCGACGAGAACCTCCACTACCCTACCTGTCAAGCGGGATGCATCCACATCATCATGGCGGACCTTAGCCTCCAGGGAAGGCCAAGGCAGAGCGGTCCGACTCCTGCCACCCTGTATCCCCCTTCTTCACAGAAGCTGAGGGCCCATAACAGCCCCTTCCCTTGCAGGCAACCTCAGTTGTTATCAGGATACCTATCCTAGGAGTCCTCATCGTAGGCCCACCCTACCAGAAGCGGCGGTCAGCCCTCCTCATATCTTCCCCCATCCTCCCCCCACTTCACTCGTGAAGCAGAGACCTAGTGTACCTGATTTGGAACCTTCCAAATCAGGGAACCTAAAGGGATGGCGCCAACATTGCCTTTCCCATGGAAGGGGAACAGCAGTGGGATACCTTATCTTGGGCCTTCCACATCAGCATCCACCTTCACAACATCAGTCCACCGTCATAGCTGGGTGGAAGGCCGCACTCCAAACATGGAAGCTCCTCCACCGCGTTGCTTGTAACTGCCCACCCTAGCCTCCCTGCCTTTCAGACACACGTACCCTGGCAGAGGGCACTCCCCCTTGGGTGCGCGTCAACCTGCTATATCTGCTTGGGGATCTACAGTTCAGCCATGGGGTCACGTCTATGCTATGTTGGTGATGGCCTTACCAGGACCATTGTTTCCCTCACCTCCTTGAGGGACCAGATTACATATGTTGCTTATATATGTAATAGAGGAAAACAGATTAGCATTCCTGTTTTCCGAAATACTCAGAAATTCAGAGGTTTGTAGCCCCCACGAGGAATGCCATCCGGTTCCCTGACTGGTGATAACCCTCTGCATTGGGTTCTCTAAACCTAAGGTACCTCTGTGATACCACGGTTGATACTGTGTGGGCAACTTCAGTTCCTAGGTGGTTGGAAGATGACCTCTCCTTCCCCCGGCAACCTTATTTTTGGGGGGTAGCTCCACATCAACATGTCTTTCCCCCTGGTGCTCATGTTGGCACAATGTGGTGGTGGCACCATCCTTTTGGTGGTGCCCTAGGCACCTGAGACCGTATCCCTAATACAGCACCTCTATGACCCCTTTGGCCACCTCGACTGGGTTGTCAAGCGGTAGCTGGCGTTGTTCCCGCCTTCCCTTCCCCTTTTTGCGTACAATCCTTGTGATGCTGTAATCCCACAGGATTACAGGCCAAAAAGTGGGTTCTCTCTCTCCACGAGTTCTCATGCTACCAAGGCTCTTAGAGGTACCAAACCATCAGCACTGCCTCAGGCCATTACGATGCCTTGGGGGTGCTAGTGTCCTGGAGTACCCCTCCAGTGAGAAACCCGGGGTTTGGTACCATACTCGGTTGGCAGCGTGCACTTTGCATACTAACCTGAGATCCTGTAGCCGGCATGCCCTGTGCCTCCCACCGCACCACTTTTGGCTTTGGCATTCAGTGTACGGGCTTGAAGTGTCTTGCCAGACCATTCTCGGGGTTCCCTTTTCCCCAGCCCAACTACGTAATTTCACTACTACTCTCATCAACCAGACCCTGCTAGGACTGGTCGTGCCCAGTCCAGGGGATAAAGTTCATCCCTCCCGCGGCTACCTGCGCAGCCAGTAGCCGCCCAGGCGAGACTGTGACTCTTTGGATCCCAGTCGGGCCTTGAGGTGCTCAGTCCATGGGATACTGTTTATCCCTTTCATTGTTTCCTATGCGGGCCATAGCCACTATGGCTAACCCCGTACTTGTTGGCCTACAGCGTTTCCCGATGAGCTCATGATGGAAGGTCCTATGGCCAGACACTTTTCTTCTGGTCTTCATACCTTGTGTTCTGCCACTTAGGTGGAGCATCCAAACACAACCCTCTATGTTTTCATGTTGTGTTCTTCATCCTCGTTACTGTGACCTTGGTCCTTCCTGCCCACACTCATATGTCTTGGCGGGTTCGGCCCTGCCCCTGACTTTGGGTTGGCCCTCAGTTGTTGATTCTCCTGTGCCACGTCAAGAGCCTAGTTCGTCTCTTGGCTCTGATTAGAATCTTGTTTGCTGGGCTTCTTCCCATCTGGGGCCTTTTGCTGTGCTGAAGGTGGAAGACCCAACTCCACCCACCATCCATGAGCATGGCTAGTAGTCACCTATTACTGAATGCATCCGAGCAGAGCTCGAAGAAGAATGGTGGGTTACTCACCAGTAACCGTCCTTCTTTGAGATGGGCTGCTCAGATCCATTCAGGTCCCTCCCCTCCATCCCCGCATCTGGAGTTGGTGCGCAATGTTCCCTCTAAGCTGTGCTGGTGCACTGCAGAGCAGCCCACCACAGCTGCCAGCACAGAGAAGGCTGCCGGCAGCGCAGGGCCAGCAGCCAGAGTCTCAGCTGAGAGCTCCTGTGGAGCAGGGAGTTTTGAAAACTCCCGCCCAGAGAAGCTCTAATGGAGCATGCCCAGAAAGTCTGAGCATGCTCCATAGTGCTTCTCTGGCCCCAGGAGCTGTGGCTGGGCCATGCGGCTCCAGCCACAAGTAAGCTTGTGGGGGCAGCCGGGGAGCGGGCCTG
>ML681997.1:24967758-25045103 GCA_007922195.1 Podocnemis expansa
TGTGGGGGGGGCTGCCAGGAGCGGGGGGGGCAGCCGGGAGCGGAGGGGCAGCCAGGAGTGGGCCCACAGGGGTGGGGGGGCTACCGGGGGGGGCAGCTGGGAGTGGGCCCGCGGGGGCAGGGGGGCGGCCGGGAGCAGGCCCGCAGTGGAGGGGGCCACCGGGGGCAAGGGGCAGCCAGGAGCAGGCCTGCGGGGGGGGGGAGCAGTGCAGCAAGCCCACAGGGGGGAGCCAGCGCAGCGAGCAACATGAGTTGCTCAGCTGTCAGCGCCTCTTAGAGGGAACATTGGTCGGGAGGCGGCCGTATATATAGCCATGGGGTGGCGCGAGGGGCAGAGGCTGCCTGCCCTCTCCTGATAGGCTAGAACAAACATTTTCTGGCCAATCCAATGCTCCGGCACAGAGACACCTATTACTGAATGGATCCGAGCAGCCCATCCCGAAGAAGGAGGTTACTGGTGAGTAACCCACCATTCTTGCAGGATGGAATGGAAACTATGCTAATGCTATTTTGCTTATCTATGAATATATATTGGTGTATAGGGATGTCTCCACACAAACTGGTGGCAAACTTACCCTGTTCCTAACCCAGAATGCACACACTTGTCTCTCCCCTGCAATCTGACTTTGCTTTTAAATGTAAACAAACACAAAAATCAGGGCCGGCGCTAGGCGGTAAGCAGCCCCTGCGCTGCAGTGGGGCACCAGCATTTTGAGGGGCGCCAAAAGGGGACTGCACCATTGCGCTCCCCTGATGACATCACTCAGATGCGCTGGCGTGGCTCTGCTGCCGGGGGGCGCCACACCCCCCAGCACCATTCCTGACAAAAATCATATCCTTTGCTAACAGGGAACTAGCACTGAACCCCTGCTCAAACATGTTGTTTTCCCTATCACCCTTTGACTGGCAGGTGTCTGATAAAGTTGAAGATGCTTCTTCCAGCTGGCAACTGGAAGAGAAAAGCATATATAATTTTCATCTGGGACTGGTGAGTCAGTTTCTCTCTACCCAACCCCAGCCTCCTGCCTGCTGAGATGGGGCATTTTGTTCCAAATGTTCTGCTTCCAGCTCCTTTTTTCAGTCAGCTACCCTGCCTGCTAGCAGCACTCAGTATAACAGGAGCCAAGAACAGTTTGGACCAGAGGCATTTTGGGGGTGCCTCCCAGAGTACAGGCTGATAAGCAACACTGCTATGAAGGAAAACTGCATGAAGGCTAATCAAACAAGGAGTCTTGTGACACTTTTAAAGACTAACAAATTTATCACATGAGCTTTTAGGGGTAGAATCCTACTTTGGATACAAAAAATGGAAGTTACAGTAGAATGAAAGGGGTGTATAAATGCAGAGCTAGGTAAGTCACAAGGGCAATTCAGAATTGCTAGTTCTTTTGTTCAGTGTGAGATTCAGTGGGGAAGGAGTAAGACTTGCTGTAATTCTTCCTTGCAGAACCTGGCAAGGGTTAAGCTGAGGAGGAGCTCCTGGGAAGAAGCAGCTTGTGGGTGTCTGCATTAAGCAGAGAAAAAATGGTAAAGCTCTTCTAGACAGAAAAGGCTCCAAGAAGAAGCCTAGGAGAGGAGAATGGGAAGTGTAGGAGTAAATCTGTAAAAAAGTGGTGGGGAGGAGTCTTGTGAGGGATAAAGGGAAGCTGGGAATTTGGCAATAGAAGAGTTACCTGAAATACTCTAAAAAGGTCCAAAAGAGAGGGGGAAAGTAATGAAAGCATGTGATGAGGTTGAAGTAATCAATGGTTTTATTAACTAGAGCCTATGGATAGATGTTCAAGATGGAGGGGATAAGCACCCGTATGTCTAAGGAGCCAGCTGGAAGTGGTGCAATGATGGTTCTCCTGTAACCCCTTCTTCCAGGAGAAGATGGCAGCAACAAGAGCTAGGTTTAATATCTAGGGGTTCCTCCTAACAATACAATCAGGACCAGGTGAAACCCTCACTCAGTAATCTGGAAAAATTAAATACACTCCTGGTCATCTCTAAGAAGTAATACTTCCCCTACTCACAAGCCCTGTATAGCAAAGAAAATTTTTAATAAAAAGGGAGAAGGAACCCAACATTAAGTGGGTTAACAACCAAGATTCAAAAGCATATGATCCTGAGCAAGCACGCAGCCCATCGGGCAGTGACCTTCCTCTGTTTCTCACCTGGCAGTGAGGAAGTCCAAAACCAAATATTCCTTTAATGAGCCACACCCCTCTCCCTCCACTCATAGCTGCTATCACTGGCCAGTGAAGAGCCAGAGTTCAGACATGCATTCATGGGAGTTCACCTACCTCCCTGGACAGCGGGGAGCACTGAGTAACACCTCAGCTGCTTTCCCACTACTGCAATTGGCTCACATTTTCCATCATTCACTCTAAAACTGTTGGCAGCAGCTGCCTCCCTGCTGTGATGTCGCGTTCTGAAGTTCGATCACTTGAGCCAGCCCTCAGTGATTTCAGCAGGTAATGGGGAATGACCCAGCTAGTGCACGCTACACTGTCTCTTTCATTACATCACTCCCACAACAGGTCTAAAACACAGCACCTGGTTACCAGTAGGTTTCAGCTCTAATGTTCACTCAGCAAAACAAAGATTCTTAACTGAATCTAATCAATTCTGTCTTTAAACACTGGACAGTATGGAGAACGAAATAGCATCTAGGACTCCTTAAGGAGAGCTGAGCTGAACTGAGCTGAGCCAAACCCAACCCAACCCAGCCCAGCCCTCCTCTCCCCTGGTCCCCACCTTTATTCCCTCTCCCCTACTCTGTGTAATTTGGCATCCTGACCCTACCCCTTGCTTAGTGAGGATCAGTTTAGGCTGATCCCTTTCATCAGGCAGGCTAGCTACAGCTCTGCTGCTCTTTTTACTCACACAATAACCATAACAATATTTCATTACCCCTTCACTCATTACTAAAGTGATTTGAACACCCAACCGCAGCCAAAAACGATCATTCTGGCAAAGCAGCTCCATCATGCTGTGCATCTAGGCAGATGAGGCATGTATGCAAATGGTCTGTTACTGAAGTCTCTTCCCTGATCTCCTCACTAGATGTTGGGGAGAACTCATTCAAGCTGTAGTTACACTCCTAAACCGTAATAGAAGAGACGTTCACAGACCCTGGAGAAGCTGTTGCTCAAGAAGTGAGTTGCTGAGAAAGGACTACAGCAGCCGCCTACATGGTAACCCACAAAAACCATCCCAGAGGATATAACTCAACAATACAATGTCTAATTTTGATGCTAAGATGCACTGAGGGGAAAGAACTGTTATTCCTTGTAGAATTTTTGCAGTGATGTGAGGATGAGAAAGAACCTCTAAACAGAAGCAGTAAAGGAATGAAATCACAAACCATAAAATGACTGCAGTGTAAATAGATGTTAATGAGCTGCCCAAGGAACAAAAACAGGGACTATGAAGGCAATTTTGCTCCACCAAAGCTTCTTTAAATTTTTTACAGCAACTGCAAACACCTCTTTAGTGATACATATCTATTCACTAGAAATGATTACACACATTGAACTTCAGACCTAACTTGCATGACAATGTTTTACTAAGTTTAATTTGAACAGAAACAATTTTAAGTTCAAATGAGAAGAGCTTTATGTTTGGCACTAAAAATATTTCTCTTCAGTGTTGACAACCCAAAGAGTCCAGTACAGGGCTGGCACTATGGAAATAGGGAGTGAACATGAGTAGCTATTTTGATTGTTCAGGGAGAATGAAATACAAGAGTTAATGTAGATAAACAACATAAATGGTGAAAATGCATTTTTAAAACACTTTCACTTTGAATAATCTTAGGTGATATTGGGAACACAGGTAAGGCGTGCGTGTGTGCGTGTGTGTGTAAAATGTTGAGACACTCTACTGTGTGGTAGCTGGTTACAACTTTCTGATCATGGGGGCTAGTCAACGCTAGCCCTGGCAGAATTTAAAGTAGTCTGAGCACTGTTCCAAACTCTGCCAGCTGGCAATGGCTCTGTGTTAGGGTGGCTGGGCCCAGTAACTAAAACAGATCTGGCTCCCCTGCGCCAAAGCTGGCATTCCCATTTGGCTGATTAAGAGCACTGGACATCATCTGAGGGAGAAGAGACCCAGTGAATCAGTCACCAGGAGTCAATCAGTAGAAAGAATAACTGTAAGAAACCATGTGTTTGGGACCCAGTGGAAGGCTAAAAGTGGGAAAGCAGTAAGAGGGGTTTGCTAGCTAGTGTCTCCAAACCAGGGAGCCAGGGCCAGATGGCTGTTAACCGCTCAATGCAGGAGAAGCAGCAACACCAGATGGAGTTACCTGGTGGCTCTAAACTGGAGAGCTAGAGCCAAGAGCCAGAGAGAGCTGAAGTGCAGAGGAGCAGTGGAGGGGCTTGCCTGCTGCCACCTCCAGGACCAGAGAGTTAAACCAAGAGGAATTGTGAGAAAGGCCAGAGGAAGTGAGGGATGCTCCCCTGGCTAAGATGATCTCCCAGCAGAGAGATGATAAAGGTTCCTGCTGGGCAAAGTGAGGTGGCAGGGGTGGTACAGCTGTTTAGGGTGTCACTAGCAGTGGGCCGGGGAGGGGATGAGCCCCCAGTGCCAGTGCACCATGTTCCAGCCCTGACCACAGCTGGGAATCTGGGGCTGGGCTGTGGCAGCCTGATCCAGCCCCAACCTCAGCGCTGGCTGAAAACCCAAGACCACCATATCTGACCCTGCACAGGAGCCGGATCCAGTCTCAGTCCCCAATCAGGCAACCGAGGCAGAATCAGGCCATGGGGCCAAATTGGGACCAAGGGCTGTGGCCAGCCCCTGAGAGTTTTTGGGAGCTGGTGATGCCCATATGTTTAGGGACAGAAAGACTGAAGAGGACTAACAGCCTGTAGATGGTTGAAAGGTCTCAGGGCTCAATATCTAGGATATCAGTGAGTAGTGAGTCTAATGACTACTTGTAATGGAGTTAGAAATGGATATATGTTGGGGGGTTATGTTTTGTACTATTAGCAAGAGGTTTTTGAAATAAACAGCCCCAAGCAGTGTGTTATTCTGTCCAGCAGAGCCATCCTTGAGGGAGGTCAAGAGGATGTGGGCCGATCAACCCTGGTCCCACGTCTTCCTTGGCCTCATGCTGTCCTGCCATGAGCAGGGCAGCATGGTGTCTGCACTTTGCCCCCCATGGCTGCACTATCCCTTGCCCCATTTCCTATGGCATGGAGCTGAAGGCAGCTGGGAGGGGGAGGGCGAGGATCATGGAACCCGGCTTCTGGTCTGGGCTGACTCAGCCTGCCCCCAGGACAGGAACAGCCAGCCCAAAGGCCAGACTCCACCCTGGGCCAGCTGTCCTGCCCCGGGGGCCAGGAAGGCCAGCCCAAAGGCAGAGCAGGAGAGCAGAGTCTAGGCCCCGAACCGGTCTGCTCTCCCCCCAGTGGCAGAGTGGCTGGCTCAGGGAAGGGGCGAGAGTGAGGGGCCACCCTCTGGGCTGGCGCGCCCTGTCCCCCCAGTGTGGGGGAGTACAGCAGGAAGGTCCCCCACAGGTCGATTGCCCTAGGCCCCACACCCCCATAGGGACAGACCTGATGTCCAGACAGCCAGAAGTGGCATCTGGAATACTGTGTGCAGTTCTGGCCCTCCATGCTTAAGAAAGATGAATTCAAGCCGGTGCAGGTGCAGAGAAGGGCTTTAACAATGATCCATGGAATGGAAAACCTGCTTTATGAGAGGAGACTTAAAGAGCTTGGCTTGTTTAGCCTAACCAAAAGAAGGTTGAGGGGACATATGTTTGTTCTCTATAAATACACCACAGGGATAAATACCAGGGACGGAAAGGAATTATTAAAGTACAGCATCAATGTGGACACAAGAGCAAATGGATACAAACTGTCCCTCAGGAAATTTAGGCCTGCAATTAGACACAGGTTTCTAACCACCAGACCAGCAAAGTTCTGGACTAGCCTTCCAAGGGGAGCTGTGGGGGCAAAAATCCTAAGTGCCTTTGAACTGAGCTCACTAAATTTATGGAGAGGACAGTATGACGGGATGGCCTAGTTTGGCAACTGACTGAGTTTTGGCTCCTGGTGGTGGATATGACAGTAGCCTAAGAAGCAAGGTTGGATAGGATGGGTTCTGTGTTATTACAGAGAATTCTTTGTTGGGTGACTGGCTGGTGAGATTTGCCCACGTGCTCAGCGTTTAACTGATCACCATATTTGAGGTTCAGAGGGAATTGTCTCCTGGAGTACATTGGCTAGGGCTCGGGGAGGAAGCGGTTTTGCCTTCCTCTGTAGTGTAGGACATGATTTATTTGCTGGTGGATTCTCTGTATCTTGAAGTCCTTAAATCATGATTTGAAGACTTTAATAACTCAGTCACAGATTAGAGGTTTATTGCAGGAGTAGGTGGGTGAGGTTGTTTGGCCTGCATTATGCAGGATGTCAGACTAGATGATCATGCTGGTCCCTTCTAACCTCAGAGTCTATTAGAGTCTGTTGAGGACCCTGTGACATGTCAGGGTTCAATCCAGACTAATGAGCACCTCTGTCACACCTCCTCTGCAACTATGGACACTAACAATGCGTTGCTGAAGGAGTTCCCACTCAGGCTGCTCACAAACAACTGTCCACTATGCAAATTCCATCCTGAGTGTCCATGTGCAACTTCGGCCTACCTGTGACAGCCATACTTGAGCTACACTCTAGTTTTCACCAATCTTGTATCAGCTCTACATGGGCTAAATTCAACCCTCTGCTACCTCTGCACAGCCCCATTTTCATCAGTGTGGTTGCACTGGTGTAGATGAAGGCAGATTTTGGCTCTCTCTCACCTTCCATCTAAGTCATCGTTGGAATGAGTGATCCCAACACACTCCCAGTCTTAGATTTTCCCACAGAATTTTTATTGCTCAGCCCTCTTCTGGAAGGAAGAGATTTTAAGTGAATACAAATAATGAAGCATATGTCAGAAATGGTTACACAAAAAATAAAGATAAAATGCAACTGGTGCCTAATAAACTATGTTAAATTCCAAGCAAAGTTTTCTCATCACATGCTTTCAGCAGTCTTACTGACCAAGCTTCTTAGACCAGGACCCTTTCTTCTAGAACCCAGTTATTGCTTCCTTTGTTTCTTCAGGTGCTGAGAATGTAATGGGCATTGTGAGAAAGACTCTTGCTCTAGAAAATCATTTCCAGCTTGGTACAAGGAGACAAACAGTTGATGGGAAGGATGTTCCCAGCTGTTTGTTCTCACCAGTTTGAACTTCCTTTGTTTCTCTTCTCGCTTGATGACTCTACATACTACTTAAATGGTAATTAAGCAGAGCACACATTCCTTTGACAGACAGACCTGTTCACCAACCTCAGTTCTGAACATGTGTTAATAACATGATTCAGTGGAATCTTATAACTTCACATACAATGTTGCCTCACACATTTTACAAGGACAATAATGACCAGCAAATTATGAGTTTTCAAATGACACCTGACATGGCATACTGTATAAAGACTATTACAATTGTAGTGAATACATGGGTATATTCTGTCACAGACTTTGAACTGGGAAGCTAAAGCAAGGCACACACATTGTGCTTGTGTTATGGCTTGCCAAAATAGTACACTGTAGGAGGGGTCATCCTATGACAAGCTTCCTTTGGACTGACTGCCAGCTTCATGGTAGAAAGAGTCTAACATACCTCTTTTCAGCCCATCTCCGAGAGCCTTCAGGAATTAAAAGTTGATAAGACCCAGCTATTAGAGTTCTCTTCTTGTTGGAGATGCCATCACATCACACAAGTGCCCATCCTCTTTGTGACACTAGAGCAGAGAAGGGTGCAGGATCCATTCTGTGGCTTTCAGTCTAGTTGTGTCCTTTGGATAAAGTCTGAATGTAGACAGGAATCTGGCATTTTAATGAATAAACTTCCTAACTCCCCTAATTTTTGTTTCATTCAAATTATTTCAATATTTTTTTAAAAGGAACTCTTAAAAATGACTGAGAACTCTAAAAGAAAGTTAAATTTTAAGACCTAAGACCAAGCAATCTATGATCTCTATTTTCTCTCTGTATTTAGCATATTTTAATCTCCCTCCCATGGGTCTCAAACTCAAATCACCACAAGGGCCACATGAGGACTAGTACGTTAGCCCAAGAGCCGCACCATGCATGAGCACTAGTATGGTAGCCTAAGGGCTGCATCACTGAAACCTTTTCATACAATGGTATTGCAAATATTGATAGTGATAGCATCTTGGCAGGCTGCAAGAAATAACTTTAGGGGCCATATACAGCCCTTGGACTGTGAATTTGAGACCCCTACTGCAAAACAGTCCCATGGTGGAACAGAAGAGTTTGGCTCAAGCAAGATAGATTGGTGATTGAAAACAAATCATGCATTTTAAGATATAACATTTGTCTTTTACAACCATGCCTGACTCTGCAGAGATCTCCTGTATCTTCATGAATTAGAGCATTTGAGTTTTTATTATCCAGTCTAGGAGGTTCTTTTCCTTTTCTGGTTTAATCCTCATCCTTCCAACCATAAAATCTGCTGGCTAATATATACACTGTAATCCTGATATTTAGCCTCCAAAAGAACTGCTGCTGCTGCTGCTGCTAATGGTACATAACATTTTAAGTGATGCTGTGCTGCAGTGTATCAGAAGGTCACCTTCAGGCTTACTCTACCCTCACCACAAACCTATCAAATTTCCATTGGACAATATTCTACCAGTTAAATCCAAAGGGCTTTAAACAGCCTTAAGAAACTACATAACATGTATTTAGCGCACTCAGTCTAGCACTTTTGTTTATTCTAATAATTTTCAACAAGATAATGTTTATGGGATGGCAGTTTTCTTGAACAAATTATGATTGTGAAATGAACTAAGATACTTTCAGAAAGACATTAGCTTTAGGAATATTAACTTTATCTTATATTTCATCATCTTTTGTATCTGCTGTGAGATCATCTACATAATTATTGAGGAAAATCAGAATTTACTTGCCAATGACATGTTTATTAACATTTTTTCCTGCAGCAGAATGTAGAGTTTAATCAGGTTGGGTCCCATTGTACTAGGCATTACACACAGTAATTGACAGTCCCTGTCTTAAAAGGACTATAAACTTTGATCCGGAATAATAAAAATGTACGCATACAACACAGACAATTTATGCACCCTTCTGTGATTTCACGTTATGTTGTATCCTGCATAGTCTACAATTTACCTCTTCTTTCTAAGTGTCTTCTTTGCACTCTTTGCACAAATAGCTGGTTAGAATTCTCTGTATTTTGATTTGTTTGATGAAAAAAAGCAAGATGATTTCCATGAAAAATTAATCCCATTTTTCAACCAGTTATAGAATTAGTCAGACAATTTTGAAATATTAAATAGTGATTCCTTCCCCTTTCCCAAGACAAGATGAAATTCTCACAAAAATTGTTCTTTTTGGTCCAGCTCTACGTGAGTTAAATTCAGTCCTCTGCTAGCTGTATACAATCCCAGTCTCATCAGCATGGCTACACTGACACAGATGAGGGTAGCTTTTGGCCCTCTCTGACCTTCCTTCTAAGTCGTCATACTAGTGGACGTGACGTAGGGAAGTAAAATGGCAGCTCCCAGTGAGCTAGAGAGAACTTACTGTTACTGGATGGAAATAGCTACACAGTGACAGTTATAGCTAAAGACTGTCTTGAATTGAATCATAGGGTGGGAAGGGACCTCATGAGATCATCAAGCCCAACCCTCTGGGGTTTGAACCCAGGACCTTCTGCATTGTTGAAAGTCCTTAAGTATTATCTGAGTGATGGCTTCAGTTCCACCACTGCACTGGTGAGTACAAATCTCAGCACCTGCATGGAACTCCACTCAAGTCAATAGGACTCTGTAGGGATACCGAAATCGATTCACCCAGATGCAGTTGCTGGACCAGGCCTAAGAAATCATAACAAATCAGTGGAGTTTCCTTTGATGCCATATTACGCTCAAGGCCTGATTGACCATACAACTACTGCCAGGTTTAAGCACCCTGGTCCAACACAGATGCAGCCTGTTCAAATTATGAAAACTTAACAGTAAAATATTTTGGGCCCTGTTTTCTAGTGACTTCTTAACAGCTTGCATTACAGTTAGATTAATTACATCTGATATTTAGGAACAAACAAGTGGTTTTTAAATATGACGGATGTTCCAATATTAAATAGGTTGTTTTATCTAATGTTTAGAAATCTAAATTTTCCGGATGGAGACTTTATACAATACCTGCTACAGGCAACAGAAGCTTTGCACCAATCTCAGCATATTAAAGAGGTAATGATAGCCACAACATGCTTAAGGAAACCTTTCACAGAGCAATTGCTATACATTCCTTGCAACAGTTATAAAATACTGATTGCTTTATAGCTAATTTTGTTCTGATTCATATATTGCTTAATTAGGATTTTACTCAGCAGCAGGTGGATGTCTTCATTAAATCATGATATATTCCATCCAAATGGAAGCAGCTGTTTTGTTTTTTAATGTACTGTAATTTATTTCCTGCATGCCAAAAATCACTCTAAGGAGAATCCAGACTAGAATCAGTTCATTTAGCTGGAGTTTATAAACTGAGAAAAATAAACAAGGAGTCTGGTGGCAATTTTAAAGACTAACAAATGTATTGCATCAGCTTTTGTGAGAAAAACCCCACCTGGTCAGCTGCTTGAAGGTGGGGAACTTACAGAATGGGAGGAAAATAAATTCAGGGATATGTAAGACACAGGACAGATTGTTACAGCAAATCAATGCAATCCCATTACAGCAGGTCATTTTGCTTTCCTTTCCCTCACCCCCACCTCCCTCCTATATGCTGTTCTCCACTGTTTGAATCCACACAGTTACATTGATTTGCTCTAACAGTCTGACCTGATCCTATGACATACACTGTCCTGCATTTATTTTCCTCTCATCCTGGAAGTTCACCATCTTCAAGCATCTGAAGAAATGGGACTTTTTTCCCCATGAAAGCTCATGCATTAAGTCAATTTTAATCTTTAAAAGTGCCACAGGACTCCTTGTTTGTCTTGCTGAACTAGACTAACATGGCTACCCCTTTGGAATTTATAAACTGAAGAAGTTTCTTCAGCAGGCAGTAGTCAAGCGAAAGCGACAATTGCCAATGAGAGGAACAAATGTTTGCCATGCAGCTTTGGAATAGTATGCCTAGAGGCCCTGTCTGAGATCCATTATGAAAGGTATTATATGCACACATAATGAAAGAGAGGCTTATTCTCCAAAGAGCATACAGCATATAATCACTCAGTACAGACAAAAGAAGCATTATCTTTTCCATTTTACTATGAGGAATAGAGGCTCAGAAATATCAAGGAACTTTCCCAAGGGCACCAATAAATGGTGTGGCAAGACTGGGAACCTAAGTCTCTCAAGACTCAGGGCTAAGCTACACTGTCAGCAGCACCTCCGGCTGCAAAACATCGATTGTTTGGGTTTGACTGAACATCTGTAAAGACGCGCTCAGTCGAACCCAGAATTAGCTGGAGGTTAATTTGTTAAGAGCTACTCAGCAAGTAGCGAAGTGCAGATTCAATAGGAAGACATTTTCCATTGAATCAGTGCTGTGGGGACCCTATGGTGAGTAGGCATTAGGCAGTTGAAGGGAGATATGCAAGGTATTTTAAGTACTTTGTGTATTTTCCTTCAACTGCCACTAAAATCCCCCGGCAGTATAGACCAGCCCTTAGACCAGTATTTTAATCACAGGAGCATCCCTCCTTTTCCACTGTTGACTTCATTGAAATGATATGAAGAGAGAATTCAACCTTACCAGCAAAAGGCCAAATGCCAAAAATGTATTAATGTTAACTCTTTTTTTTAATTTTGATACATTTAAACAAGGAAATGGGGTCACTATTTAAAATGACTGGGCCATATTTATTGCTGGTTATCTCTACTGAAATCACTGGCTCATAAGCACTACTATCTAATAAATGAAGCAATTAGTAAATAAGCTCTTGTGTTTATATTCACTGAATACCTAGGGAACTGATCACAGAAGGCATGATCAACACTTTCTGTGAGATGCTCTCAACTCCCACTGTCTTCATGTCATCACAGGCCACAGAATAAGAAGCAAAAAATCTATGTAGGCATCTAAAATTGTAAGTGTTCCTCCAAACAAACCTCTAAACCTTTGGAAGTTCATCCAATGCTGATTAAAAAATAGCAGTAAGTACTTCTGATTTGACTGATTGTTCTAAAATAAGCTAGTTCAAATATGGGTCAGTGGCCACATGCTGATTCATTCTTGCTCTGATATAACTCTTTCTTCTTTATACTTATTCTTTTTCCTTTCTGAGATCTCCATTCATTATTAGCAGTTTTTTTCTATTATATTTTTTGCATTCAACAATAAACCCTCATAAAGTGAGTCTCCTGTATATATAATTAATCACATAATCAAAAAAAAGTCTGTTTCTACCAGCTTGGAACCATCATGTGCCACATCCACTTAAAAAACAAACAAACAAACAAACAAAACCCCATACTGTTACCCCTTCTGATCTGCTTCATTAGCCGAGATTCATGATCGTCCTGGCTGCTTCCAGTAGGAAGAGAAAGTGAAGATGGAGTCAGGTATTTCTTTGATGCAACCCTGTCTATTCGCAAAGAATGTACAAACTCTTGTTTCCCTGACCATAGCAGCAATCAGACAGTGGGAGACAGTTTTGTTGTTCACAGTTTCAAACCTTTTGCCAGCCAGTACTGTGCCCAAAAACTCACTCCCAAGTTTTGCCTCAGGATCATGCTACGAGTCCATCTTGGGCTGACCATGATTTTCTGGTGCCTTCTCTGTAGGTTTTCTTTGCTTAGGTGTTTTGACCTAATACACAGAGCTCCAACCGGTCAAGAAACATAGCTATAGACAGGGAATTATCAGACCACCTGAGAAACACCTTGGGTCACATGGTTCAGCTCCCTATCTGGCTTTGTATGTGGCCTGTGTTCCAGGTGAAAGCTGCTGTCTAGTGATCACTGAACAAAGGGGTATTGAATTGTTCTTATTTAGCCTGATTGAAAGGTGGAATTTCAGCAAGGTCTGAGGTGGCCATGCATCAAAGACACTGACACTTGAGCATAAGAACATGTACTCTTTGTGTGTGTGTGTGTGTGTGTGTGTGTGTGTGTGTGTGTGTGTGTGTATCTAAACATGATTTGAATAAAAGTTCACAAAGGATAGAAAGCCTTTATACATTTTCAGTTACTAAAGGAGTAGCATTTAGACTCAACATCCCAGGTTCAGCTCCCCTAGAATACATCTTCCCTTGTGGGTCTCTCTTTCGGTATACCAGTGCTTTTTGAACTTTTTTCTCAGGACCCAGTTGAAAAAAATCATTTATGCCCATGACCCATATTTGAGCAATGCATTCCAGTCTTTTGGCAGCAGCAGCAGCACTGTGACCCAGTGCCTGAGGCTCTGCAATGCCCATAGTTTGAAAACCACTGCCCTATACCACCTAATGCAGGCAATTTTTGGAGTTAGAAAGAAAGTGAAATCACCTCATTTTATGAATTCTGGTGTCTTCTAAAAGACCTTGTCCTGATTTGCCTCATACTTATCTGAAAAGTTCCACCCTTGTATAAGATTATGCCTCTTAAATTTCAGGTAGATTGCTTTGATTTTAGTAAAGTCAGAAGGAGAGAGAGAAATGGGTTTATAAATCAAATTTAACTATGGAATTGCTAGAGAGTCTCTAGCCCAGATGTTTAAGGGCATTTAGGCATTCCTATGCTCAGTGAGGCACTGCCTAACTGATTTAGGAGTCTAAATCAGTTAGATGTTGATGCTGAATGTCCTGTGTAACCAATAAAGGTAGGTCTGGGGGCAACTTGCCCCTAACAATTTCACCTCAAACAATCATTGCTTAGGTGCATGCAACTATGCTAATACATTCCATTCAAATTCAATTTAAAAATAACTTGTTGCTTTAGTGATTCTGTGCTGTGTGCTGACTGTTCCTTTTGTAAATGCATTGGCAGGATTTTCAAAAGGCATAACAGCTGTTTTCAGAACCCAGTTTGGTTGTGAAATGAAATTAAGGGAAGAGAAAGAGAATTGCTAATATAATACATAGATACTGATTACTGGGGAAGGCAAAGCACTCTTCCAAAAGGTTTGGATAGCTCAGTGGATATCATAAAAAGGGTACTGAGCCTTTCATTTCTAAGTCACCAGTTCCTTGACTATTTACATCTGGACAGTGCTGTTCATCTCTATAGGTCACAAAATGATTCATGGTCTATATGCACACTGCGGATAGCTGAGGTGCAGTGGTCATTATAGTAGAGGGCAACTGGTACTCTGGTGAAGGACATCCCATCTCAGTGGTGAACAAAGATGAAAGTGTACAACAGTGAAGAGAGGGATACTTTGACAGGAAAGATTTTTGGGGAAAAGAAGTACATTCAGTAGTCAGAAAAAGTCAAAGTTAAGGCTGAATGAACAGCCTGATGACTCCTGACCATCACCACCCTTGTGCGGCTACATCACAATATAGTCTTTGCTATTAACCACATTCTATTTCTCAGCAGGTAGGGAAAGTATTTTTCCTATTTACCTCTGTCAGAAGTGGCAGAATAGTATATATTCCAGCTTTCTATATGACTAATTTTAAAAAATAATTACTTCAGGAAAGACAATACACCAGGAAAATTTCAGCCCCAAAAGTGATAATTTCCCATAGTTGCAAACAACTTAAAAGCAGTGGTTTATGTTTTGTAATTGTAACCACAGAAACAGATACCAAGCACCGGCTATGATATATCACTGGGATTCTGCCCTGCTCGAATCACCTCATCCAAAAATGTTTACCTACTGAGATCATGTAATTAAAAGCACATTATTTTAATGCATTAATGATGAGCATCTGTCACTAGCACGGGGATGCAGGCAATCAGTATCTGAAACAGGATTAGAACTCCAGCTGCTGGTTTCCAGAACCTCTGAACACAGCATTTTCTGAGGAGCAGGACACAATGACAGATGCATTCTGGAGGTGAACACCTAACTGTAAAGATGGTGTTACCAGGAGGACTTTGGCTTCCTCGACCATGGGGTGCTGTTCCAGGAAGAACTGCTAGGCAGAGATGGACACAACCGATCGAGAAAAGGAAGAACATATTTGGATGGAGACTGGCTAACCTAGGCTATGTCTACACTACGGGTTTAAGTCAACTTAAGCAACTCCCTGGGCACATTTGGCATTCATTAAGTCAACTTAAGCACTTGCGCAAGTTGACTTAATACCTAGTCTTAAAGTCGACTTCAAGGGTTAAGTCAACTTTATTAAGTCGACTTAACACAATATGCCCAGTAAAGTCAGCTTAATAAAGTCAACTTAGTGCAACAGAGCCTTTTAAGTAGACTTTATAAAGTCAACTTAAGCAAGGGAACTTCATTAAGTTAACTTTAAATGTCTCCCTTTGCTTAAGTCAGCCAGGGGAGAAGCCAGCTCCGTGCACCCCTGGCCACCTGCAAGCGGCCAAGGTACGAGTGAGCTGGCAGCCGCTGCCACTCACAGCAAGGGCCTGGGAGCCCAGTCAGGTTCCCAGCCCATTGCTGCCCACTGTGGGGACTAGGAGCCGGCTCCACCCCCCCCCCATGGCAAGGGGCACAGAGCCCGATCTGGGTCTGTGCCCTTTGCCAGAAGTGGTAGGAGACTTGGAGCCTAATCAATTTGACAAGATACAAGTCTGTGAAATTGACTCAGGTCATGGCAGCTTGGGCTGGATTGAACACCCAGAGCCAATTGAGCTCCAGGAGCCCAATCAGGACCGGGGGCAAGTAGGTGATGGGGCACCTCCAGGTATGCCTGCACTGTGTCCAGTGCAGACAAACCCTGAAGTCAGCTTAACAAGGCCAATCTAAAGTCAACCTTGTTAAATTGACTTCCCCGGGCCCCCGGTGTAGACATAGTTTGTGGGTGCTCCACTTGGTGGTGACTATATAGTAAACTCCTGACAGGAAGAGGGACTTCCGAAGTCCTTTGCCAGTTTAACTGTAGACAATATTGAAGCTCCTAAGTGGGAGTCCCTTACTGATAGCTGTTCTATAATGTTTGACAAATGTTTGAGGTGGGGACCACATAGCTGCCTTGCAAATGTCCATGAGAGGAACATTCTTAAGGAAAGCCACTGAAGTGGCCATTGATCTAGTCAAATGTGCACTATAACATATCTCTATGCAAGAAGAAATCCATCGTGAGATCCTCTGATATGATATCATTTTGGCTTTAGATGTGGTGTTAGGGATATGAATAGTTTATTTGATTTTCTGATGTTTTCTTTCCTCATTCTACTTTTTTTTTTGGGGGGGGGGGGTTTTGGTAAAAGCAAAAATGAAAGGCAACAATGGTGAGGGAACTGTGAGAGGGAAAGGTAAGAAAAAAAATTTTTTTCAGGGAAGGCTCAAGAGTTAGAATTTAGAAGATAACTGAGGAAACTAGGGTTGAAAAAAAAAATAACATTAAAGAAAGAAAAAGTTTCATACACTGAAGACACTGTCTAGACCAGCGGTTGAGAAGGAATGGAGGGCTCTGGCCACACATACGCGCAACAGAATGTGCCAATGACTCTAGATCCACCAGATGTGTGCACGGCCTCCACTGCTCACACAGCTAGTAAAGTTTCCAACTCTGGGCACCATGGGACATGACACAACAAGTGGAGCACCCACAGGGACCACTAAAAAAAGAACGTCAGGTTAGGGATTACTTAGAGAAGTTGGATGTGCACATGTCTATGGGGCCAGAAGAACTGTATCCAAGGTTTCTGAGGGACCTGGCCGATGTGATTGGAGGGCCACTAGCCATTATCTTTGAAAACTCGTGGCAAACAGGAGAGGTCCTGGATGATTGAAAAAAAGGCCAATATAGTACCCATCTTCAACAAAAGGAAAAAGGAAGACCTGGGGAACTACAGACCAATCAGTCTCAACTCAATCCTTTGAAAAAATCAAGGAGCAGGTCTTCAAAGAATCCACTCTCAAACACTTGGAGGAAAATAGAGTGATCAGGAACAGTTAGCATGGATTCACCACGGGCAAATCATGCCTGACTAATCTCATTGGCTTCTATGATGAGATGACGGGATATGTGGATGCAGGAAATCGCCATTGATGTGATATACCTCAACTTTAGAAAAGCTTTTGATAAGGTTTCCCACAGCATTCTTGTCAGCAAGTTAAAGAAGTATGGTTTGGATGAATGGAACGTAAGGCAGATAGAAGGCTAGTTAGATTGTTGGGTTCAGCAGGTAGGGATCAATGGCTCAATGTCTAGTTGGCAACCAGTAACTAGTAGAATGCCCAAGAGTTTGGTGCTGGGGAGGGCAGGAATAGGATTTAGGAAGAACTAGACAAATTGGAGCATTGGGCCAAATGAAATCTCATGAGGTTCAACAAGGACAAGTGCAAAGTCCTGCACTTAGGACAGAAGAAGCCTATGTAGTGCTACGGTATGGGGACCAGGCGGCTAAGTAGCAGCTTTAAAGAAAAGGACCTGGGGATTATTGTGGATGGGAAGCTGCATATGAATCAAGAATGTGCTCTTGTTACCAAAAAGGCCAATTGCATATTGGGCTGTATCAGTAGGAGTGTTGCCAGCAGATCAATGGATGTGATTATTCCCCTTTAACTGGGGTTGGTGAGGCCACATCTGAACTACTGTGTCCAGTTTTGGGCTCCCCACTACAGAATGGATGTGGACAAATTAGAAAGAGTACAACAGAGGATAAAGATAATGATTAGGTGGTTGGGGCACTTGACTTATCAGGAGAGACTGAAGGAACTAGGCGTATTTCATCTACAGAAGAGAAGACTGACGTGGGATTTGAAAGCAACATTCAACTACTTGAAGGGGTGCTCCAAAGAGGAGGCAGCTAGGCTGTTCTCAGTAGTAACAGAAGACAGAACAAGGAGAAATGATTTCAAACTGCAGGTGAGGTGGTCAATGTTGGATATTAGGAAACTCTTTCTCACTGGGAGGGTGATGATGCATTGGAATGGGTTACCTATGGAGGTGATGGAAGCTCCATCTTTGGAAATATTTAATGCCTGGTTAGACAAAACCCTGGCTGGGATGATTTAGTGGGAGTTGTCTTGCTTTCAGCAGGGGTTTGGACTAGATGACCTCATAAGTTCCCTTCCAACCCTATGATTCTGCAATTCTATAACTAGAGGGAACTTATGTTAATATTTAGTATTTATTAAACAGACTATATTATGGGTGGAGAAACTGTGCAGCATGAGAGTCATTTTTATCTGGTGTCATTTTTAGTGGAGCTTCTCTTAACCTTCTTCTCCATTCCTCCTTCCCTAAATCTGCTTTTTCATTCCTCTTTCCTATTTTTGCCTCTCTCTTTCCCAGCCTTCTCCACCCCACTGCTCTCCCATTCTGTCCTTTTCACCAACACACTGTAAGTTCAACACCTTTCTTCTCTGTAGTCTTTTTCCCAATTTTACCAAGCTAGCCCCACCTCTTGACTTCAGAACTTGTGAATTGTAGATGCGAAGATGCCTGTTGAGGCACTTGGCCACCACAGCCATTACTGTGAACAGGAGACCACAGTCTATCAGCCATTCTCTCCATGGTTCCTTCTTAGTCAGCCAGCCAATGATGATATAGTGGGTCATGCTCAAGGACGTGCCAACACTTTCCCCTCTGCTGTGGAAGTCTCACAGGAGTGTCTTTACATATTGTTCTCATACCAGTTACATATGGAATTTTATTTCCTAGAACCAGAAAATGAAGAAATACTGGGGCTATTTCTTCCAGCAGGAGGTCATTGTAAATATAAATTACCTTTACCCATTCCTTTCAGCTTGTTATACTTAACAGTGATGAAAAGGTAAGTGCACTTCTAGATGCAGCTGGATAGCATGATAGTCAAAAAACTGGCACGTTGACACAATAGTGACAGCCTAAATTTGACATCTTACTTTCCCTAATTCATCAGAATGCTGGAACTAATCATTCATAAAGTCTCCTTTGAGATCCATGAGGATTAAAGTCAAGAGACAGGCCACAGTTACTGTTCTGTCTCTATTAGAATAAAAAGCCAAAAATGTAAGTTTTTAGTAAATGGCATTTACTAGACAAGTTATTTTTCATTATTAGATCACTGAAAAGCAAATCTAACCACTTCCACAGCTTGTATAGGGCCCCCTGCTGATCCTTCCCCCATTTACATTCATCATAAGAAAAGCCTGCTCACCAATTCAAAACAGCTCCGGACATTAACCATGAAACACATGCATCTGTGCAGCTTGCAATGAAATTAGGTAAATCAGTGAGAGTCGCAAGTGGAGAGAACTTCTCAGGATGAAGCCCACGGATGTTGGGCCTCATTATCCAACTGTTCTTTAGGTGCTCATTTCTGGTAGGCAATGTGATACAAAAGGACTTGGGTTTGGTGTTAAAATTAATCATGTTTATTATTGTAGCACCTAAGGACCAACCAAGAATAGGATCCCATTGTGAAAGGCATTGAAGACACACAGGATAATAGACTGTCTCTGCCCCAAAAGAGTTCACATTCTAAAGAGACCAGACAAGATGGCGTGGAGGACAGTGTAAAACACCCAAGCACAGAAAACAATGTGATGAAAGCAAACATCACTTTAGTTCCATGATTCCGTGGGAACGGGGAACCAGTCAGGAGGGAAAAAGCTAAATGCAAACTAAAGTGAAGAAAGAGAAAGCATTGAGGAGAGGGTGGGTGAGGGAAGACAGGTGTAGGTGAAGAGAGTTTGAGGAGCAGGTGAGGAGCAAAGCTGTGGTGAAAAGACTGAAGGTAGGGAGAAGTAGGTTGATGCAAACTGCCAATCAGCACTGGGCAGAGAAAATCCAATGAAAACTGTAGAATGTTCTCTGAACATCCACAGTCCTGTTTTGTCTGCTTCTGCAGATGCTCTGACCAGATGAAGTTTTAAGGTTCAAAGTGAGCCTTACAAAGAACTAGTATGTGTAGTAGGAAGTGCTAGCCTAAGACATAATGCTAATATAATAGGCAAAAGACAGATCCATGGTCATGTCGATTCATTCATGAAGGAGTGTCTTAGGTAATTGCGTAGACTGAAACAGCCCACACATGGGAAGCCCACACACACAGCCACTGATTAACACCCTGTCAATCTGATTAACGATTGACTGACAACAATATGTTCTGAAAATCTACCCGAGATGACTAGGAAGAATGAAGTTTCACCAGATTTTAAATCTTACACTGGAAACTGAATATACAGAAATATCTAAATGACTCACCTGGTTGATTTCCTTAACTGTATACTTATAGTTCGTTGGCTTTACGTTCATCCTATTTAGCTTGTTTGATCATTGTGCTGCAATCATAATAAACTACTGTGAAGAGAAATCGAATCCACACCCAGTCCTCCAAAACTGAAAAAGGGGCAACATTGTGAAGGCCTCAGAAAGTCCACAGCAGAAAATCTTACATATCTGCTTCATTCAGTATGCCTCAGGATTCAAGTACCAAATTCCCCCTTCCTCTTCCTATTTGTCTATATCAGTGGTTCCCAATCAGTGTGCCAGGATCCCCCCCTGCTCAGCTCAGCCACGTCGGCTGTGCAGGGCTGGGAAAAGGCAGGGTTAAAGTAAGGGGGAAGGCAGCAGAACACAGTTCTGGGGACCCCCTATTTTTAGGCAGGCTGCATTCTGGCTCCCCTAAAAATAGAGGAAAGCACCAGAACATGGAGTTCCAGGAGTCCCCCTAAAAGTAGCAGGCGCAGCTGGAATGCAGAGTTCCGGTGGCTCCACCTTAAACCCCGCTCCACCTTAACCCGGCCAGCAGAAAGCTGCAGGAGGTGGGGAGTGTGTGAATCTCCCCCCTGCAAGGCAGAGCAGCTTGTCAGCCAGCCTGCAAACAGCCCAGGTAAGGGCTTTGGGGGGGGGGAGGGCTGCTGGGGGTTGTGTGGGACAGGTGTGTATGTGTAGCAGAGGTGGCTGTGTAGCAGAGGGTGTGTAGCTGGGGTCATGGAGTGGCTATTTGGTTGGGGATGTGTGTGGGGCGGTAGCTGGGGACGGAGAGCTAGTTCTGGCCCCTGCAGTGATGGGAGGGTCCATCACAGGCAACAGGGGGCTGGGGGAGGGGGAGAACAGGACCCACTGGGGTGAGGATTTGCCCTGGGTGGCAGGGAGCCACTGTGGAGAAGGGGGAAGTGGGTGCTGCGCCAGGCTCCCCTGCCCTACTTTCCCACTCCCCAGGTTCCCCCTTCCCCCCCACAAAGCCACTCTTGTTCTCCCTTCCTCTCTCCTCTCTTGCCACCCTTGTTGTTCCCCACATGGCTGCCCTTGTCCTCTTTTGCCACCCTGTCCTGCTCTGCTCCCAACACTCACTCCTGCCAATGCACATGATTCCTGACCTCCTGTGTTTTGCCACCCCTGCTCTGCTACCCCTACTACCCCATATAGCAGCATTTCCAAAACACTGTGCCAAGGTTCATGAATATTCATGTCATTTAAGTTAATTTGAATATTCATGAGTTTTTTAATGGTGGTGTGCCTTGAAAAATTTGAAGGTCTCAAGTTGTGCCACAGCAGAGAAAAGGTTGGGAACCACTGGTCTATATGGTATGTCATGATATGAGAAAATACATGAAAGTATGAAGATGTGAAATAAAGTCCTACCTAAGTTACGGTGTCACATTAATCCTAAGTGGTGAAGCCACTTGTAACTATTATTTATATATTGAATATATATTTATCAAATTTGGGTCCTTCTATGCTGTCTCATGTGACATGCTGTACCCCATGTATACCCTTACAGTGTGAGTTGTATGTCACATATATTCACCCTTATAATGTAACTGTGTATTGTTAAATGAAAGGTGTGTTTTGTAAGGTGTTTTTAAATGTTCATGACATACTGAACATTATTGTAAAGATAGTATGCTTCTTGTAATGTCACATGCATAGTTATGAAACTGTGCTATGCAATACCCCAAATGTGTCTTACATTGCTTGAACAGATCCAGGCAGACACAAAGCAACATGAGAGTTCATGTGTTACTGAGGCATACATACAGAAACAACAGATTGGCCTGGGCACCTGATAAGGTGACGATTATTCTGAGTGGAGGAAACTATGCCCATTGCCAGACATGGCCAGTCACCTCACTAGATGGGGTGATGAGAAAGAATGTTAACGGCAGAGGCATTTTTATCTCTGTAGCCCTCCCTTGGAATCCTTCTATGAAGAAACATCAACCAACTGACAGACTGCTGATGGGGGGCGGGGGGTAGGACTGGCTGAACAAGTGGCAAGATAACATTAAAGACTGAAAAGCTACTGAAGCGCTAAGTTTAGTTTGGGATGTGATTTGTTTTATTTCTTCCAAATCAATCCAACTCACCCTATTCTGCCTTACAGTCACTTAAAATCTTTCTGTACTTAATAAACTTAATTGTTTTATGTAAAGCTGTGCATGTGGTTTGAGTATGCACAGAGATTTTATTTAGAGTGACAGCTGGGGCATATCAATTTCATTGACTCATTGACTAACTATAAGTTTTCAAAGTTCAGTAAAAAGCACTGAACTCTGGAAGATGGCAGTTCGTAAGGTTGCATCTGGGACTGGGGATATCAGCTGAGGCTCATTCTACTGCAGAATCCCACAAGTGGCCAGCCAAAAGCACTTACTCACTCATTGATATATGAACCATTTGTCTGCATGAGGCTGTGAATCAGCTGACCCAGGAGTGTGTGGCTCACCACGGACTTCCTGAGGAAAACACCATTCTGGCCACTATGGATGTAGAAGCTCTTTACACCAACATCTGACACAAGGATGGATTACAATCTATTAGAAGAACCATCCCAGATGATGCCACAGCACAGCTTGTGAACGAACTTTGTGACTTTGTGCTCACCCACAACCACTTCAGATTTGAGGATAATTTATACCTCCAAGTCAGTGGCACTGCACTGGGTACCTGCATGGCCCCACAATATGCCAACATCTTTATGGGAGACTTAGAACAACATTTCCTCAAGTCTCATCCCAAAACACCTCCTCTTTACCTATGCTACATTGATGACAGCTTCATCATCTGGACCCATGGCAGGGATGCTCTTGAAGATTTTTACAGAGATTTCAACAATTTCCACTCCACAATCAAACTGAGCCTGGAACACTCCATGCAGGAGATCCACTTTCTTGAAACTACAGTACAAATCAGGGATAGACACATCAACACCACCCTGTACCAAAAACCTACTGATCGGTATAGTTACCTACATCCCTCAAGCTTCCATCCTAAACACACCACACTATCCATTGTCTACAGCCAAGCCCTAAGATATAACCGCATTTGCTCTGATCCCTCAGAGACAGACATCTTGAGGATCTCTATCAAGCATTCTTGAAACTACAGTACCCACCTGGGAAAGTAAGAAAACAAATTGACAGAGCTAGACGCGTTCCCCAAAGTCATCTACTACAGGAGAGGCCCAAGAAAGAAGACGACAGAACACCACATACAACCCTCAAGTCAGACCTCTGCAACAGATCATTAAAGACCTACAGCCTATTCTAAAACGTGATCCCTCTCTCTCTCAAGCCTTGGGAGACAGACCTCTTCTTGCCTACAGACAGCCACCCAATCTTAAACAGATTCTCACCAGCAACTACAGATCTAACAACAGAAACATTAAAGCAGGCACACACACCTGCAGCAAACCACGCTGCCAAGCCTGCCCACATATCTGCACAACAGATACCATCATAGGTCCTAATCAAGCCTGCTACTCCATCAAAGGCTCATTTACCTGCTCATCTACTAATGTGGTCTATGCTATCATGTGCCAGAGATGCCCCAACACTATATACATTGGACAAACAGGACGATCCTTGCACAAAAGAATAAATGAACATAGAGCTGATATCAGAAATCACAAAACAAAGAAACCAGTTGCTGAGCGCTTCCATCTTGCTAATCACTCGATAAATGAATTGTTAATGACTGTTGTCAGAGATGTGACTGGGACATCAAGACTTCAAAGAGAAACAGCTGAACTCGAATTAATATGCAAATTAAATTATGTGAAAGCAGGACTGAATCAAAACTATGGGCTCTTTTCCCATTACAAAAGGTAATTTGACTCCAGGCTTCCCAGGGTTTGAACCTAACAACTGCTCTGATTTGCTGTTACTGTATGACCTGATCCTACATTTTACACCCCCTTGCATTTATTTTCATTCCATTCTGTAAGTTCACCCATCTTTGAAGCATCTGATGAAGTGGGATTTTCTCCCACGAAAGCTCATGCGAAAAATAAATCTGTTAGTTTTTAAGTGCCACACGACTCCTTGGGTTTTTTTCCACACAGCAGAGCACCTGCAAGACAGGGTCCAGGACTGAGTGATTGGAGGAGACAGCAATATACCAGTCCAGATTGCAGAAGGCAACATCACACCTGACTCCTTCTATTGGTCTATGTATTTACGCCAGGTCCGTCACAGTGACACCTAAGTGGCTTGTCAGACCATCCAAAAAACAAAGTACTAAGTGTAAGGGCAATCAGAAAGATATATGTCACTTTCATCTCACTTTGTGCCAACAATATAGTATAATACTCTGGCTGTTGAATCACTATGTCTTGAGTTTGATGCATGAAATGAAACCACTGTTTCTCACAGGATTCAGACATCAGTAGATAATCACACCTGTGTCACAATACTTGTGATGCACTGCACAGGGAAATAGCTGAGAAAATGACACAACAGGCAAGACACAGAAGCTGGATCAGCTCAATGAGTGAGTGAACATCACCTTCCTAGATAAACACATGTATTTATTAATTTGTTCCTCAGATATCTCATCCACACAGACAGATAGCTGCAGTTTTTGGCAAACAAACAGATCTCTCCTAAGTTTTAAAAACATGGTAAAGGTATTGCCCCAGTAAGCTGCATGACTCACATTAGAGTAACACTAAAAGAGCTCCAGCCCAATACTGGAGTTCATATATTGGAACATGCAGAGCAGCTCTCAAGCCACTAGAAAGCTTCTAGTGGGGGGAAATTCTCATAGGGCCTGTTAAGATAGCAGCCCATATGCAAACAGGGCTGAATGAAAGGGGTCAAAGGTCTCAGGCAGAAAGATGAGTGTCTCTTGTGGTCTTCATTTGGAATGCCTGATGCAGAAGATCATCTGTGCTCATGTTGCACCTTGAATAGAGGAGTGGATGTACAGGAACAGGAACTGAGAAGAACTGTTCCAGTACAAATGAAACCAGTGCTGGATTTAGACACGAGCCAAGTAAGTCATGGCTTAGAGCCTTACATTATGAGGGACCTCTGAATATGTTGGAGATAACTAAAAATATTAATCATTAGGTATTTGACAATACAAATAAGGCTTTTTGCAAGATGTATGTTTTATTTAGTTGTTTTTCCTTTCATCTTTGCCTATGCATATATGCAAATATAATGGTTTATCATTTTTATTACCCTTTCTGTTATGATGCAATACACTTTTTTCTCTCTCCTTTTTTTTTTTTTAATGGTATGGGGCCTCTGAATCTTGATATAGCTCAGGGCCATGGCATGTCTTAATCTGACCCTCAATGAAACAATCACTTCTGGTAGCTGTAGCTTCTGGTGATTCTTTAATCTCCCTGGCCAGGATCCAATTTTGATTTGTCTTGCACTCCTTTTGAATTGGGCTTTTCTGACTGTCTAACAACTAACTACAACCGAGGAGAAGCCCTGCAGTCATGGGGATGGACCCAACCGTCTCCCCACACCCTGCCTACTTTCATTTCTTGTGTCAACTTTCCTGTTGGCCACCATTCTCATACTTCCCAGAGAGAGGGCTGCTGGTCTATCAGCAGAAATCATAATGGAGTGTTGTTGGTCCATCAGTGGGAACTAGAATTAACAGCTCCTTCAGATGAGCCAGTTTGGAACTACCCCTTCCATTTTAATTACCCTTCTGAACATAGGATCCAATTTTACATTTAATGTGCTTTTAAGGATAAAAATGGCACTAGTGTCTACACCAGTAATCACTAGCACTGGAAATAAGGCTTTGTTCTTCCCCAACCTTACAGACAGAAACACAACAGGGAAGTCACAGAAAAGGATGTGTTTGTTCAGGCACAGTATGAAAGTATTGAAAGAAATTTACCAAAAAGAAAAAAAAAACATTTTTCAATGTATTATAAATACAAAATGCCATGGCATTACATACAGGTAAGTAATCACTTTGCTCTTTACCATGATGGCAACTGAGGAAAAGTTTTAATTCCTTTACCATACATAAGGATTCATTTTCCAGTAACTGATGACTTGTTTTGTTAGATGTCTGTTCATATACAACAACATGAAAAAGACCCACTTCCTGAGCTGAATCCCTCACTGGGTCGCCTCATCTCATGGACTTTCTGCAAAGGATGGAAAAGAGCCTTCTTCAAGGAACTTTCTTACTCAGCTATGGAAAACCTTAGGGATATCAATGAGAGAGACAACCCCAGCATCACTAGACTATTATTCATCACACATTCCTCTCATATAGCATGTTCTGTTGAAACAAGCAAGGAGTCCTGTGGCACTTAAAGACTAACAAATTTATTTATAACATGAGTTTTTATGTGGGAAAATTCTACTTTGTCAGACACTTTGAAGATGAGAGAACTTACAAAATGGGAAGAAAATAAATGCAAGGAAGTGTAAGTCATAGGATCAGGTCAGAGTGCTACTGCAATCAAAGCAGTTGTTAAGACTCAAACACTGGGGAACAGCATACAGAGGAAAATGAGGCCAAATCACCTGTTGTAACGAGAAAAAAGAAATCCAAAGTCCTTATTTAGCCTTGAACAAAGACAGTCAAATGTGCAAATGAATTCCAGTTCTGTAAAGTTCCAAAGGTCGTTTCTCTTTGAAGCCTTGAACTGTTATTCATTTGTCTGAGCACAGTCATTAGCAAATCACCAATGGAGTGATCTGGAAGATTGAAGTGCTCACCTACTGGTTTTTGAATGTTGTGATTTCTGGTGTCAGATTTGTGCCCATTTATTCTTTTGTGCAGAGACTATCCCTTTTGCCAAATATATAAGGCAGAGAGGCATTTCTGGCACATGATGGCATAAATCATGTTGGTGGATGAGCAGGTAAATGAGCTGCTGATGGAGTAGGTGGTTTTATTAGGTCCTGTAACAGTGTCTTTTGTGCAGATATGTAGCACAGTTGGCAGCGTGGTTTGTCACAGGGATATGTGCCTGCTTCAGTGGTTCTTTTGTTAAGTCTGTTGTTGCTGCTGAGTATCTGCTTAAGGTTGTGGGTTTGTCTGTAAGTGATGAGAGCTCTGTCTCCTAAGGCTTGAGAGAGTGAGGGATCATCTTGTAGAATAGGCTGTAGACGATTAATGATGTGCTGTAGAGGTCTGACTTGGGGGTTGTAGGTGATGCCAGTGGCGTCCTATTGTTTTCTTTTTTGTGCTTCTCCCAGGAATCGTGCTGAGGATTGTGGCCCCCCCCCCCCCGCAGCAGAGCGATGACAGTGCATACGAGTGACATCATCAGGGGAGCGCAACAGAGCTGTCCCCTTTTGGTGCCCCTCAAATGCTGGCACCCTGCTGCAACACAGGGCCTGCTTATCGTGTAGCGCCGGCCCCTTTCTTCTCCTGTAGTAATTGACTTCGGGGTACTCACATGGCTCTGTTAATCTGTTTCTTCACTTCAACAGTAGTTTTAAAACTGCTTCCCAAGGGATCCTGAAGGTGCCTGTCTGCCTGAGGGATCGGAGCAGATGCGGTTATGTCTTATGGCTTGGCTGTAGACAATGTATTGTGTGGTGTGTTTTGGATAGAAGCTTGAGGGATGTAGGTAACTATACCAATCAGTAGGTTTTTGGTATAGGGTGGTGTTTACATGTCCATCCCTAATTTGTGTCCAGAAAGTGGATCTCCTGTGTGGAGTGTTTCAGGCTAAATTTGATTATGGAGTGGAAATTGATGAAATCTAACCATAACAGGAAACTACCACTAGACAGGGTGGCATTGTTCAAGAGAAATGGAGGGGGCCAACTATCAGCTCATAGTATCTCAGTATAGCTGTAAGTTTATTAGCCCCAGTTTTGGAGTGGGGGGAATCAGGCATAGTTACTATCTGCTCCCACCCCCAATCTGAAAATTGCAAGGAGATTTGTATTTTTATGAACATTGTTAGTATTAACAGGGATTGCTAGCATAAATCCCTCCATTATTGGATCAACAGAAGATTTGCCTCCCTGGATCGCATTAGGGAAAGCAGTTCTCTTCTGTGTTCAGCAAGCATCCTGTGTAATCTATGCTTGCTTCAGATTAATGCATGCACCCTGTGACTGCTAAGCAAAGTCAAATCAAACTGTCACTAACATAAAGCTGTAGGCAACTTATTAGGTTAAAAAAAATGAAAGGGGATGTTTCCAAGAATCGTCTGTTCATCAGGCAATAGGAAAGAATAAGCGGCAAAGCATATTATGGCAAGATGTTGATTCAAACTCTCTAATTAAATTCCAAGTGAGCGATTTATTTTTAGATAGTCCAGTAATAGGTATCTGTTTCTGAATTTAATAACGGGGTCTAAATGAACACTCTGCCAGTACTCGTTCTTACATTTTGCCTCTTCATCTGCCCTCCTGTAACCTGATGAAAGGATGATTTTTCAAAATGCAGCACTATGTTGTTACTGTTCCTAGTTTCGAAGGCAGGGGGTCAACAGTCCTAGGAAAAAACATTCTCATTTTATCCACAAGACAGCTTGAAAAGGCTGTAAGTGCAACACAATCTCCATACATACCCATCAACCTGCCTCAATCCCACAGCAGCAGGTGCTGCATGTATAGTTCAATTACAGTAACCATTCAGCCCAATTTCTCCTCTAGCTTTGCGACCGTATGATAGATTATGTATGGGGGGGAGGGTTGTTTGTTTGGGTTTTCTCCTTAAATGTAGCCCCTTGTCTACTTGGATCTAGACAAATCTCTCTGATTGCATAATGCCCAGCACAATGGGTGTCTGATCCTGACAGCAGCCTTGAAAGCTGTTGAATAAAAACAGCCAACTCATTTCACACAGGTCACTAAGCCACCATCAGATGGATGGTGTTAATAGCTAAGAAACTGTGATGCCTGTGATATTATACATGTCTGGTACTTTTATATAAGTTGTGGCCATGTGCAGAAGCACCAGCCATTTTGCTTTCATAGTTGCCGCAGACTCGGAAAACAGGCATTTACTGACCAAGATTTTGTTTTATATCTTTTTGCATTGTTTTCCTTAATCTAAAAATAATTTTTGATTGAAATCATGGTTTTTCTTATTTGGACATGGAAACACAACAAGACAGCAACTAGTTTTGATCACTGAACACATGACCTATTGGCAAAGGGTTCAGTACCCCTTTTATTATGCCAGCCACAGACTAAAACTGGTAGATACATCTTCTGAAATAGCTCAAGAAGGGACAAGGGGATGCTGGTGATGTAATTTGAGTATTTTCTAAAGATTAGAATAGACATTCTCCCCTGTGCTGGCTGACTGTTTGGTCCAACTCCCCTTCCAATTCCTATTCTCTCCTCCTCTGCCCCCTTCACTATAACCTATCTTTCCATTTAACCTCACCCAAAAAGAAAACCTAGGGAAAAAAAACTATGGAAAGAAAAATCATGGCACTAATATGAACCTCCCATGGTTCACTTTGCTTCACCCCGTACCTGTCTTGCTTGGTTAAATTATGAACAGGCTCAGCAGTAGGAATCAATGGCTCAATGTCTAGCTGGCAACTAGTAATGAGTGCAGTGCCTCAGAGGTTGGTCCTGGGGCCCATTCTGTTCAACATCTCCATTAACAATCTTGATGATGGGTTAGATGGCACGCTCAGTAAGTTTGTAGATGACACCAAGCTGGGGGGAACTGTGGACAAGCTGGAGGGCAGGGACAGGATTCAGGGAGACAATCAAACTGAAGAAGTGGACCAAAAGAAATCTCATGAGGTCAACAAGGACAAGTGCGAAGTCCTGCACTTAGGATGGAAAAACCCCAGGCGGTGCTACAGGCTAGGGACCAATCTGCTAAGCAGCAGTAATGTACAAAAGAACCTTGGGGTTATGGTGAATGGCAAGCTGGATATGGGTCAACAGTGTGCTCTTGTTGCCAAAAAGACTAAATGGCATATTGGGCTGTATCAGTAGGAGCGATGCCAGCAGATCGAGGGATGTGATTATTCCCCTCCATTCAGCACTGGTGAGGCCGTATCTGGAATACTGTGTCCAGTTTTGGGTTTCCCACTACAAAAAAGATATGGACAAATTAGAAAGACTCCAGTGGAGGGCAGTGAAAATGATTAGGGGGCTGGGGCACATGACTTGTGAGGAGAAACTGAAGGAACTAGGCTTACTTCACCTGCAGAGAAGACTGAGGGGAGATTTGATAGCAACCTTCAGCTACTGGAAGGAGTGCTCTAGAGATGAGAGAGCTATGCTGTTCTCAGTAGTAACAGAGGACAGAACAAGAAGCAATGATTTCAAGTTATAGCTGGGGAGTTTGAGGCTGGATATTAGGAAAAACTTTCTCACTAGGAGAGTGGTGAAGCATTGGAATGGGTTGCCTAAGGAGGTGGTGGAATCTCTGTCTTTGGAGATATTTAAGGTCTGGTTAGACAATACCCTGGCTGGAATGATTTAGTGGGAGTGGTCCTGCTTTTAGCAGGGGGTTGCACTAGATGACCTCATGAGTTCCCTTCCAATCCTATGATTCTAACTCTTTGGGCAGCAGCCATCCCACCACTGTATTTGTCTAGCACGTAGCACGGTAGGGCCCTGTTTTCAGCTGGCCCCTTGGTATTGTCATAATAAATATGACTATTAATAATCAAAGCAAATTATTCTTTAGACATCAATTCTAATTGCTTTTTTAATATTAATTAACTTACCTTCCGAGTCATGATTTTCCCATATTGATTTGAAGTGCTACTTGCAAAATACTGTTTGGTTGGAATCACTTGCAAGTCAAATACATTATTTCCCCAAAGACCATTATTTATCTGTTTAGAAAGCTTCATTTCTGAAAAGCATATGGTAAAGGGTCATGCTTTTATGGTTGCTAAGTTCCATTAACATCCAAAAAGACTCCAAAAGTCTCTTTTAAAATAGGATTAAGGCTTCTAAATTCAAATCCACAAAGGAATTTTAGGCACCATTCACATGCACAAACCCCTCAGTTGCTGTCTTGTAGGTAACTACACTCACTCTGCACCTACATTTTTGCTGTAAGAGTTCCCTAGACACCTAATTTTCTGCCTCTGAACATGTGCACAGATGCCTCCCACTATGTGTCTGGCTGCTTGACCTCCAGTAGGACCCTCAAAGAAAGGGACGACAGCTGCCCCCCTACCAACCTTGTCTGAATGACCCAATCAGGTAGGTATGCCCTAGAACAGTGATTTTCAAATTTAGGGTTGGGAGCCAGTACTGGGTCACAGATTTTCAAGCACTGGGTCGCAGCACCCCCTGATGCCCCCACCAAAAGACTGGAATGCATTGATCAAAGATGTAATTATTGGATCGCGAACATAAATTATTTTTTTCAGCTGGGTCCTGGCAGTGGTTAAAGTATAACTTGATGGGCCCCAGAACCCTCCTAATCTCTGGGCTCCCTTCCCGTATTGTCCGAGCCCCCTTCATGCATGTGCAGGCACCAGCCAAGGTAGGCATTTGCAAGCTTCTGCATCTGCTAACAGAGCCGTAATGCTGTTTTGGCACCCCTTGCAATTAGCAGAGCCCGGGGCTGGTGGCATGAAACGCAACTTTAATGGAGCAGCTCTATCTTGGGGTAAAGTCTTGTTCACCCCACGTTAGTTACAGCTCTGCTTTCTGACCTTGTAGTTGGGCACAAAATCCCAACCCCACTTCCTGGCTATTGCCCACCATCTGCCTCCAAATGCCTGTCCCCACCCACCCCAGCTGCTGCCCTCCAAATGCCTGCCCCCAACTTCCCCAGTCAGAGACTTGTGAAAGGTCCAGGTGCCCACCTCCTCAGCACACAAATCAAGGGCTGGCACCAACCCTCCCCTCCGCTGCATGCCTCTGAAGACAACTCACCCAGCAGCTCCGGGGGCAACGGCAGCCGACACCCTTCACTCCCCCCTGCCTCCAAGGCTCTGGCAGGCTGGGCTGTGGCAAGGCCCAGGAGAAGAGTGGAGGGGGCAGAGCTGAGGAGCAGAGCTAGGATTTAAAAGGACAGCCAAGCCACTCCAGTGCCATTGCAGCAGCTGCTGTCACTTGGTAGAACGGATGGATGCACAGTTCAAGTGAGGGGGAACACACCAGAATGCTATGTTCCACCCCATTAGTCTATTTTTAGGGGCCTCAGAATGGTGTTCCAGTGTGTTCCCCCTTACTTTCACCCTGGGGTCCCAGGAAAAAAGGTCTGAAAACTGCTGCCCTACAGCAGGAGTCAGTGCCACCTATCTTAAATCTTTTAACCCTGTTAGAGCACCAACCCATCACTGGGCTAGAGAGCAAAAGAATGGCTCTACAGTATGGTGGATGGGCGGACACATACCTGGGAGGTGGAGAACCCAGGGTCCAGACCCTCTGCTCCAATGAATCTTAATTTACTTGTCCAATGTGGAACAGTGCCAACAGGAAAGACTGAGGAAGACCCACATCAGAATATCCGACCCCTTACCAATCAGAGCACTCTCCTAAAGGGTGGGAGATCTCCCATTCAAAGTCTTCTCCCCCTGTGGCAGAATGAAGAACCGAATCCTAGATGAGTGTACTTACCACTGAGCCAGAAGTTTTAAGGGAGCTGGCACCTCCTCCTCCTCTGTCATTGATTACTACTTCAAGAAGCATATAAGCTGACTGGCTCTAGAACAGCAGTTCCCCGGTGTGGATCACAAACACATAGGCACGTACCTACAGCCCAGACTCAGACAAGTTCACCCATCTTTGAAGCATCTGACGAAGTGGGATTTTCTCCCACGAAAGCTCATGTGAAAAATAAATCTGTTAGTCTTAAAGTGCCACACGATTCCTTGTTTGTTTGGGTTTTTTTGATGGACTAGACTAACACAGCTATCCCTTTGGAAATCAGGCACTTAACTCTGAGAAGTTAGGACACATCTCTCATCACAGTTATTTCAAATTATTATTTGTGCTACTATAGTGTCTAGGAGCCTTAGACATAGCCCAAGGCCCTATTATATTAAGCACTGTAAAAATGGTTTCCTTACCTAGTGTGCTGGCTTTTGTGGATCCCATTACCAGTAGTTAGCTTTGATGAATAAGGCTCCAATTCATCAACGTGTTTAGGGATGGGATTACTTGCCTGGTTAAAGTTAAGCATGTGTTCAAATGCTTTTGCTGAATCAGGGTCTAATTGTTTTGAATTACAGTAGTTCACTATCTAATTAGAAAACACAAATTCTTCATCTTTCTTTTCTTTGATTCCCATCTGTGAGCTCAGCAGCAATTATGGGGCTAACTAAAGCCTTTCCACCAGTTACTATCTTATAGCAGTATCATGGCTTTGTTCCTCTTTAAACCATTTTGTTCTATGTTGTTCTTCATCATGTCTATCCCAATGAATCCCCAGTCTACCTCCTGTAGTATATTGCACTCCCGTATGTATCATGATATATGGTAACCTTTTGGGGTCAATTCTTGGTATAAGTCCAAACCATCACAGTCATTTTTCTTGAATTTTTGATAACAGCATTATTCTTCTCCTAGCCATTTTCTTAACACTTCCATAAATTAACTACAATGTAATAGGCACCCCTCAGGTATGATCTGTTTAACTCTTCTGCTCACTTTTGCAATATAATTGTGTGATTTTAGGCCAATTAGGCCATGCAAGGTTTCTTGCTTATAACCCATTCTACATGATTACTATGATATCATGCTTCTTGTAGCACCACATATGTGCACAGCAGTATGTAAACAGCCACAACTGTGAGTAAGCAAGTACCAGGAGGCAGCAACAAAGACTTTGCTAATTGAGGTCCCTGGCTCGGATCAGACAAAGAGATCATCTCTGCCTAGAAAGGGAGGAGATTGAGGCAGTCTGGAAACAAAGACAGACACTTGGAAGGATTAGGGACTTTTTGCCTGGAAAACTCCAACTTGAAATAACTTCAAGGAAGGTCTGGGCCCTGCCTGGCCTCAGGCAGAGACTGACTGACTATATGAACATCTGACAGCCAAACATCTCAAGTGTAATCTTGGACTATGAGTTCAGTTTAGGTAGAGATATTAGTTTAGTATGTGTGTTTTACCTTTTATTTCCTTGTGGTCACTCCTGACTCATTTATATTATGATTCTGCCTTCATTGGCCATTTTCTCACTTACAAGTGTGATCTGATCAATAAACTAAGAGTCTTATCTAAAGCTGTGCAGACTTTAGAAGGTATAAGTCAGGAAGGCTAGGCACAATCCATCTCAGTGTTAAGTGGACAGACATGAGACTAGGGTGACTGGGAGTGGGTCCTACTCCCTGTAAGACAGTGGCTTCCAGTATCGTAAATGGGGCTGGGGGTGCTTGCTTGGGAAATGTCCCTCAAGTAGCCAGAGGGCATACACCCACTGCTTGGGACTGATTGCATGCAAAAGGCTGGAATAGACTGACTCAGGAGTGAATGGTCACCTGGCAAAGGGGGGTGAATTGGGGTTCAGGAGTGGGAATTGGAGTGTCACAGTGGCACACCAGATGATATCTGGGGAGCAGCCTGTCACAATAGTGTGATGATATTTTTTAAACCACTCACCCTACAGGGATTCTGAAACCTATCACTGAACCGTGAAATCACACGCAAATTGGCTTAGTTCAACGTTAACACTCTCAAGTGTTAAACTACAGCTCTATGAACACTATACAGGCATGCATTTCTGGGAAAAGTCTTTCACATCTTACCTAAGGACTGTATATACAATATATTTATTAATAACTACTACCCATTTGCACTTGCCATAGGCTCAGACTCTAAGGTCAGAAGGAACCAATATGATGATCTAGATCAGGTATGGCCGAACTGTGGCTTGGGAGCAACATGCAGCTCTTGAATGAAAAATGTGGCTCCCAGAAGAACATCAGCAAATCAATTTAGCGAAGCAGTCCCAGCCTAGGAGTTCAGGAGGGCATCGGGACAACAGGGGGAAGCGTGGCATGATTGGGGATGGCAGGGAGAAGCGCAGCATGGTCAGGATTTTAAAAAACTCTCCACTAGCCTGCAGTTTTCTACATTGAGCAGCAGCTAAGTTTTTATTATATAGGCCTAATTTTCATGGTAACCTTAAGTAATTATTAGAATCAGACATTAGTAGAATCAATATTTGCCCTCTCTATTATAAAATTAAAGCGTGCAATGAATTTTAAATTTTGGAGTAGATAAAAGATTATGGCTATGTGCCTCAGTGCAGCTCTCAAAGGTTTAATAATCAACTTGTGTGGCTCTTGGGTTCCATAAGTTTGGCCACCCCTAATCTAGATGAACCTCCTGTACAATGCAGGCCACAGAACCTCACCCACCCACTCCTTCAAAAAAACTCTAATTATGACTAAATTATTGAAGTCCTCAAATCATGATTTAAAGACTTTAAGGCTATGTCTACATCTGCAAAATTTAGTGCTTCCAAGTTCAAACTAACCACACATTCTAGTTTGAACTAACACATAGGTTAACTAGAACATACAGTTAGTTCAAACTAATTCGCTTAGTTAGAACTTCTTAAACTTAAATTAAGCATTAAACTGGGTCTTGGCCAGACTTAGTTCAAACTAACATTCTAACTAAGGTGGTTAGTCCAGATTAAGTGCCGGTACTAAGTATTTCAAACTAAGCTTTCCTTAGTCTGAACTAAGAAATTTCTTAGTTCAAACTAGGAAAAGCCTAGTGTGACCATGGGCTAAATTAGTCCCGACTAAGCCTCCTTAGTCCGAACTAATTTGCCAGTTTAGACATAGCCTAGGGTCCACCAACACTCGACTCATGCTCCATGCCACAGAAGAAGGCAAAAAAACCCAGAGTCTTTGTCAATCTGCCCTGAGGGAAAATTCCTTCCTAACCCCAAAAGAGTGATCAGTTAAGCCCTGAGCAAGTAAGAAAGAATCAGTCAAACACCCAAGAAAGAGTTCTCTATAACAACTCAGAACCCATCCCACCAATCATGCCTACCACCAGGACCCAAAACTCAGTCAATTGCCACACTAGTCTGCCCCATTATACCATCCCCTCCATGAATTTATCAAGTTCAGTTTTGAAACTAGCTAGATTTTTTTTGCCACCACTGCTCCCTTTGGAAGACTACTGCAGAACTTCACTACTCAGATGGATAAAAACCTGGCTCTAATTTGAAATCTAAGCTTCCTTGCCAGTTTATATTCATTAGTTCATCTGTCCACGCTGGTGCTGAACTTAAATAATTCCTTTCCCTCCCTGGTATTTACCCTTCCAACATATTTATACAGAGCAATCATATCTTCCCTCAACCTTTCTTTGGTTAGACTAAATAAGTCAAGCAATTTGAGTTTCTTCAAAGGCAGGTTTTCTATTCCTCAGATCATGATAGCAACCTTTCTCTGCACCTCTTCCAATTTCTTAAACATGGGGAACCAGAATTGCACACAGTATTCCACATGAAGTCTCACCAGTGCCTTGTATAACAGAACCACTTTTACAACAGTACTAACACCTCTCTATCTGTACTGGAAATACCTTGCCTGATACACCTAAGGAACACATTAGCTTTTTTCATGGCCCTGTTATATTGGCAGCTCACAGTCATCCTGTGACCAACCAATATGCCCAGGTCCCTCTCCTCTCATTTCCAACTGATACTCCCACAGTTTATAGGAAAAGTGCTTGTTATTAGTCCCTAAATGCATGACCTTGCACTTTCCAATATTAACTTTCATCCTATTTCGATTACTCCAGTTTACAAAATCATCCCAATCTTTCTGTACGATATCCCTATTCTTCTCTGTTTTGGCAATACCTTCCAACTTGCTGTCAACTGCGAACTTTATTAGCACATTCCCACATTTTGTGCCAAGATCAGCAATAAAAAGATTAAATAAGACTGATCCCCAGGAGTGATCCCTGAGGAACTCCAGTGGTCATCTCCCTCCAGCCTAACAATTCACCTTTCAGTATGACCCTTTGTAGTCTTCACTTTATTCATTTCCTCATCCACTTTTCAATTTTCAAATTGGAGAAAATGGGAATTAATATAAGTAATGATTCCCTATGTGGATACATATTGAACATTTTACTGGAATCTAGGTAAATTAGATTCACTGTGTTCCCTGTGTCTAAAAATTTGTCATCTTCTGAAAACAGGAACTTATATTGGTCTGACACAATCTACCTACTGTAAAGCTATGCTGTACATTATCCCAACTGCCATTAACCTCGATGTCTTTAACTTAACTTAAATCATGAGTCAGTCTCCAAAAGACAGGAGTTTGGTTTAAATCTCATTATTTTTAAAATCAACAAAATGTTGGGCATATTTTTATTTGCCTCTTGGCTTTTAAGCAGTTAGGGCTCATGTACCCACATTTTTCTCTACTAATAGGGGAACTAGAAACATATTTACAAGAAATGCAAGCTGAGATAGTAATATAAAACATCATGATTGCAGGAACTGGGGCTTTAAGAAAAGACCAAATATTCTAAGAGCAACAGTGCTTGCTTCAGGTTCAGACACAGAAAGATTTGTGCAGAATATTTTAAATACTGAAGACTTTAAACAAAATGGAAGCAGAAACTTTTGCTCCAACTGCATGGATTTTTAGAGCCTGGTGTTTCAAAGCGTCATTCCAGTGCTCATGAGACTTGCATCATATGAGAGATCTTGTATATTATAAGAGAGCAAAATGCAGTTTTGGGTTTGCCTACAATTCATAAACTGAAATTAGCTGATTCTATGGGTCTGAGCTAAAGTGTGCCTGAAATTTTCATTTGCAACATTTTGAAAGTCCAAGCAACTCCACAGCAAATTGCTTCTGAATAAAAGCCCCTCAAAAAGCCCAAACAACATTTGTTTGATGTCTCTGTCTTGCCCAGTAATTAACCTATGCCTTAAGTCTGCCAGACTTTTCAGGCCCAGGATAAGACTGTGCGGGCATCTTTTATTATCAGGATGAGACCTTAGCTGGTAGTTTGCAAGAAACAGGCCACATCATCTATATCTACACTAGCAAAGGAGTCTTAATCCAGACTAATTTGATCCCTGACTACACTAGGCTTTGTCTAGTTCGAACTAAAAATTTTTTTAGTTTGAACTGTTAGTTCAAACTAACCGCTTAGTTCGAAATAGTTTGAACTTTAGTTCAAACTAGCATGATGTAGCCGTGCTAGTTCAAACTAAATAAGTTCAAACGAAGCAGTTAGTTCAAACTAACTTTTAGCCGTGCCTTTTTAGTTCGAACTAAAAAGTTAGTTCAAACTAAAAAGCCACAGTTAGTTTGTACCAGGGGCATTACTGGAGGGGGGGTTGGGAGCCGGGCCCAACCCGCCCCATGGCCCAAGTCCTACTCCGGGGCCCAATCCAGAGCCCAGGCCCTACTGGCTCCAGTGTAGTGACATCCCTGGTTCGAACTAATCAGGCACTGGTTAGTTCAGACTAAGCAAGTTCAAACTAAGCTTTTAGATGTAGACATAGCCATCTATCTCACCTGTTCCACAGCAAACACCGGGGTAAGAAACTAGCTGCAGAATGAGCTCTGTTGCCTGAGGTTAAGTCTATACTGCAATCAAATATACACAGCTGACCTATGTCAGCTGATTTGGGCTGGAGCCTAGGATCTGGGGCCTCCCCCCCCTCCCCTCACAGATCCCAGAGCCCAGGCCACATCCTGATCCTTGGACATTTGCACTGCAATGTTATAGCCTTGCAGCATGAGTCCCTTAAGCCTGAGTCAGCAGACCTGGACTAGCTGCAGGTGTTTTTACTGCCATGTAGACGCATCCTCAGGTACTCCAGAACCCCTTGTTCTGTGGGCAGGTCTTCACTACTGGCAGCATATTGACTGCCATCAGATCAATCTTCTGAATTGACAGATTGGGTCTGTGAAGACCCACTGAGTTGATCAAGAAGCTGATCTTGGAAGACCACCCCTACAGAAGGAGTAATGCTGAGTTAGAGGGAAGGCATTTCCCTTGAACACAATCCACTGGAGACAATACAGTAAATAGACAGTAGGCAACTGGAGGGAGATATGCAAGGTATTTTAAGTAATTTGGATATCTCCCTTCAAATGCCACTGAAAGCTGAAATTGTGCAATGGTACAGACCAGAGCTGCATTTCCCAAGCAACTCTAGTGGCATCCTGGGATGTCTCAAATGTCAGGCTCATTCAGACCCCAGCTGCAGAGGGAGGATTTACTTCTCTTGTCCTCTGTGGAAGGAAGGATGGAAGTAGTCTCCCACCAGAACCTAATCAAAGTTTAAACACATACCCAAAGGTGAAATATACAGGTTAACAAAGCTGCTGGCTTTCCTCCAAAACTTTAAGCAAAACTATAGGAACTGATGAGAAAGGTCATTGACACCAAGCCAAACCTGACACAAATAATACTGCCTGGGACTAAAATAAACCAAGAGTAACTTTGCTGAAGTCCAGGAAGTCACCCTGCATAGTACCAACATCTGGTCAGCAGCAGCAGCACAGATTCTTATTGTATTAGGTTTGTTTTCTTGTTATTTTGCTTTGGTGGTTTTGGTTTTTGATGGTGTGAGGGATTTGGTTTGGTTTGGTTTGGTTTTGCTGTCTGAACTCTTTGCAAGTTAATGATGAAATGAGGTCAAATCATCCTGCAGTTCAGTGCAACACAGGGACAATCACAAATAGAAAGGTCTCATTTAAAATATGCTGGTTACGTTCTTGCAGCTCCTGCGTTGCACTGGGAGTGCATAGTTTCAAATTTACTTCTGAGGCTTCTGCACAATAAAGCCAGAGTCATCGTGTTTACGGCTTTGCTTTGCTGAGGCTTTGTGCTTACTACTACAATTCAGAGCATGCCTTGTGGTTTTAATCCTGTCTCCTGAACCATAAACGTGGACTGCCAGGCATTTTTCACATGCTGTGCGGGTGAGTGCAAGAAGCTGAGAATCGAAAGATATTTATTTTCTCAGAAAACACCAAGCTTTACTTCAGGCTTTAACATAGATGAGCTGACTACTGTGCTCATACTGCACATTTCCAGAGGCTGCTGCCAACTTGTTTCATACTTTTGAAGTAAGTTGAAAAGACCGTGCTTGAAAGAAATACATTATATTTTCCCAAAGGTCTCAGTAAGAATTCACAACAACAAAAGGAAAAAGACTTGACTGAGCATGGTTTAGTTTTCTGACTTCAACAATCTGCGTCTTTCACCACAAAAGGGGGCATTTTTATGGTGTAGTTAAATGCCCCAATCCTACAACCGAACAAGGGAATCAGACTGCTACACCTGTGGGTTCTGCTTAAGCATAAGAATCTGCCCTTATGGATCAGGTTGCAGGGTAAGACTTAAGAAGGGCAGTGAGAAACTGAGCCTGTTTCAATTTAATTAGTTATATCCAGGGCATTTTCCATTGTTATGTCACCCATTTACCATGTGATAGCACATGGAGTACTGATTCTGTGACTTGGCTCAATCTTATATTCCAACTAATGAAAATGATACCATTAAGTAGCATTACCAACCCAATATATTCATAAATCACAATTTGCTCTGAAAAACTTGGGACACTGACTTAAGAAAAAGGAAAGAAAAAAGACATCTTGCAAATTTAAAAAAAAAAAAGAAAGAAAGAAAAAATACTGTAAATTGTGACCAAAGAGTGTCTCCATGCCAATTGACAGAGGGCACACCAAAACTCACAACGGCCGTGACACAGTCATCACGCCCACACACTGTTGTCATAATCTGTATAAAAAAGGTGTCATATAAGGTATCATATACAAACTGGTAACATGCTGGTCATCAGGACCGTAATTAACTAGTCTGGTGCCCGGGGCAAGAAGCCCCAAAGGTGCCTTCCTGTGACCTGGGCCCTGATCTGGCCCAGGGCCCAATCTGTCCCCGCCCACCACTAAAAGGTGGTGGGGAGCTGGATCTGGCCCCAGCCACCACCAGTAAGCAGCAGGGAGCCAGATCCGTCCCCAGCTACCTTCCAGGGGTGGCTGAGGACGGATCTGGCTCCCCGCCGCCACTAGGGCAGCAAGGAACTGGATCCATCTGCAGCCGGTGGTGGTGAGCCCCAGGTAGCGCTGGAAGCCCCAGCCATGCCAGAAGCCTCAGGCGTTGAATTTTAGAGGGCACAGGGGTTGGATCTGGCTCCTTGGCAGCGGCAAGGAGCCAGATCCATCCCCAAACACCATAGGGAGCTGGATCCAGCCCCTGTGCCCTCTAAAGTTCAGCACCTGGGGCTTTACTCCAGTTGCCCCAGCCTCGTTACGGCCCTGCTGGTCATTAATATTATCACATGATCTATATGTAAAGGTGGCGTATAAAAATTATAGCTGTGTGATGGAAATATGTGCTTAAAAGGTGTTTTGCAAGCAGTCCATAAACCCTGCCTGTCCTATACAAAGGAATGTTGTTTCAACTGTTCTTCTATTTCCACACTGTAAATTGAGCTGGTTACACCTCAGACGACAAAGAAAAGTAAAAACAAATAAGGAGTCCTGTGGCATTTTTAAAGACTAACAAATTTATTTATCAGATGAGCTTTAGGAACTGCTTTGATTTGGTGTTACAATGTCACCTGATCCTATGATTTACACTTCCCTGTATTTATTTTCCTCCAGTTCTGTAAGTTCCCCCATCTTCAAAGCATCTGATGAAGTGGGATTTTCTCCCACAAAACCTCATGCAATAAATCAATTTGTTAGTCTTTAAAAGTCCCACACGACTCCTTGTTTGCTTTGCTGAGCTAGAGTAACATGGCTGCCCCTCTGGAAAAAGAAAAATACACTTACCTTGGAGGTAAAGAAAGACATCAAGCTAAGTGGGGGAGAGGGGAAGAGAGGGAGAGAGAGCCACTTAATCACAATGGGAGATCATGAGAAACCTGTTAATACCAAGATTATAACTTGTTGAGGTAAGCTTTAATCACTAGAAAACATATTTCATTTTACTTGTAACCATCCCTGTGTCTTCTATTCTTACTTACCTTCTATAATCTCTGTTCCTTGTTAATAAACTTCTTGTGGCTTTTATTACAAAACCATTGCACTGCTTCAGCTGAAGTGTGAGGTTCTCAGCTAAACTAACAGGCTGGTGTGTACTCTGTTTCTTCCGAGGCCGTGAACTTAACTTCTGTGAGTACCCCCATGTCTAGGACTGGCCACTGCAGGCTTCTGGAGAGACTTAGTACTGGAAGAGCTGTTGGTGTCACCCTGAAAGGATTAACCAGGCTGATGGAAGCCTAGGTGAGGTCATGGTCCTGTGAGCAGGCTGCGGCCGTCATGGCTCTGATCCAAAGCTGCACATTACAGGAGCACTCGGAGTTACAGAGCAGGTGGTGAGAGAACCTCTTATTAGTCTGAATGAACCTCCAAAGCATCACATCGGCATTGCAAGCAGGATTTACATACCCCTTGCTATTTGACCGAGGTTCACACTCCAAGAAGTGGCATACTAGATTTGTGATTTTCAAATGAGAGGCTGACAACAGTCAAAAAAAGGTTACAGTATTATTATTTTCAGTTTGTTTGTTTGTGGCAAGGGGAATAGAACAATAGAAAACAAACATTAACACACAGACTTAACTAACAAATGCAACTAAGGGCAAACAGACTCCAGCGAGGCAGCCACACAACTCAAAACTGAGATGGAGCTGACCACATTTTTGGAGATGGCTAAAAAGGAAAAGAACTGAGATCACCAAAGATGGGAAGATGACCAAAGAGCCAGAGAAGCTGACTGAAAGCCCTGAAGAGAGCATCGGAAAAGCACAACATAGATTAGAAGAGGAGGTGGTAATATAAGCCATTAGTGGTTCTGGGTGCTTTTTTCTGCAATCTTGTTTACTAAAATCTTAATTTTCTGTATTTGAAAACAGATTCTCAGGTATCTTTAAAACATCGGACAAAAAGGGATTTGCTCCCACAAAAGCTCATGTGTTACACAAATTTGTTAGTCTTTAAAAGTGCCAGAGGTCCATGTTTGTTTTGCTGAACTAGACTAACACGGCTACCCCTTTGCATCAGGTATTCACATTAAAATGACTCCAAAGTCTGGAACTTTAAAAAAAGCATTAATTATAAGACTTGCTATAAAATCACAAGATTGGGCAACTTTATAATGAGGCAACTTTATGCACTTCAGATAAATCACATAAATCTTTATGAACAGTGACACATTTACAGATTTGTGTTCCACAGTCACAGTAGATACAAATATCACTGTCTATGGAATTAAATGAGTTTAGCTATAAAGCCATCCTTTAAAAGGCCTCCCTCACATAAACACCAAGCCTGGCCACCATAAATTGAATACAAACAAGCTTTGTGACTGGCAATCATATTTATGTTCATATTGTGCATTAACTTTTGAACTTTTATAATAATATACTGAGTCCTTTGATGAACAGGGGCTCTAGAAGCAGAAAACAATTATAAATATTAGTTAAGTCTCATAAATGCCTTGTGAGGTAGGTAAGAATCAATATAACTCTTTTACGAATAGAGAAATGAAGGCATTGCGATAAAGGAACTCCTACAAGGACACATGGAAAGTTGGTAGCAGAGTGGAGAACTCAGTTTTTCAGATCTGGCCAGAAAATAGTCTCTCTCTTTTTTCTTTTTTTTTTTTTTTTTGGTAACTTCATTTTTATAACACCAATGCAAATCAAATCCCCAGTGACCCTTAGAGATTGTTATAACCTTAGTGGTTGGTCAGCTATGCATTCTTTGGATTTGTGTTAATAGTATTTCTTTACTGATGTTTACTAAATATAATAAGTCCTTTTAGCTTTGTGCATTATGAATCATTCTCAGCCTTTGTATAAACCCCAGTAGGCCCTATGCTTTGCTATCTTTTCTTTTTCACTTAGTTCAATCCCTTCCCCCAATCTCCTCTCCAGGCCTCTTTTCATACTCCAGCTGCATATAACTCCAGGCACACAACAAATCACTTGCCACCAGCCACTCTGCTGATGTGTTTCAGTCTCCAGTGGCTTCTATATTGCAGTAAAATGCGTTGGTGTTCTCCTAAAATGCCAGCGCTCCACTGGGACACCCAGTGAAAGGTCAGTGTGAAGACACAGCTGCCTACGCAGCAGTAGTCCTGCATTTGGCTACCCACTGAGGACTCAGACTTTGTTTTCTCTGCTAAAACATGGTGAGTTTTTACTGTTAATTAACTATGAGTTAACCAAGAGATATTAGCTATCCTGCTACAAAGTTCTAATGGAGGCAAGATACCATAGTTTTACCACAAGATCAAAAAGGCAAGGTTACTTATAGGCAGGCAGTTTAGCGCTGACCTCTGCTTGGCACATCAAGGTAAAAAAAAAACTCCTTTAGGATTTTACAGCAAGATGGTAATCACACTGTAGTTCTCTTGCTATATTAAAAAAAAAAATACTTTTTTTCATAGCAAAGAAATAGCCTAAGTAACAGGCAACAAAATTAGATGAGTTAGACTAGAGGTTTAATAAGATGGGCTTTCATATCAAGGTGGAAAGTTCAAATCTGACCACTTGGGAGCAGTGGCTGGAAGTTGTTAACAAGTCAATAAGTGTTTTGTGACCTATATGAACTGAGTTTGTTGGTCCTAATCTAATTCCAGTTTTTTAAAAAAAATCACCACAATATTTGGCAGCATTAGCAAGAAGACCAAGACCCACTCTCCAAAGAAGTGGTCCATTCAGGTGAGCACTGTGGCAGATTGGTGTGTCAGTTTAGGGAAGGTCTATGTTGTGTCTCATGTAGATAAAGAGTTTTACAGTTAGATCTACAAAGGAACTTTTCAGCATCCTGCCACCTAGTAGAATCCACAGAATTGAGTTAGGTACCCATAAAATGCAGGGAGAAAGTTAGGCACCCAAGGATGAGGATTCATAGAAGCCAGCACACAAAGAAGGGAGCCACCCAAATTAGTCAGAAAAGAAATGGTGAGAAGAAGGGGAGGGCCTAGACCCTGCCCACACAGGAATTAGGCACCTAACTCTGGGTCACAGGGAGGTTCCTCTCTCCCTCTCACATTCACAGCTGAGAACCCTCTCCTGGATTTACACACTTATGCCCCTTTGTAGATCTAGCCCTCAACCTCTAAGGTTTTCGATCCTCTTCTATTTATACACAGGAAATTGTCACAAATACAGTCTAAGAATAAACAAACCTCAAGAACAATGGCTGCTTTAAAGGATCACACATGTATTTCATAGAAAAGTCCCTCCCAAAAATGTGGACAGTATAAGTGAGTTGTGTTTCCATGGAAGGAAAGAGTCCTGCTAACAATGTGTAGTTGACCAAAAGAAAAAAGCTGGGCTTCTGCTCAGTGTTGTGGATGGAGATTAAATAGTCCCAAATGATCTTGCCATCAAGATGTCTTTTATTCTGCGTCATACAGTCACAAGAATTTAACAGTTTGTTCCAGACCTTGAAAAATTCTGTAAGCCTTAAATTACATTTACAAGGCAATTAGTGATCATCAGCCCTGGAATGCCATGATGAGATAATCCCTTAAAAGGGTCATCCATTTAATACTGTTACTTTAACAGTTGTGACTAGTTACATGTCAGTATAACTGATAAACTGTCTCTTTAATAGTTAAGGTTATTGGCATAAGCAGTGTAATTGATGCATTATTACTTTAATTCTTCTTCATTAAGGAGCTTATTAAGGTACATGAGAAGTTAAATGTAGAACTGAAGAATTGGAATTGATTAAGTAGAGCAGGAATTTAGAGTACATACATGGAGGGCTGGCCAAAGGGGTTTGCCCTAGGAAAACTATGTCTTTGCCCCCCCCCCCCGCCCCTGTTTTATAAGAGATATTATATTAACATTTATTTTAAACAGAGAAAAAATTCACTTCCTTTCTAATTTGGCATCCATTTAAAGCCTCGAGCCCTAGGCAACTGCCGTAGTTCACGTATATGGTTGGGCCAGCGCTGAGATAAACCTGGGAATTGGAGGAAACGGTTATGCCCACGCCTTTGAAAGGCACGTAAGAAAGGCTGCCACAGAAAAGTGTTGTTTTTTATTTTGCCACTAGCTATATGAAATATGGCTACACTAGATATAAACTGACCTTCTAACACATTTGTTCCTTCTCATGTCAGTTTACAACAGACCAATCTATCCATCCTAGATACTCATATATGGTCCCTATTTCACCATCTCTGAGATATAGATACACAAAGGGATTAAGGAGCCTAAACCCCCAATTTAGGTGGTACTACAAACTACAAAACCCCTCAGGCTGAGTTGCCATCTAATGCTATAGGTCTCTAAATTTTGTCTATAGGAAAGTTCCCTGGAGCCTACCACAGGGCATGAACACAATGCACCATTCTAGGCATCTGGATAGTTACCTCACACCTAAGCCCCAGCATGTTCCTCAAACCAGCTGAAGATAGCTGGGCGTTCTCCAGCCTTGACTGCAGGACAGGGCCAGATTAGCCAGTCTGGGGGCCCTGGGCTGCCTCCTACTGCCCCCGATGCCCTGCAACCTCACCCCCAGTTTGGAGGCCTGTTGGGAAGGTGGGGTGGTCATGGGGCCAAAGGATGCTCCACCTCAGCCCTGCTCCAGCCAGCCGAGCCACAGGGACGGGGGCAGCTGATACACAGCACAGCCCCGGGGCAGTCCTTCCAGGGCCAGGGGCCCTGACAAGCCACACCAGAGCAGCAGTGGCTGTGCTGTAAGCCAGCCAGTCCCACTCCCCGGGTGAAGCAAATAGGAGCTGGCCTGCCCCGCTCTGCCCCTGGGGGCAGACTAGCTGGCCCAGGCGTGGGGCAGGAGCACAGAGCCCAGCTTCTGGCCCCAGGGCCCTCCCCTGTACCCCACCCCCAGCGCCAGCAGAGCAGTAAAGCAGTCAGCGCTCCAGACCCACCAGCACTGAGTGAGGGAAAAATAGAGGTTTTAGGGGTTGAATCTGGGCCCTCCTTTTGGGGCAGTGCCCAGGGCCTCAGCCCTTATAGTCCCTGCTATAATCTGGCCCTGTTGCAGGGTCCAATCCAATAAGTGTGCTATGAGCACCTCACAATCCACCTTTTGTAGATTCTGGCTTGCACACTTCACATTCTTTAATGAATTATCTTCACACCACCCCTGCTAGGTAGGAAATCACTATAATCTCCATTCTACAGCTGACAAAATGAGGTACAGACAGACAGACCAGGGACTACATTCACTAAGGGAATTTAGGTGCCAAAAACAGCAGTTAGGCACCTAAATACAATATTCAGGCACCACTGACATTCACAGAACTCCCACTCAAGTAGCCCCTAACATCCTTACATTTCCCCTGTTGAAGTCCTTGAAGCATCTACACTTCAGCATCTGGATGTTTTTGTGGCTCCCTAGCTTCTGACATTGCACCACAGCTAACTAATGATTAAAATCCAGCAAGGTTCACAAGCTACACATCCCCCTGCCTATCTTGTCGTGGAAGCCGATTTTGTAGGCATGCTTAGTGATTGCTCTAGTGGACATCTACTGGACCAGGCCCCACCAAACCTGGAGGACACAAGACAAGAACCTGGGTTTCTCACATCCCAGCTGTGTGACTCAATAGCTGAATGATTAGAGCAATTTCACATTCTCTCCGACACATGGGATATTTGATTACTTAGACACACTGGAACAGCTGCTTCTAGAGCAATTCAGCAACCATAGGCTGGGCATACCCTCTAGCCCAGTGGTTAAGTCACTCATATGGGAGACTGGGTTCAGTTCCCTTCTTGGCGTCATGAAGAATACAGATGTGAAGCTCGGTTTTCCACATTTTGGGTGACTGCTCTCCAACTTAGTTGTTGGGGGCAGGCAGTGATGGCACCTTCTCTTCCCCCCTTGCTGGTCACAAAAACTGACTAACTTAGCTAAAGCACATATCTCCAGGAAAGGGCTCATAGCTATGAATCTGCCATGGGGGAAGGTGCCTAACTCCCTCTGAGGGGTGAGGCTTAGATCCCATCTCTCTCATCTGCATTTCTTACAAGTAGGTTTAGGCAGATCCCCACTCAGTCTACTGGTTTCTGTGAGTCCCATTCCAAGATGCCTAACTCTCCCCCTGTATCAAATAGGTAGACTGGGCACTTGTGTCCTCATTGTAAGTGTAGCCGTAAGAAAGCTACCCAACCTAACCTCACACAGGAAGTCTGGGACAGGGAATTGAATCCCAGTCTCCCATGTCCCAGGCTAGCTGACTTAACCCCTGCATCTTTAGCTCCACCTGATTTTTCTTTGAGTCAAACTTCAAACAAACCTGCAGCTGCCACATTTTGTCTAGTTTAGCATCATAAGCTGTCATCAGTTAAAATTTCCAGAGGGGTAGCCGTGTTAGTCTGTGTATAGCAAAAGCAGCAAGAGTCCTGTGGCACCTTATAGACAAACAGATTTCTTCGAGCATAAGCTTTCATGGGCTTTTGCATCTGACAAAGTGGGCTGAAGCCCACGAAAGCTTATGCTCAAAGAAATCTGTTAGTCTATAAGGTGCCAAAGGACTCTCACTGTTTTTGTCATAAATTGCAAATTCTGGTACTTAGAGTGTTTGCTAGGTTTCCGGGTGCCAGTGAAAACATGTCCATTGGGGCTCAGTTTTCAGTTTGTCACAAATTCTCTAGTGTGGGAGCATTTTATTGTAAAACACTTGCCCAGCTCTAAATTTTACACATTTGTAACAAGCTCAGTCTTTTGAAGTTAGGATTAGATTAATCATATTAGATTAATCAAAAGGGGCACAGCTTACCTGAGATCATAAAAATAAATAAACAAACAAACCAAGACAATTCCTCCTGACACCCCAATTGGAGTGTGTAGTTCAGTAAACAGAGAACTTCTTTGTATGCCTGCACTGAAAATTCACAACATCCAAGTCATAGGAACATCTTCACCTAGCAATGCCACTAAGTCACCCAGAGATCTGATATAAAAACATACATGGAACACCAACATATACGAGTGGTTATGATATAAGGCTGTCAGGAAAGAATATCATTTGAACACTCAAGATTTCATCTTGTCTTGATCAGAAATGCAGGTTTTTCCAGGTGACTCTGATTGAAAGAGACAACTCTGTCACGGGGGATTTGAGCAGCAACATTAAAACAACAGTGGGAGGACAGGAAGCAAGGAAAGAAGCTTCTTGACTGAGAGATGAAAGACTTCCAAATTAATAATCTCCTGTTGGGAGTGACGTCAATCTACTCCTGGCTTCCCGACTTTGCTCCTCTCGTCACTCACTATTCTTCTCTGCATGCAAGTTTTTCCATCCATTAGAGCAAGAGCAGAGAATGGTGTATGCAGAAAGAATGCTTTCATCAGTGTGCTGACAGAAAGGCATCCCCCTTGAATGAGTGATTAATGTAATGCAAAAATGGTTTGTGTCAAATATGGAACAGCCTCGATTCTGCAGGTAAGGATTTATGCAGATTGGTGCAGGATATTGGCTAGCATCTGCAGCTTCCAAGAAAAGGAAGTACACAGACTGTTGTTGCACCCACTGCTCTCCGTCACAAGAACAGGTAAATGACCTAATTCATACCAAGCATAATTCTATTGAAGCCCAGGGAGTTGCAACTAGAATGAAACTCACTTGAAACCTTCTCTTTTTCCCCTTATTCTAAAAAGATTTTTTTCAATCACAAGTACAAAGAGAATATATACAGAAGTGGGATCTTACAGTGGCAAGAACAGGACTTGAGAAGTAGAATACTTAAATTGTCTTATGGGTTGTTTTTCTGATAAAAATTAAACACACTTGTAAATGACTAGATGGCCTCAAATATTAGAGGCATAATATAGCAAATGAGAACATGCTATTTACAATACTTTATCCTACTGTAAAATCAGTAAATATGGATAGCCAGTTAACTAACAGAACACAGAAAGATACCATGAGATAACACCATTACTGGGCCACACAAGTGCAACAGATATGGTAGCCTGACTCTTAACTGGCTACATTTATTACAGCTAATCATTCCCAGAGAGTTCGCACATCATCGTTATGAAGTGCTTCGCCATTTTCTTATAAATTTTGAAAATATGATCCTTAATCATTTTTAAATTATAGATTAAATATTCTGTTTGTACAGTTCAAAGAAATGAACCCTCTCCTTCAGAATAAAAGTCGCTAAAAAGTGTAATCAATTCATATGGTGTTTTTAATTGATCAGTATTTGCATTAACCAAGACATGGGCAGACAAATATATTTCAGTAATTACTGTTAACTCTTTGAGAATTTTCACAGTCCAGTATCAACGGCAGACCGCTACCTGTTCTACTCATTACACCAGACAGTTCACAGGATAAGAGACACTTCTCAGAAACCAAGCAGAACAGTGTCCTTGTTTGCAAGTGGTTGGAAGGGTGCATGGTGCAATTCAGATTCCACTTTTGATCATTTGTTAAAATCACAGCTCTTTGAGACTGCTAGTATAACTTTTAGCCCTGGTCCCCAAAAGTTTCTAGGCACCTAACTCCCATTGGTATCAATAGGAATTAGATGTCTAAATACATTTGAGGAGGACCTAGTCTCAGTCCTTTGGTTGAGACACATCTTTGCTGTCTAACTGCAGAGAAGATAGAAAATTAACACCAATTGTGGTGAGGTTAACAAACTGGTAATTGGGTAGGGTTACCAGATGTCAGGTAAAAGGAGGACATGTCCTCCTTTTTACCTTCACATCCTCCATCTGGCAGTCATTTTAGAAATACATGATTTTGTCTGGCTTTTTACTTACAGGGGTTAAACATATGCCTGGAACACCCCAGAACACTATTTTTAAGGAGAAGCATTCCAGGGCCCCCAAAACAGAAGAATATTACATTAATACTACATTTTCTCCATGTGTCCTCCAATGTCCTCCTTTTAATACTTCCCTGTCCTCCTTTCCATGCTTTGGTACCTGGCAACTCTATACTTGGGACTGGTTGGCTGTGTTCACACAGCCCTCTTATTTCGAAACAACAGAGGTTGTTTCGAAGTAAGATTTAGGCTGTTCACATGACGCACGGTTGTTTTGAAACAACGGAACGCGTTGTTTCGAAACAACGGCGTTGTTTCGAAACAAGTTAAACCTCATATGGGAATGAAACAACGTTGTTTCAAAATAACTGTTTCGAAACAATGTTGTCCGAACATGTTGTTTCGAAACAACAGTGACTTGTTTCGAAATAACTGTTGCCTGAAGCTGCTATTTCGCTTTGAGCTTTTTTCCTTAATTCGAATTAACAAACTGTTAATTCGAATTAAGTTATTTCAAAATAAGGCATTATTTCGATACAAGTTGTTTCGAAACAACCGTATCGAACTAACCCCCTGTGTGTGAACACAGCCGTTAATATCATCAAACTCACTTCACCTTAGACCACCATGAGCTTTTAGTTACTTCAGAACAAACCTAGGCTGCATTTGGATTAGCAAATCAGATGGGAAAAAAAATCTGCAGACCCCCCACTAGAAATCTTCTAAGCATCTGAGTCCTCTTGTACCCCTATTTTCTGCATAGGTAATTCATAGGTGCTGTCCACTTGCTGTTTAAAAACAAAAAAGTGAATACTTTGCAAGAACCCTGAGAAACATGTAGTTATTCCAGCAGTTCAATAAGCAGCCACAAAATATACTCACAAAAGTGATACAAGATGAACACTGTGAAAATAGCATTTGATGCATAAAATCAACACGAATCAATGATATTCATTAGCACCAAGAGCATGTGAATTCTGTCCCACCGGAACTTGATCCAAAATGCTCTAGGAACACAGGGAAACAATTGTATCTTTTTCAATTCAATGCACACCAAATAGGTTATGTAAATACCACATATTTTTCTTGAATAGGCATCTTCAACCAAGCTTTAAAAAGACATTTTGCTTGATCAGAAAACCATGTTACTAAGTCCCATCTCTGATATATGAGGATATGGATGTATGCAGAAGCAGAAGCCTCAATTTTAATGATTAATGTCAAATTTAAAGAAACAAACAAGGAAAAAATAAAAAACCAAATCAGCTTATGATCTACCAGGCAACCTCACAGTACTTACTGGCTTTACAAGCTGTAACTGAGCACAGCATGCCTGCAAGATTCTAGTGCCTTCTCCATAACCTCTCCACCAGGGCTCAGGGGGCATCATGTTCTCCTTATTAAGGCATGGAGACAGGTTCTATTTAACACAAGTTACTTTATTAAAGTTTTCTAAAGTTTATTAATCATAGAATCATAGGGTTGGAATGGACCTCATAGGTCATCTAGTCCAACCCCCTGCCAGAGGCAGGACCACTCCCACTAAACCATCCCAGTCATGGTTTTGTCCAGCCGGGCCTTAAACACCTCCAAACATGGAGATTTCACAACCTCCCATGGCAGCTCATTCCAAGGCTTCACCACTCGCCTAGTAAAAAAGTTTTTTCTAATATCCAGCCTCGACCTCCCTAACCACAACTTGAGACCATTGCTCCTTGTTCTGTCCTCTGTTATTACAGAGAACAGGCAAGTTCCATCTTCCTTAGAGCATCCCTTCAAGTAGTTGAAGGTTGCTATCAAATCCCCCCTCAATCTTCTCTTCTGCAGACTAAATAAGCCTAATGCTTTCAGTCTTTCTTCATAGGGCTTGTGCTCCAGCCCTTTAATCATTTTGGTTGCCCTCCTATGAACTCTCTCTAGCATGTCCCTGTCCTTTTTGTAGTGGGGAGCTCAAAACTGAACACAGTATTCTAGATGTGGCCTTACCAGTGCAGAATAAAGGGGAATGATCACATCCCTTGATCTGCTGGTAATATTTCTTTTGATGCAGCCCAGTATGCCATTGGCCTTTTTGGCAGCAAGAGCACACTGCTGACTCATATCCAGCTTCCCATCCACCATGACCCCCAGGTCCTTTTCTACACTGCTGCTACTTAGCTGAATGTTTCCCAGCCTGTAGCAGTGCATGGGGTTTTTCCGTCCCACGTGCAGGATTTTACACTTGTCCTTATTGAACCTCATAAGATTTCTATTGGCCCACTGTTCCAATTTATCTAGGTCTCCCTGAATCCTGTCCCTGCCCTCCAATGTGTCTACTGTTCCCCCCAGCTTGGTGTCATCCACGAACTTACTGAGAATGCAGTCTATTCCATCATCTAAATCGTTGATGAAAATTTTGAACAGAACCGGCCCCAGGACCGACCCCTGGGGCACACCACTCGTGACTGGCTGCCAGCTAGACATGGAACCATTGATTCCTACACGCTGAAACCGTTGATCTAGCCAGTTTTCTATCCACCTTATAGTCCACCTATCCAACCCATACTTCCTTAATTTGCCAATGAGAATGCTGTGGGAAACTGTATCAAAAGCTTTGCTAAAATCAAGGTATATTACATCAATGGTTCTTCCTGCATCCAGAAAACCAGTCATCTGATCATAGACAGAAATGAGGTTGATCAGGCATGATTTACCCTCGGTAAATCCATGCTGACTGTTCCTGATCACTTTATTTTCCTCTAAGTGTTTGAGGATTGATTCTTTGAGAACCTGTTCCATAATTTTTCCAGGGATTGAGGTGAGGCTCACTGGTCTGTAATTCCCTGGATCCTCCTTTTTCCCTTTCTTGAAAATAGGCACTACATTTGCTTTATTCCAATCCTCTGGCACCTCCCCCGTTCTCCATGAGTTTTGAAAGATAATGTCCAGCAGTGCTGCTATCTCATCGGCCAATTCCCTTAGCATGCTAGGATGCAGTACGCCCAACCCCATGGACTTGTGCACATCCAGCTTCTTTAAGCAGTCCCTAACCTGACCTTCCATCACCAAGGGCCTCTCTTCTTCTCTCCCATCTGCCATACCCATGGTAGTGGGCTGGGAGCTGACCTTGCCTGTGAAAACTGAAGCAAAAAAAGCATTGAGCACTTCAACTTTTCCCTCATCCTCCATCACAAGGATGCCTGCCCCATTCGGTAAGGGACCTATACCATCCCTGATCCTCTTCTTGTTATTGATATACTTGTAGATTCTCTTCCTGTTATCCTTCACATCCCTTGCTAGCTGCAACTCCATTTGTCCTTTGGCCTTTCTGATTTTATCCCTGCAGTCCCGAGCAATGTCTTTATATGCCTCCTTAGTCATCTGTCCAAGCTTCCACTTCCTGTAAGCTTCCTTTTTATGTTTAAGCTCAGAGCAGAGTTCTCTGCTAAGCCATTCTGGCTGCCTCACATGTTTGTTCTTTCTCCTAATTGGAATGGCAACTTCCTCTGCCCTTAGTAGGGTTTCTTTAAAATATAACCAACTCTCTTGGACTCCTTTCCACTTCAGATTAGCTTCCCAAGGGATCCTGCCCATCGGTTCCTTAAGGGAGCCAAAATCTGCTTTTTTGAAGTCCAGGGTTTGTGTTTTGCTTCTTTCCTTCCTTCCTTCAATCAGCATCCTGAACTCAACCATGTCATGGTCACTACTGCCTGTTGAACCCCGGGTTCGCGATGTGACTGGGATGGACCAGCGACACCCACCAATGAGACGGACACCAGTTCAATTAAACAAAAAAAACTACTTTTATAGTGACACCTTAAACACCTTCAACCCCTTAACAGTGTAAAACAAGGAGATCTATGCAAAACCACTTGTAATCAACTAACAATATGAAGCAAAACCTAGATAGGGCACTTATAACCAACTAACAATATAAAGCAAAATCTGAATAAACCCTTATAACTAAATGACAATATAAAGCTAAAAACCTATGCAAAGCACTTATAACCAAGTAACAGTGTGGAGCAGGAAAGTCTATATAAAGCACCTGTAAAACACCTCCAGCCAAACAACAGGATAAAGTATGAGAGTCTATGCAAAACACTTACAACCTACAAAAGTACTTATAGTTAAATAACAGTATGGATTAATGACCTACAAGAGGGTGGCCATAAGAAGTCAAGGACTTTTCTGGCCTTTTACTGCCTCAACATCGGTATAGGCACTGACCAGCCCACCCGACACGCATTTACCAATGGCTGGAAGCCATTCCTCCTTGATAGCCCAGAAGGGTGGGCAGCAGAATGAAACAAAAGTCAGATGAGAGAAAAATAAACCCCCACACTCCCCCTGTGTACACTGGGGAAGTTTGGGGCCAGCAGTTTAGAGCAGAAGCAGAGTAATGAACAATTATACAGTAAGAAGGATGCAAAATACAAATGACTAACAAAACACCTGGCAAATTAACAACACAAAACTATGCTAGACCTTAAACAACTAGATCATAAAAAGATTATGCAGGATACAGAGGAAATAATAACAACTACACAAACTATGCAAAACTCAGGTGAAGAAGCTACAATCACAGACTATATATAAATGGTACCAAGTAGAATGATTAAGAGAAGGTAGGAGGCCTATATTGATTTATAATACCTGTCCCAGGACCGCAGTAGAACCCAAAGCGAGGAGCATCTCAGCACTTAATCGTTCGGCCGGCAATCCGTGTACACCCCCCCCCCAAAAAAAGAAGGTCTCGGGGGTGGGTACTCCCTGTCTCAGTCAGGGGATCAGTCCGACCGGGTCGCGACGTGCCCTTTAGCATCCGAGGGTGGGAGAACAACAAGCTAGCTGAGACAGGGGGTTTTAATAGAATTTTGCCCAGCCAGAGTAAAAATAGCCAATTAGGAGTGGGATCCTGGTCAGGACCAATGATAAAACTGGGACCCCAAACAATGACCCCTCCTTCGTGGTGACAGGGGTGCCGAGAAACTGTTCAGGGGGGATAGGAACTCACCCCCCTTCTTGTTGACACAAAGCTAGGGAGGAAGAAACTCACACAGGAGATTGAGGCCCATCAGGGAAGATCAATCCTTAACACTCTTCCCCTTGAGCTGGATAGCCTGGAGATGAGACCCATCAGGGGAGAGAGATACTTAACACTCCTCCCTGTGAGCTCCATAGTCTAGAGGGCTATGTTGGGGGGGGCGGGGGGGCCATTATGTCTGCCACCTCCGTTGACACTGCCTAGCTTGCCATTTACCTCTACCTCCCTGATCAACTCTTCCCTGTTTATGAGCAGCAGGTCAAGAGGTGCAAGGCCCCTAGTTGGTTCCTCCAGCATTTGTACCACAAAGTTGTCCCCAACACTCACTAAAAATTTCCTGGATTGCCCATGCACTGCTGTATTGGCCACCCAGCAGATGTCAGGGTAACTGAAGTCCCCCATGAGCACCAGGGCCTGTGATCTAGAAGCTTCCACTAGTTGTCCATGGAACACCTCATCCACCTCCTGCTTCTGGTCTGGTGGTCTATAGCAGACACCCACCACAACATCCCCCTTGTTGCTTTCCCCTCTCAGTGTAACCCACAGACTTCCTACTGGCACGCTTCCACTTCCATAATGGAGCTCTGAGCAGTCATAGAGCTCTTTTACATATAGTGCTACTCCTCCCCCTCTTCTTCCCTGCCTGTCCTTCCTGAACAGTTTATACCCATCCATGGCAGAGCTCCAGTCATGCAGACTATCCCACCACGTCTCCATTATTCATATGATATCATAGTTCCTTGTCTGCACTAGTATTACCAATTCTTCTTGCTTATCTCCCAGGCTCGTCACATTAGTGTATAGGCACCTAAGATACCCGGCTGTTTGCCCTTCTTTGTCTTGTTGATTTCCAATTCTATTACATGAACCTCCTTGCATTTTTTCTTGGAGTTCTCCTCCCCCACTCTCCTCACGTATTGGGGCTTCAGTAGAACACTTAAGACAATTATTTGATTGCCCCCCCCCATGTTCCAACTACCTTCTCTTTTATTGCTGTTGATACAGTCCCAGCACCCCCCAAGTTCCATCCCTTCCCCCAGATCACCCACATTGTCATTTACCTGTGGGCTTTGGTCTCCTTCCTCCATTGAACCTAGTTTAAAGCCTTCCTCACTAGGTCAGCCAGTCTGTGCCCAAACACGCTCTTCCCCTTCCTGGAGGTGAAGGCCATCTCTGCCTATCAATCCTCTGTCCTGAAACAGGACTCCATGGTCAAGGAAGCCAAATCCCTCTTGACCACACCATCTTCTCAGCCAGGCATTCACCTCTAGGATGCATCTGTCTCTCCTCAGGCCTCTAGCCTTGACTGTAGGATCGAGGAGAGCACCACCTGTGCTTCAAACTCCTTCACCCTTGCTCCCAGAGCCCTGAAGTCACCTTTGATCTGCTGAGGATCACCTCTCACAGTATCATTGGTACCCACGTGGATAAGAAGCATGGGGTAGTAGTGTGAGGGGCGGATGACTTTAGACAATCCCTCTGTTACATCTCAGATACGGGCACCTGGCAGGCAGCATACCTCTCTAGAGGCCTTGTCAGGGCGACAGATGGGTGCCTCCGTTCCTCTCAGGAGTTAGTCCCCAATCACCACAACCCTACTTTTCCTCTTAGGTGAGGTGGCTGTGATCTGCCCAGCCTTTGGGGTGGATGGCATCTCCTCTACCTCCTTCATTGTGTCCAGCACCGCATAACGGTTCCTCACCACAATGGATGGTGGGATGTGAGCAGGCATGGAGCAAAACAGTAAGTAACTCAGAGTATGCCTAAACATGGAGCACAGCTAAATTCCAGATCAAGGACACATATCCAAGGTAGCACTGATTGAACTAGCATGCTAAAAATAGCATCATGAGCATCAGAGTTAGCTGACCGCAGCCTGCCCCTATAATCTTGGAAAACACAGGCAGTTGCCACCAGCTCCATCGTCCTTTTGAGTGGTCACCCCTTCACAATAAAAGAACATGCAGGTATCACCCAACACACTCATCCATGCTCATTTATTTACAGCATACTGATACAATTCCCACTCCTAAATCAGGCCCACTTGGCCTGAAGGCCCCAGACTGCTTGCCTTTTCTAGCCATAGAGCACTTCTACCCTTCTCCCTAATTATCTCTCTCTGCCTGGTTTCTCCCTGGCTGGTTTATGTATTCCCTAGAGCTAGGGGAACAGCAGTTCTCACTTGCCCCATTAGGCATGGCCCTGACTTGGGTTAATCAGCACCTTCAGCTGCTACCCTTTTCCCTGCTGTCTGGGCTGTGCTGGTCCAGCTTACCCCTGCCCAGGCAGGCAGGTTGCATAGGATGGCAAGAGGCACTGAGAGGCTTATCCCCTCCACTCTGCTACAGACAGGTATATACTCAGGGCCCTGCACTGTTCCCCCCTCCTCCACACACTGCTGCAGCTGCCTTTTATCCTTAGTGTCTGGCTCCAACAGAGCTAATCTCCTCAAGCTGGAATTTACACCTTCAGTTCAAAATGTAGGTATACTTTCACTCACCAGCAAATGAAGCCTGAAGCTTCTTACAGTCCAGAGTCCCATGCTCCAAGCTGCAGGGTGTTTTTGCTTTTTTAGCTATATCTCACACCTGTACATAACAACAAATACATAACAAACAAGCAAATACATAGCAAAAAACCTCAGTGGTCAGGCCAGTTGTGTACAAACTAATAGCTCTTCCATAACAAGGGACTTCTCAGCTGGCCAGAGCCAGCTGCTCAGCAGAGAATTTGAGCCATTGGATTTACACAAGAATCTACCCCTGTGCTTTAATGCACCTTTTTACCCTTTTGCAAAGAGAAGGGGCAACTGAGTCTTCCCTCCTACTTTGATCTTTTCAAGACAAGGAATTCCTTTCACATCCTAGAAATAATTCCATAAAGTACTTTCTCTATATGGATGCAAGATGTAGCAAGGTCCCATCTTTAATGATAGCAATGCACAGTGACTGTAAAATGCCAGCAGAGAAAAAAATTCAGATAGCTACTGAATGCAGTATATAGGAACTGAAATTGCAAAGAGTCTGGAAAAGTAATCTGCCATCCCCATCCCCATGAATATTATGGAGGAGGGTTTTTTGTTAATGCTTCCAAAATGAATTTCAGGTCATAGTTGAAAGTCATGCCTGTAAGTTAAACTAATTTTTGGCTCATGGCTGATTTGTGTTGAATTCATTTTGCTGCATCCCCAAGGGAAATACTGTGCACTACAGTAGTCACTAGTGTATACATACCTTCTTATGCAAAGACTGTTCATTGGGAATAGAAGAGGCAAAGAAAGGCTAGTGAGGATATCCAGCTCCCCAAGAAACTCTTTGTCATCACAAATGAGGTAGCAATTGTTTTTTATTTCCCATGTGTTAGAATTTGTGCTGTCACCCCCTTTTCACCACATATACCAGGCTGCTGCCTGCAATAAAATGTATAAGCTGTAGTACCACTCCCTGCTGAAGGGGAATGGACCAGCAAAACCTACCAGCACAAGTCAAGACTGCTTGGAGGTGCACCGAACAATAGAGCAAATCTTCTCTGACACGTGTGTGGGGCGTTCATACCAGATAAATTAGAAGATATAAAGCCATGTTTCTAATTCTGACTGAAGGTAACTGAGAGGTGGAGAAAGTACCAGAACTTCTAAATTGAAGGGAATGTATTGGGGAGACAGAGAGAGAAAAAAGAAAAGTGACTCACACAATCACTGTTAAGAAGAGGTTATAAAAATTTAGCATTATGGGAGGGGAAGAGAAATAGTCCTGACGATTTTTTATATGTGATTTGCTCTTGAGAACAGCAAAGCCCTGTTATCATGCCTTCTTGGATTACTCCCTGTTACAGAGGAGCCCATTTGCCCACAGCTTAGTGACTACAAAAAAGCCAGGATTTTTTTTTTAAACAATTAATGGAAAAGGCAATAGCAATCATGTTGGGAAAAAATTGGTGAGTTTAACTGAACCATAATTGCATCCTTTCCTGCGCTTTCTATCATGTCCATTTTCAAAATGGTCATCAAGTTTTTATCAGCTGAGGCATCCGTGCATATAAAGCTTACATTTTGAGTAGTTCCAAGATTGCCTTCCTGCTGATAGCAGTATCAAAGTGGTTTTAAGCATTCTTAAATTGATTTTAAATCGAGCTGTCAGCTTTCAAGTCAGGCAATATTTGGTATTCTTGTCAATAATCTTCAGTTTGGCTTTAATCCTATGCCCTTTCATGCCCTTATCATTCAATATTTGGAACTATGTTCCTTTAACGTAATTTTCTGTCCTTTGTTCACTGAAAGTTATTTTTCTCCATACACAAAGCACAAACAAGATACTTTGAATGGGTATGATTTTGATTCTCACTGAGAACAGAAGTGAACTCCAAGAGAGCACGTGGTGCATGTGTTTATTCTGTAACAGTCTACACCACTATGACTACAAAATGGTTTCTAGTCTCTGGCAGCAGAATCACTGGGGATTGAAATGTACACCACATTTAGACTCAAAATACTTACACACATATGCCACAAAGGTTTGGGGGCAGAGAAAAACTTTCCAGAATTACTATTTGTTAGGTATACAGGGAGAATAAATGCACAAACATGCTCAAACCTTTCTGGTTCTTCATTCTAGAACAGTTATTTTATGGAATCTTCCACATCAAACATTTTCCTTTATAAAGGGCAGTACCATTGGGTGTTTTTTAAAAGTGGATCCAATATGCAAGTTAAGATTTCTAAAGATCTAGAGCATGACTGATCTACTCTCTCTCAGGATCTGATTTTGGGTTTATGAAAAGATAGGAGACATTCACAAAAATTGTATGCAGATCTATGTTTTGATTTCAAAGCCCACAAATACCAGTAAGTGAGGCTAGTCAGTTGCAGAATTTTATTTGGGTTTATCATTTTTACATCTGTGCTGCAAAGAAACACTTAAAAGAGCCACTAATACTGTAAAATTGCATAGCTCTCTAAGTCATCAGAACTAGGCCAATTTAGAGTCACATAGAGTTTAAGTTTAGAAGGGACCACCCCATCACTTAATCTGACTTCCTGTATGTCAAAGGCCACCAACCCTACCAGCACCTGCTCACTAAAACCAACAACATTCAAAATTAGACAAGTGTATTACTGCCCAAAGGACATTAAACTATTATATACTACCTGGAAAGAATAGGAGGGACCAAGGTTCATGAAGCCTGAGAACCCTACAGTGGCAGGAAAATGACTAAGAATACCCAGGTAGCCCCAGCACATTGACTTGCATTCTGTGCTTCAGAGAAAGGTAAACACCCCAAGTCTTTGCCAGTCCAACTTGTGGGAAGATTCCTTCCCGACCTCAGATGTTGCAATTTACACTAGCTGAGGATCTAGCTCACAATGAGGGCTTGCCTATGCAGGGAAGTTATTTTGAGATGAGGTACGGTGTGAATTTAAAGCACAATAACTATTGAGAAATAACTCTCCATGTAGACACTCCACAAATGGCATTATTCTGGAATAGCCACTGCTGAATATCTTGCAGTAGCTATTCCAGTCAGTTTCTTTGGGTCAATAAGCTCTTGAAGTGAAAAATAAATCTTTGTAAATAGGCCTGAATCCTGTTCCTTTCCTGGAATTAATACCTCTATAGAAATAAAAAGAATAAAAATACTTATTTATTTGCTATAGTGGCTTTAATCCCAAAGGAACCTAAAGCTCTTCACAGCATATATATGAAAATTAGTATTTGATGCCATGTCTGAGTCCAAAAAGGACATTTTCAGAAATTTAGAACTTAAAGTGAGGGTTCTGCGTTTAAAGGAAAGGAGTCTTTCATGTTAACAGGATTCATTACCCGCAGAATCGATATCATCAGAGTCATTTCACTCCATATTGAAGTGAGATAGAAAACAATAGCTTTTCATTAGTGCATAGACAGTGTGTGCAGCAAGAAGTGACTTAGAAGGATAACTAATAAACACGATCAGGCTATAATTCACAAAAAAAGATTTTTTTTAATATTAAACTTACAGCAGCTTGAACAAAATAGGCAGAAGAAGAAGTCTTCAGTAAATGCTAAAATGACATAAAGATTAGTCACGTCACTGTATCTGATGGAACATGTAGACTTCCTTCTTCCTGACACATCTTAGGGCAAACCTTTACAGAATGACAACCTTTCTCATATTCCACAGAAGTTTGTCTAAGGATCATGTCCATTTCAAGACCAGTATGATGGTATTTTAGGCTTAATGTACTATAATAGGCAAAAATATATTTAAAAGCAGTTAGTGTTGCTAGAAACATAATTTATATGACAAAAATCCACAGAAGCTACAAAATGAGAAGTTATCCAAACAGTGTCTCCATCACAGACTACCCACAATAACCTTAACTCTCTCCCTTTTATCTGGTTCAGCACATACACCTTGAGTAGGTTAACTGTTGATGTTTGGTATAATGGCTGGTGGTGGTATTAGGAAAGGGAAATTTGGTAGTTTTTTCAGAAGCATTATTAAAAGTGGCAAGGGAAAGCTGAACATTCCCAGATAAAGATTGCATTTGTAGTATATGGAAAGTAGGGTCACCCGTTATGGCAGTTCTACAACACATGCAAAAATGATGTGAAGTGATTCAACATCAATGTATAAAGCTGGGAAGAGTGTGCAGCATCTGTCCAATTTGGAGGGAATATCTTACACTGGGTGCAATTCAAGATGAAGCGGTCTTGATCCCAGACAGTATAAGCAAAGCAAGAAAGAAGAAAGCAGCATGCTATAATCTTGGACTCTAACTCAGACAATACATGGATCTCTGAAATTCGTAACATGCTGTTGCTCTTAAGTTTGTATTGTTGGCCATAAACAGATTCATTAAGTACCTGATTACATCTCTTATGTGTATACTGTGACCCCAGTTGCCAGTGATTTTTGCCAGTGGTAAATGTAAGGTACCTGTTTGAGGGTGAGGACTTTTAAATGGTGTAACTTTTTATTTCTTTGCTTTTGTGTATTTGTGTCAGGTATGTTGTGGCTGTAGCAGCTCCAACTGCTCCATAATAGATTGAGGGGATTCAGGCAAGAATAGGGTTACCAGATGTCAGGCAAAAGGAGGACATGTCCTCCTTTTTACCTTCACATCCTCCATCCAGTAGGCATTTTTAAAATACAAGATTTTGTCTGGTTTTTCACTACGGGGGTTAAAGTATACGGGAATGCCCCAGAACACCCTGTTTTTAGGGGGAAGCATTCCAGAGCCCACTAAAAACAGAAGAATAGTACATTAATATTACATTTTCTCCATGTGTCCTCCAACGTCGTCCTTTTTGTACTTCCCTGTTCTCCTTTCCATGCTTTGGTACCTGGTACCCCTAGGCAAGAAGGGAGATGGTGGGATGGGATCTTTAGGAAGATCGAAAGGCAGCTGCTGCAGCAGATCCATCAGCAGCTGCACAGAAAACTTTATGTTCGAGAAGCTTCACTGGAAATCTTACTTTTGAACAATGAAATCTGACAGAAGTGAGTAGCTCTTGTCAGAGATGGTGTGTTCACTCTGCCTGCATCAGTCAGGCTTGCATATTTATAAAAGGAAACCAAACCAAAACTCCATAGAAAATTCAAAGGGCAAAACTAACTACGTATGAAGCCTTGTGCTACCTGGACCCCTATTTTTGAAGAGTAACAGGAATTTATGTTCCATTTTAGGATGTAACAACTATAAAGTCCCTATGAGCTGCCTGCAAAAGTACTGCTGGTTCCACTACTTCTGGACATCTCAAGTTGACTCAGACAGCATAATGCTCAGATTCTTCATTTTACAAAGTTTATAAATCATCATTGAGTTGATATGTTTCCAGTGGAGTCCTACAGGGATCATTTCTTTGACCCTACGCTATTTAATATTTTCCTCAGAAGCCCAGAAGAAAATGTAAAATCTGCACTGATACAGTTTGCAGCTTTCACACAGAGTAGGGGGTTGGTACCAGACACAGAGCAATATGAAACACTTGTCAAGCCAGATGCAACCAAACAATATGCGTTTTAATATGGTCAAAATTATACAACAAGGAACCAAGAACATAGGCCTCACTCACTGGTTGGGTTTCCATTCTGGGAAGCAGTGGTGCTGCAAAAGATTTGAGGTTCATCGTATATAATCAGCTGACCATGAACTCCTAGTACAACATTGTAGTCACAAGGTCTAATATGATCCTTGGCTGAATAAACAGGGGTTTCTTGAAAGAGCATCATCTGTATCTGGCACTGAGGTGCCCACTGTTGGAATACTGGCTCCAGTTGTGTTGTCCACAATTCAAGAACTGGAGAGGGTTCAAGGAAGAACCATGATAATGATTAAAAGATTGGAATATATGCCTTACAGTGAAAGTGTTGGAGGGCGGCCTTCCCCTTCAAGGACTAGCAGGCCTTGAACTAGCTTGGCCTGTTCCATCAGTCTCACCTGTGCCATAATTAACAGCCTTCCAGCCTCTGCAAGTGGGATTAATGGGGGTCAGGTGTTAAGATGACACACATGGGTCTCATAATGAAAAAGAAGGAGAGAGAGAGAGAAGAGAAGGGAGAAGCAATTATAGGGATCATGGGGGTAGATTAGACTTCTGTGAAAAACCATGAGGCCAAGCCTATAAGAAAGACGGTGTCCCTGAAAGAAGCTGCCAGAATCCCAGGATAGGAGATGCACTGGAACCATGTACTATGGGTTGGATGTTTTGTTTGGTTGTTCTAACTAAACTTTTGTAATCCGGGAAGGGAACTAAGTTTTAAATGTGATGTGGCTGCAGCATCAAATCCCCTGGTAAAGGACTCTAGCAGAACTAGATCAGCTAACCAGATGAGTTGCTATAGAAGGAGAGCCCCTGCAATGCCAGAGAGGCACTGTGGTGATGAATGGAACTGTTTGGGGTCTCAAAGTCAAATCACCATGAGGCCACGTGAGGACTAGTACATTAGCCCGAGAGCCGCACCACTGAAACTTTTTCATACAACAATATTGCAAATATTGTTAACAATAGTGTCATTACGGGCTGCAGGAAATAGCTTTAGGGGCCACATGTGGCCCGTGGGCCATGTGTTTGAGACCCCTGGTTTACTGAGAGACTGGAGAAACTCTATCTGGTTTAACAAAGAGAAGGTTACAGGGTGTCTTGCTTTCTGTTTATAGGTACCTACATGAAGAATGAAAAGTTGATTATTGGCTCTTCAGCCTAACAGAGAAAGATATACCAGAATCCAAGGGCTGGGAATTGAAGCTAGGCAAATTCAGACTAGGAATAAGGTATAAATTGTTAACAGCAAAGGTCATTAACTATTGGAACCGTTTACCATAGGTTATAGTGCATTCCATATTGTAGGCAACTTTTAAAATGGGGCTGGGTTTTTTTCAAGAGAAACCCTAACTGAAACAGGAATTTATTCAGGGAAGTCGCAAAGTTCTTTGGTTATGTAGGAGATAAGAGTAGATGATCATAGTGGTCCTTTCTGGCATTCTAATCTGTGAATAAATAAAAACTAAAACAGGTTGCCAGAATAGAATGAACATATGGACACAACCACAAAGTATGCCATTGTGCACTTTCTCTCCCACTGCTTTGTCTCTGTCTTTCACTTCTTAATTCGCACTTTCTTTCACATAGCCCCTATGCTTGATTTTGAGCAGCCACTCACTCAGGCCGGCCAGAAAACAAGAATTCAGTTTTGTGAAAAAAATTGAGGTTTTGGAATTCATTTTCATCCCAAAATAACCAAGCCCCTTTGCAATTTGAGAGGGTGAAGATCCAGGTTCAAGTCCTTCCTCTAAATCAGGCAGAGCAGGGACATGAACAAAGTTTTAGCTTTAATTGCATTTTCTAATGAATATGTGTTTCACTGAAAAATTCTCACTCATCTTCCACATGCCAGACATCTTTGTCCTTCAAATATTGTTTTAAAACCTACTTCTTTTTTGAAGTTTTCCACTGTTGACTTCACGGATGATACCACACCTTCTTATATTTGAGCAGTTGTCTCATGTCCTACATTTTGTTTAATTTATGGGGTAGGATTTTAAGGGCAGGGGCTTTGGCTTTTTATGCTTTGTAAGGCATCTTGTGGACCAATGGCTCTTTCAAGTAATAATAATTCGCCCTCTAGTTGATTAATTTTTAACAGAATTTTAAAATGACTGGCATCCTCCTGAGTGCATCTTATACAACAGAGAAAAAATTTTAAACTCATGAAAGCAACAAAACTAGGTTTAATCTCAGTGTGCATTTCCAATATAAAGTCCAAGTCTGCCAATACATAAGCATGTTGGCGTATTACAAGGAATGAGGCTTGGCCAGTTTTGGTTGGATGTATTCCTAAAGGTTTCATCACATGGCACAATATTTAATTGAAAATTAATCTAGAATTTCTGGAAACTATAGGACAATTCTAGAGGCCTGGTAACCCTACAAGGAACTCTAAATCCATTACACATGTGCTTCATTCTAGACATGGGAATAATCCTATTGGAATCAATGGGACTACTCCCTAGTTTAATGAATAACACATGCCTAATTTTTTTATTATTATTTATAACAGGATCTAAATATTTCAAATCACTTTTTAAATAGTAACTCTTGTGAGTTAGGGAAACACCCACATTTATTTAGGGGGAAAATGAGGTACGGAATGGTTATGTGATATTTCTAAAGCCATAAGAATCAGTGGGAGACTCAAATATAAAGCCAAGATTTCCTAACTCATATTTATATCTCATTAGAAAAACTATTTTTTCCCACCACTTAATTTAAGGAAACAAAACTTTCTAAAAATCTCAAATGCAATAAAGATAAATGCAGTACTTTGTTATTGTAAGAGCTAGCGTCTGGTGTTATTTTAAGGGTGTATACTGGGAAAAAGGAGTTGAAGTCCTCTTTTGCAGAGGAGGAATTTTTTGAAAAGCAACCATTTTCATCAGTTTAGAACCAATATGACTGGCAATCAGATGAAACAGCACTCAGCCAGACGATTAAGAATATTGATATTGTTCTTCAAAATATAGAAAGATCAAGTTATTATTCAGCCTTTTACTGACTGTGTACAGATGGGACAAAAAAAATTTATTGTACTCCTTTTTAAAGGTACAGCATCAAATAGGAAGCATGAAGGAGCACCTATGCATCTCTTGAGAAAATAAATGTTAAACAAAATAGGTGCCAAGTCCCTACAGAACAAAGGGGTAAGTATCAACTGCTGTTTTTAAATGTCTATATTAAAAAGGCTCAGAATCTGATTAGACACATGGACTGCTGTAGTAGGGATAAGGGAGAGGCAAGAGAGAACATACTGAGGAAATCATCAGTATTTTGAAGTTCTCTTTATACTAATGAGAGAAATACAAGGAATAAGCAGGAAGACCTTGAAATGCTAGTTAATAAACACAATAGCAACATGGGTGGCATTACAGAGACTTGGTGATACAATGTACATGAATGGAATATTGGCACAGAAGGGTAGAGCTTGCTCAGGAAGGACACGTAGGGAAAAAAAGATGTGTTGCCTTTAATATTAAAAATGTACACATTTGGACTGGCGATGAGATGGAAATAGAGACAGACTTCTTGAAAGTTGCTGGGATGGGGAAAAAAAGGAGTTAAAAATGCACAGTGACATCATGTTAGGGGTCTACTATGGACTACCTAACCAGTAAGAAGTGGTGGATGAAGCTTAAAAACGTAAATAATAAAATCATCCAAAGCACAGGACCTGTTGGTGATGGTCTGTTCTCAGTTCTGAAGAGGCTATCATGGATTAAAACCATTCTCTTTACATGTGGACTTCTCTTTACATTCTGCAAGACTGGCCCCTACATACTTCCGTGGAGTTATACCAATGTATGTAAGCTATGGACCTGGCTCTACATAATGTTATCAGAATTGGATCCTGGCTTAATGCCTAGTCTGCAGTTCTTATTGAGGGCAAAACCCTCACAGAAGTTGGAGTGTCATCTGTCTGCAGACAGTATCAGCTTGAGTAATCACCTTGACTGTGCCCATGTTTGTTTCAGAGACTGGAGCTAAAACCAGAGGGGCTGCCATTTTAGACTTGATTCTGATTACTAGGAAGGAATTGGTAGTGATTCTGAAGATGGAAGGCAATTTGAAGAAAACAAATCACAAAAAGGTAGAATTCATCATTTTCAGGAAAAGAAGTCATGACAGCAGCATAATAAGGACAATGGACTTCAGAGAAAGAATATTTTAACAATCACAAAGAACTGGTAGGGAAAGTTCCATGAGAAACAAAATCTAAGGGACAAAGGAGTTGATGAAAGCTGGCAGTTTTCCAATGAGGTAATATTAAAAGACACAGTGGCAAATCATCTCAATTCAAAGGAGAGAGGAAGAATAAGACTCCATCAGGAGCTCTTTAATGAGCTGAGAATCAAAAGGGAATCCTAATATAAGTGGAAACATCGACAAATTGCTTTGTACAAATACGGAAGAATAGCACAAGTATGTGGACACAAAATAAAAAATGTTAGGCACAAAATCAGTCACACCCTGAAAAGCACAAGGGAAAAATGAAGAAAGAGTAGGTCCTCTATTTAGTAAGGGGAGAGAGATAATAACTGATTAAATCAAAAAGGCTGAAATGTTAAATGCTTATTTTGCTTCAGCCCTCATTAAAAAAATTAATGGTGACTGAAACAGATGTGTTAATTTCCTGCAATATCTTTGTAAAACCTAACTGAATTAAACTTAAGTAACTATGGAGTTCGTTGTGTTAAATTGAAAGGTTATGTATTATTGAAGGCTGCAATTGCACATAACTCCTCTAGTGGGCAAGTTGGGTGTGAACCCAGAGAAGTTTTATGAATTTCAAAGAACTGTAGTGGACAATGTGCCTGACAAGAATGGACTTTGAGACCAATAGTATCAAGTGTTTGCTCAGGGAACCTCTAGGGACAATTCAGTGTAAATTCGCACCTCTGCTATGCCCAGAGGAAGGGATCTGTGTCTGCTGTTCCCAATATTTGAAAATCAAAAGCCCAAGATACACAAAGAAACTGGTTGATCTACCCAGGTTGCATGCTTGTTCTGAGCTGGGATTGTTATGAATTTATAACCACAGAAAAAACCTCTTAATGGAGATAGAATGTCTGACTCCTACTAACGCCCTTGATGTTAAAGAAGTAATCTTTGGCAGGCTTATTAGCATATGTGTAAATTCTTATATTGATTTTGTTTTTTCTGTAATGTTTTCACCTTAAAAATAAACATGTTTGCTTTTCAAGAACTGTGTGGTAGTTTATAACTGCTGGCAATTAAATAGTTCACAGCTCTGAAGGGAAGGCAAAGCACAGGTGCTGACTTGTTTAAGCAGCCTGGCTTGCTAGGAATATCACCATAGATGATACCACCAGGGAACTATGCAGCCTGGAAAACCCCTGGTCAGGAGGTAGAGAGATGCACGCCTTCACCCAAGAGAGATGATGGCTGAAGAGCAGGCAGCCCAGACTGGGTGCCATTGAGGGAGAATATGGGTGCATTTGGCCTAATCTATAGCAGTGACCAGATACTCAACAACCAAGGGACAGAGAAGCAAGCCAAATCTGGGGGAAAACAGGTTACAGAATAGTTAGGTAAGTTAAATCTTCAAGTCGGCAAGGCCTGATGAAATTCATCCTATGGTACTTAAGGAACTAGCTGAAGCATTCTCAGAACTGTTAGTGGTTATCTTGAAAATCTCATGAAGTCCCAGAGGATTGGAGAAAGATAAACATAGTACCAATGTTTCAAAAAGGGAACAAAGAGGCTGGATCTAGGGAATTACAAACCAGTCAGTCTAACTCTGATACTTTGAAAGACAGTGGAATGAATAACTAAACAATCAATTTGTGAGCACCTGAGGGATGTAGGATTACAAGGAATAGCCACCATGGATGTGTCAAGAGTAAATCACACCAATCCAACCTACTGTCCTTCGTCTGACAGGTTACTGTCATAGTGGAATGGGGGAGGAGTACATGTGATATATCTCAATTTTTGTAAAGATTTTGACACGGTCCCATATGACATTCTCATAAGCAAACCATAGAAATGTGGTCCACATCAAATTATTATAAAATGAGTGCACAGCAGATTGAAAGACTATATTCAATAAGTAGTTATCAATGGTTCACTGTCAAACTGAGATGGTGCACCTAATGGAGCCTTATGAGGGTTCAGCCCTATATCCAGTGCTAATCAAAATTTCACCAGTGACTTGGATAAAGGAGTAGGCTTATAAAATGTGCAGATAAAGAGCAGTCTTGGAGAGCTTGAAAGCACTTTGGAGAACAAGATTAAATTCAACGCACCATGGACATAGAATCAGAGAACTGAAAGGGACCACAAGAGCTCATGAAGTTGTCTCCAGCACTCATGGCACAACCAAGTAGACCATCCCTGACAGGCATTCATCTAATCCTCTCTTACAAATTTCCTATGATGGAGATTCTGCACCCTCTTTAGGCAACTTATTCCAGTGGTTAATCACCCTGACAGTTAGGAATTTTTTTCCTAATGTCCAAACTAAACCTCCCTTGCTATAATTCAAGCCCATTGCTTCTTGTGCTATCATCAACAGTTAAAGAGAATAATTTTTCTTCCTTCTTGTAACAACCTTTTAGGTACTTAAAAACTATTATAATGTCCCCTTTCAGTCTCCTCTTTTCCAGATTAAATAAACCCAGTTCTTTCAATTTTCCCTCACAAGTATTCTAGATCTTTCATCATTTTTCTTGCTCTTCTCTGGACTTTCTCCAATTTCTCCATATCTTTCCTGAAATGAGGCACCCAGAACTGGACACGGTCCTCCAGTTGAGGCCTATTTAGCATGGAATAGAGTAGAAGAATTACTTCTCGTGTCTTACTTACAATGTTCCTGTTATACATCCCAGAATGATGTTTGCTTTTTTGCAATAGCGTTACCCTGTTGACTCATTTGACACTCTGATCTCTCTCCGCAGTACTCCTTCCTACACAGTCATTGTCCATTTTGTATTTGTGCAACTAATAGTTCTTTTCTAAGTGTAGTACCTTGCATTTGCCCTCATTGAATTTTACCCAATGTACTTCAGACCACTTTACCAGTTTGTCCAAATCATTTTGAAATGTTATCCTCTCAGGAACAAATTGGATGAACACCTGGCAGGAATGGTCAGGCTATGTCTATACTGATGGCGGCAAAATCTCTGCCATCAGCACAGCATTCCAGGAGCACTTAGCAGTGAGTCTGAACTCACTGCTGTGCTCCCAGTAGTTGGCGCTGGAAGTAATGGGGACCAGGAGACATAAGGGGAAGGCGACTGCAAGGCATTTGTGGTCAGTTTGCTCCAGTGTGTCCCGGCGGCTTAGGAAGTTGCCAGCATTTACACAAGGCATTTTATGTGCCTTGTGTAAACGTTGGTCGACTGCTGCCGAGACAAGCCCTCAGTGTAGACTAGGGCTAAGTTTACTTGACGCTACCTCAACACTAACCCCTCTCAAGATAGATTTCAGCCCTACATTACTATGAGTCTATGAGCCACATCTCAGCCCAAAAATTAAATTTCTTCAAAGAAAGATTTCAAATTCATTTAGGTTTTGTGTTAATGAATGTTAAAGGCAGCACATAGCTATCTGGATTTGTGGATTTACTACAGCAAGTTTCTACTGATGTATGAAATGAGAAATTATTGCTTACAACACAGAGGGAATTAGACCAACACTGTTATTCGGTCATTGATATGCCATACTGATGCTTCCTTTGCAGATGCTGTACAGCTCAGAGAAACGCAGCCAGGAAGGCATGTTGTGCCCAAAAGACTGAATGCCAACAAAGTCCTTCAGATACAAGTCTTTGTAAACATTCTTGCATTAAAGTAACTTTTCCTTTCTCTATTTCTTGCAGCCCCTAAAGAGAGAGAAAGAACACCCCCACACCCTTGTTCGGAGAGCATATCCCTACTGCTACTTTAAAACCATAACAGGAATCCAGGCATCAGGCTGGCGAAATTCCTAGACAGAAAATCTATTAGTATCTTTAGGGAAAACATTGTTTGCCTTCTGATAATGAATGTCCTTGTATATTAACGGAAGAAAGTGACTTTTTTCCTCTGGGATAATTTACAATTCTTATGTGACACCTGCTCTTCCAAACTCAAACCCTTCCCACCCATCCAAGTACTATAGTAACATGTTTTAAACTGCTACTGGTCTGTGGCCAATTAGTTTGCTGAACTAGTCCACTGAAAGCATTGTGTTAAAACATACCAGATGTGCTTATGAAGAGGCTAAGAAAAGATGATGTAACGGAGTAGGGTTTCCCCGCAATGGCAAGGTGAGAGTAGAGCATGACACATCTGCGTGTGTCAGCAACAGGAATGGTTAGCACAGCAAAATACTTGATCTGTCCACCCCTGAAACTGCAGGTCATGATTGCAGCCAGGTCTACTCAGCTTTCCTTTTTATTTTCATTAAGATCTTAAAACCTGAACTGTGAACTGCCTGGACATATCACTGTCCCATTGTGATGCCTCACGCTATGGGCCAGATCACTGTTACCTGACAGTAGAGGTGGTTGCTTTTCAGTGATGCTATACATAAAAGGCCCTATTCTCCATTGCCCAGTACTTTATGAAGCCATATATGACTAGGACTATCAGATACCAGAGCCTGGAAAGGACAGGGAAGTACAAAAAGGAGGATATTAGAGGCCACATGGAGAAAATGTAATATTAATGTAATATTCTTATGTTTTTAGGGGGCCCTCAAACCCTTTCCCCTAAAACTAAGGTATTCCATGGCATTCCAGCATACTTTAACCCCTATAAGTAAAAAGTCAGATAAAATGATGTATTTTAAAATGTCTCCCAGATGGAGGATGTGAAGGTAAAAAGGGGGACATGTCCTCCTTTTGCCTGACATCTGGTAACCCTATATATGACAGACAATACCGAATCAGAAAGAACCCTTCTGTGTTTTTAGAATTAATTTGCAATAAATAACAACCAAATATATACATCATCCTAGAGACTTTCTCTGAGATTAACTGTTAAAAGTTTTCACTCCTGTCCCTAGTTTCTTCTGCTTCTGTAACCATCCAACCCCTTTTATACCCACCTCAGGTGGAACAGGCAATAATCTTTCTATATCCTTGTACAGGGCTTTAGACCCAGCCCCTGGATTCAGGCTGAGACTGTGTACCCTAACCTCTTTGCTTCACAGCTATCTACATGGTTTGTGTATCTCATCTGTAACGAGAAGTTTCCTACCTAAAACGTTCTGAGAGTAATGCTGAGGTCAGGTGCCCATGATGACATAAGTATTTTCCCACTCATAAGAACACAGAACTGGAAGGGATCTCCTGGTCATGGAGTCAAGTACCCTGTTATTGGCGATACCCCTCTTATATAATTCCATTCATAAATTTATCAGAATTCATTTTAAAACCAGTTAGGTTTTTGCCCCCACTACTCCTCTTAAAAAGCCGTTCCAGAACCTCCAGCCTGAATTTATTCATGGCAAGTGTATATCTGTTAGCTCTAATACTAACATTGTCCTTTAGTTTAAATAGTGCTTCTTCTTCAATGGCATTTACACACACACACACACACACACTCTCCCCCCACCCCCAATATAATTATTTAGAGCGATCACCAGGGTCGAATAAATGCAGGGACTATAGGGGCCAAAGCCCCAGCGCTGGCCTAAAGGGTCTTCAGGCTACAGCATCTATGATCCCTGTATGATCTGGCCCCACAGCCCAACACAGCGCCGTTGTACCAGCAGGGTCTGGGCAGCAACAGGTGGAGCAGGGCCCTGGAATCAGAAACCAGGCTCCACGGCGCTCTTGTCCCACCCCTAGGCTGGCTGGTGTGCCCCTGGGAGAACAGCAGGAGCATACATGTTCACTCTGCTCGGGGGCCAGGGCCGTAATGGGGGAGGGAGGCAAGTGGGGCAACTGCCCTGGGCCCCGTGACACTGTGGGCCCCGCGCTGCCCCGCCTCCAGCCATTCTGCCCTGAGGATGGGGAGGGCCAGCCCAGAGGCAGGGTGGGAGAGTGGAGTCTGGCCTTTGGTCTGGCCCACCCTGCCCCTCCCCCCAGCATGGGGGAGGGGGGCAAGGACCCCCCCACAGACCAATTGGCCCTGGGTCCAACCGCCCCAAGGAATGCCCTGGTGGTGATGGGGCCGACTGGTACTCAGTGCAGCCACCAGCAGGGCCTCCAGGACCAGCGGCATTGGAGGCTGCACCGCACACCAGTTGCCCCCACCCCCAGTGGTAGAGTGGCTTCTGATCTCAGGGGTGGCCAGCCCGCAGACCACCATGGTGAAGAGCTGGGGCCCCAGGCTGGGGGAAAATGGGGGCTGAGGCCCCATAGTGATGGATAGCCCAGGACCCTGGGACCCCTTAATCCAGCCCTGGTGATCACAGCCCTTCATTCAGCCTTCATTTTGCTATGCTAAACAAGCCAAGCTCTTCCAGTCCCCTCTCGGAGGACAGTTTCCATTACCCAGTCAGCACTTCTCTGCACTTGTTCAAGTGTGAATCCCTCTTTCTTGAACATGGGTGACCAATATTGTACATCATTTTTCAAAAGAGGTCTTACCCAGTGCCTTATACATGTGGCATTAATCCTTCGCTATCTCCACTGGGCATATATGACCTGATTCCTCCTAGGATCTCATGTGCCTTTTTTATAGTCACATCCTATTGATGGCTCAGTCATCCTGTGATCAGCTAATACACCAAGGTCTTTCTCCTCCGCAGTTGTTTCCAACTGATGAGCCCCCAGCTTATAGCAGAAATTCCCTACTAGCCAGGAGGCAGATTCCTCTCCACACATCTCATGCTTTATCTGTGCAAAGCCTTTTCCTGTCAGAATTTTTTCAGTTGGAAGCCCCAGAATGCATGACACTGATATTTTGTATTATACGAGTTTCAGTTTTCCATGGTCAGATGTCAACATCCTGCCAGCAAACTCATTTGTAACACTGCACTTGTAAACCCAGGATAACAGGGCTAGAATAGAAGCCATGCTTACAACTGCTTCACAGGGTGGTAGCAATATTCCTTTCATTCAAAGGTTTCCAAAAATCTAAAGCTTTAGACTGAAGCTCTGGTATCCACATAGCAATAAATTTACAGATCAGATGTATCATGAAACCTGCATTATTACTTAGAAGTTTTCAGCTAAAAGGAGAATATATTTAAACATCAGTCTACAGAAAAGTATCTCAGGGCTAGACTGTGTGTATTTCACTTCTTTTCTAGAGATTTCAACAGGAGAAGAAACATCATCCTGAATTCTTTGACTAAAGGGGTCAAGAATAGTAAAAGAACAGTATACAAGAAGGAAAAAAAATGCAAACTGTTGTCTTATTCCAAGGGCTTGCCTTAAATACATGACAGATGCTATCACAAATAATTAGGCTGATATTTGCTCCAAGTTACAATTGCCTTTTTAAAATTTCTAGTCTTCTTGGAGACTGTTTAACAGGGTGACATATATCACAAATCTGCTGTTAGGGCATATTAGATTGTTTATATTCAGGTGTCAATGCCACAATGAGAGAAGCCAAACTTTAAAATAAGATTTGTATTGTGTTGGGTTAAGAAAGAAAGAAAGAAAGAAAGAAAGAAAGAACCCAGTGCACAAATATCTCTAATCTCAATAAGAAAAAAAACCCACAGCATAATTTTAGTTATCCATTTTTATACAATATACTGCCCAAAGCCGGCCAACAATTTTGGCACTTGAGGTGGGAGGCTCAAATGATGCCCTCATGCCCACTTGCTTAAGCCAAAACTTTGAAAGGTCTCACAATTTTCTATACTCCGAGTCTTAGTGGGGCCTCTGCACAGTCTGGCACCTGAGGCAACTGCCTCAGTTTGCCTCATTGTAAGGCCAGCCCTGATTGCTGCCCTGAAAGGCTGTGGGCCAAATTCTATAGCTGCTGGACTCAAGTTCTTTACTAAAGTTAATGTGAGTTGCTTACATTGAGTAACTGCATAATCAGGCCCACAGAGCCCATCCTGGAGGTATACTGCTAATTTATAAAAAGTCTCAGATGTGGAACATAACGAGAAATCTTGAACTGCTCCCACTCATCCTCTTTATTTCTACCCCAGACAGCCTTCTTAGGGATCCATCCTGCATCACAAAGCAATTGTCAAACTAGTCACTGTCATCTGAGGGCAGACAATATGGCTGCTAGGCAACTATATGCACAAAAATGCATGACAAAGGAACTGTGCGCATACACTTACCAAAGAAAAATTATTTTATTTAACTGACTGGGGGGGCTGAACAGACTAGGAAAGTCATCTAAGAACTCCTGACCTCTAAGGAGTCTCCACCTACTTTCTCTATATATCTGATGTAGTCCACTTCCCTATCTAGGAATGGGAAAATCTCAGAGGTTTCATGTGGGCCAAATCCTGTACCATGCACACAGCCCAAATACACATGTTGCATTAAGGGAAGCGCCAGAGGCGGACTCCTTCCCTAAAGCCAGTGTGATAGCAGAGCCATTCCATGGCTCCAGATCTTCAGTAGCTTCACTGGCTGATGTGATCCTTCCCATGTATGGAAGATTAGCTGGGCAAGCCCCAGAGTCACAGATTCATTAGCTGTCCCCTCCCCCTGCCCAGAGCTTTATTACCAGTGAAGACCCACAGAACGCAGACCCACAGTGCACATGGGGTGGAGATCTGCTGATCAGATCCTGACCCATATCCACACCAATTCAATTCCATTGCCTCCTTGGGCCACCAATGGAGCTCAAGGTTGGAATTAGCATATGATCATTGAACACAAGCATAATTGTCAGTCTAATACAATGTGAAAATGCAGTTTGCAGTAACCATCTAATCCCCATTTCTACCTTCACGCAGTAGCCCATGATAATCTAGTCTGCAGTTAGTACATTGAGCTACATAAAACATTTATGAACAGCAGCTGCCATAAGATCATTTGCTTAGGCACATTCCTCTGTGACTGCAGTTACAGCTCGTAGATTGTTAAAAGGTCAAGATGTGTTTAGGAGATTCCATTGGGAGATAACAGTAATTACAGAGCACACAGAATCCATGTAGGGACTGCCTGTTCAAGGAAGTGGGAGGGAGAGGAGGAGTCTAAAAACCCCTTATCAGACAGGTGTAACTTCAAGCTAATACTGGACCTGTGAGCCAGCATCATGCAGGATGAAACTCAGGCAGGGCTCCCATCTGAAATTAGCAGGAACTCTGTACATGCTCCCATTTGCAATACGTTGAAATTAGCAGGGACCCTGTATAGAAGTCCAAAAGCAAAATTTTACTAGGATTATAGGTGGAGCAAGTAGTGGGGCCTTGCGCCTCTCGGTCTGCTGCTCACAAATAGAGAAGAATTTATCAGGGAAGTAGAGGTCA
>ML681997.1:25045503-25122445 GCA_007922195.1 Podocnemis expansa
GTGGGGTCCCTTCCAACCCTATGATTCTATGATTCTATGATTCTTTAGATAAGGTTGCCTGACATGTCGCAAAATAAGACCCTGTTTTCAGTGGCTTATCACTCTGCCACACTTCAACCATCTGGACTGAAATTCCTCATGCTGGGTGTCTTCTTCAGGCTGAATTATTTTGGAACACTTCTGCAAAAATGATCAGCTGTTTCTGAGAGTGAGCTTAGGAAAAATAGACTATTTTGCTCATGTTAAAACAACTGTTTTGTTGAGAATCTCTTCTAACAGAATGGAGGGGTACACCCCTTGGCACCTTGGCCAAACCACCCCTCCCACTCCCTGACATCTTACTCCCCCGACCCCACTTGGCTTCCTGGGCCAAAGTAAGCCCCACTAGCAGGGGAAAGGGCAACAGCTGAAGATGCTGATTAACCGAAGCCAAGACAAGGCTTAATGAGGGAGGTTCCCCTAGCTGGAGGGAACATATAAACAAGCCAGGTAGAAACCAGACAGAGAGAGAGGGTTGGCCAGGGGTGGGGGGGCGAGAAGGCTAGGATCGTGGCTACCTAGTTTGCCTACTGACCAAAATGGGTGAGCAGCCTCAGGCCAACTGATTGTGATTTGGGGGTTGGAACTATATCAAGGCACTGTTAATAAACAAGCATGAGTGATTGTGCCAAGTAATGCCTATGCATCCAGTTATTGCTGATGGGGGGAGACAAACCAGAGGACCCAGAAAGGCAAGGGGGCCCATGCTGATCTGTCACAAGTGAGGGCTTGTCTATCACTTTCTTCCAGAACCTCTGCAGAGAGTGGCCATTATAATGGAGGAGACCCTGAAATGGCTCGTAGCAATAGTGCAGGAAACACAGAAGTCCCACCAGATCGAAAGACAGGCCCTGAGTACCTGGCAAGCCAACCAGCAGTGAAGTCTCCAAAATTTCATAAAGGAATAGGCAGTCCCCCTGCTTCAATGTGTGACAAGTACAGCGAGCAGGAAGGATACCAGGACAGGACTGTGCAAAATGAGCCAAATGAATACCCTGTGGTGACTCTGATGAATTTTTAGGGACTTGTGAGAGGTTGGCTATGGCGGTGGGCTGGAAAAGGACAACATGGGCCCTAAACCTTGTTTCATATTTGAGAAGTGAAGCCTAAGCAGCCTATATGGCAATGAAAGAGGCCCAAACCAGGTACTATGGAGCAGTAAAAGCCACCATACTGAATCAGGTCAGACTCCAGTGGAGCAGTACCCTCAGAAGTTTCAGGCAACCAGGTGGATTGCAAGCCTGGAGCTGCAGGTGCTCGCCCAAGAATTAACCAACTGGGCTACCTGGTAGCTGAGGACAGCCACCCAGATGGTGGAGGAAATGCTGGATTCAGTGTGTGACAGGTCACTCCCAGAATCTGGTCTGGTGTGCCACTGTGACACCTAATCTCCACTCCTGAACCCCAACTTACCCCACTTTGCCATGTGATGACTCACTCCTGAGACAGTCCGCACCAGCTTCCTGTGTGTAATCGATCCCAGACAGTGTGGGTGTGCGCCCTCTGGTCACCTGTGGGATGGTCCTCAAGTAAGCACCTTCAATCCCCAGACAACACACTGGGAACTCTTGTCCCACAAAGACTGGGACCCACCCTCCAATCACTGCCAACTCATGTCCATCAATTTGTAATAGGAATGGATTGGCCCAGACCTTCAGATTCATGGGTCAGGACCCAATACTGGGTCACAGGCCCTCAGGTAGTAGGTTGCGGCACCCCCGTTGCTGCCACTGAAAGACTGAAATGCATTGCTCAAAGATGTAATTGTTGGGTCTCAGGCATAAGTTATTTTTTTTAACTGGGTCCCAAGAAAAAAAGTCTGAAAACTATGCTGTAAAGTCCACACGGCTCTAGATAAAACAACAACAAGCAGTTGTGTGGCACTTTAAGACTAACAGATTTATTTTTTGCATGAGCTTTCATGGGAGAGATCCCACTTCCTCAGATGCTTCGAAGATGGGTGAACTTACAGAAAGGAATGAAACTAAATGCAAGGGGGTGTAAAACATAGGATCAGGTCATAAAGTAACAGCAAATCAGAGCAGTTTACAGGCTCAAAGAATGGGAAGCCTGAAGTCAAATTACCCTTTGTAATGGGAAAAGAACCCATAGTCTCGATTGAGTCCTGCTTTCACAGAATTTAGCTTGCATATTAATTCAAGTTCAGCTGTTTCTCTTTGGAGTCCTGATGTCCCAGGTACATCTCTAACGACAATCGTTAACAAATCCATATTCGTCTTCCTAATCACTCGATGATGGATTTGTTAACGATTGTCGTTAGAGATGTACCTGGGACATCAAGACTCCAAAGAGAAACAGCTAAACTCGAATTAATATGCAAGCTAAATTCTGTGAAAGCAGGACTCAATCGAGACTATGGGTTCTTTTCCCATTACAAAGGGTAATTTGACTTCAGGGCCTAGGCCTTCCTGGCCATGTGGGTAGGCTCAGTATCTTCAGCTGCTGCTCGGATGGTGTTTCTCTGGCCAAAATCCAGCAGCTTCTCCTCTCTCAAAGTGTCTGTATTCTTTTCAACCCCCCTCTGCCCCTCCCTCTCTTCCTGGGCAGAGATGCTGCAGACATTCAGCTAGCTCCATTGTCTTTGTTACATAATTCTTCAGCCTCTGTGCTAGGGATAGTCCTGAGGGTCTGTGCTAGGTAACATGCTTCACATCTGTACGCATACATAGCACTGCAGGAAACATGATATAACAATACAGTAGAGCATTCAAAAGGGAACCTTGCATGGCATATTTGGCATCAAACCACATGATTACTTTACAAAAGTGAACACAAAAGTCACATAGATCATAGCCCATTGTACACAGTGATTTCAGAAAAATTTCTTCTAACCTTACCAGAAAACTGTTTGAGTCTTGTCCAACATCATCAGCCAGGCTGAGTAGCAGAAGCATTTAGTATGACAGAGGAGTATGTGGAGACTGAGGCATCCGGGAGGGCAAGAAAGCCTGGCAAAGGTGCAAGACCAGGGGCAACCTCGAAAATCCAAGCCCAGAAAGGTGTCTAAACTGGGACTGGCAGAGGCCAGAATTTGAGCTGCTGGCAGTGTAGCAGCCTTGCTCATAAGAAGCAGGACTGCCCCTATGTAGAGTGTGGACTGGTGCACTTTTGCGGGAAAACCAAAGGGTGTGAAGGACCAAGTGTAAAGCTGTTAGCCACAGTATCTGTTTGAATGGGGAAAAGGCCCCAGTGAGGGCTACAGACACCACTTTCACACAATCACTAGTTCATAGGAGGCTAATGAAAACAAACTGGATGGTCCCAGAGACCAGGATGGACCTCAGGTGCATCCATGGGGATACCAAGAAGTATCAAATGGTGCAGGTTCCCTTGTCCTGGAAGCACAAAGGCAGTTTAAAATGGCAACTGGTGGGCATAGTTGCCAAGTTGCCTTACCCCAGTCCTCATCAGAAAAGTTAGTGGATCCCTGCTCCCTGAAGATTAGGAGGCCCATTAGGGGACTGGAACTGCTGAAGTGGAAGAACAAGGAGTGTAGGACTCCCCTAAGAAGGAAAAAACCCTAGACACAAGCAGGGAAGGAATAGTGCCCTGAGGAACCTGAGAGTGAGGGGAAGAGAAAAAAGAAAAGGAAGAAAAAAGGACCAATGGGAGCCTGCACAGCCCATAGATCTCAGGGAGTGCTATGCCTGTAGGAAGAAGAATCAGTGGTGGACACAGTGCTTGGACAAGGTGGACCCAGGCCCCAGTGAGGGGCTGTCATAAGGATGAGGGTAAAGGAGCCCTAATGGTTGCCTTGTGCTCTGATTTCTCCCACTCTGACATTTATACCAGCAAAAGGAGGAAATCTGTGTTGTGTTTTTACATACCACAAGGCCTTCATGGTATCTCACAGACAAGAAATAGAGGAATTTGCAACCCCAGCTAGACACAGAAAACAGTGTGAAGAGAAGGGAAGCTTACATACTTTTAGGCTACAAGATTACCTGTTTCCACAGAGCACCTGCTCATTTAGGATATTTATGTATGTATCTTTTCTTGAGCTGAGTCAGCATTGAAGAAGCAGTCAAAAGAACTAGGGAAAAATTAACCACATCTTCAAGATAAATAGGAAGAGGAAGCTTGCTCACCTTCAGAATTACAGCAAATCCCTCTCCTCATCCATCATGAGCCCTTCTCCCCCACCTCTTTGTCATCTCACTGTCAAATCCCTCCTTAAAACTCCTGCCCAGAAAATCCCTCTAATGTTCAGTAAGCACTCAGGAATCAGGCTTGTCAGGAGTCACAGCACAGCATTTTTTTTTAGATGCATAATCACCTAGCTAAAATTGAGCCTGCTCATAGATCTGTAAACATCTCATTCCCACAGGGGATGCTTGGAGGCTTAGTACAGGTATTAGCATAATCATTCTCAAACTAGTAATTTGATACTTAACTTTTTCATCTCTTCCTTAGCTCCTTTCATTCCTCTCCAACATTACTTTTAGTTTTGTAACATAAGCTACAACTGATCAATAGATTTTAGGGCAGTTAAAACTTATGTCCTCATGTCTACACTGGCACTGGAAGGTGTAAATTTTTGCTCAAGAAGTTACCAAGACAATCTCTGATCCAGCTAGTATGCTAAATAAAAACAGAGCCTAATTACAGCAGCACAAGCCATGGGAGGGATGAGCCACCCAAGTACAACCCTATGACTCAAGGCATGCACTCAATACAGCTAGCCCCCCTTTTCACCCCATTCCGCCACCACCACTATACTATTTCTAGTGCTCTAGCTTGATTAGAATTAGCGCAGGTCTGCCTCTTCAAGCTGGCGGGAACAACTCCAGCTAAATGTGGAAACATTTGGCACAATTTCAAGGTGTCTGCACCTTCATGGTCCCTCAGGGACATGCATTTAAATGATGGCTATGAGCCAGAAACCCTGGGATGGAGAGGAACAAAAGTGTCTACACACTACCTTGGCACCTTCGGGGTGCCAGGGCTGCAACGAGCTAGCTAAGCCACTGAAATATCAGAGGGTATGTCTACACTGGAGGCTTAAGTCGACTTAACCTAGCTTAAGTCAGCTTAAGCATCTCCATGGCCACATTTAGCATTTATTAAGTCAACCTAAGCACTTGCTTAAGTCAACTTAATAACTCCTGCCCTTAAAGTCCACTTTAAGCATTAAGTTGACTTCATTAAGTTGACTTGAAATGTGGCCACCTAAGTCAACTTAAGCCAGGGTAGCCACTTAAATCAACTTAATAAAGTCAGCTTAAGCCAAGGGACCCACTTAACGTTGACTTTATTAAGTAGACTTAAATGGCTAACCTAGCTTAAGTTGGCTTAATAAAGTTGATTTAAAATGATGTGGGCTCTAAGTCAATTTAATAGACTTTAAATCAGCCTTGTTAGGTCGACTTAACTGAGCCCTCTAGTGTAGACATAGCCAGAGAGTTTAGGGATAGAAGTGGCAACTAGATCAGTGCTTCCCAACCTTTTCTCTGCCATGGCACACCTTGATACCTTCAATTGTTTCAAGGCACACCACCATTCTAAACCATGAATATTCAAATTAACTCATGAATATTCATTAACCATGGCAAACTGGTTGGAAATGCTGTTGTGTGAGATGGTAAGAGTAACAGGGCAGGAGTGGTAACAGAGGGAAGGGGAGGTCAGGGGTGGCAGGAAAGAGTGTGGGGAGCAGAGCATGGCAGGGGTGTCAAAAGAGGACAAGGGTGTGACTTGGGGAGCATGGCAGGGGTAGCAAGAGAGGAGGGGTTCTGTGGGGTGGCAGAAGGCACCTGGAGAGTGGGAAGGCAAGGCAGGGCAGGGGAGCATGGTGCCACAGCCCCTTCTCCCCCCACCATGGGGGTCAGAACTAGTCCTCCCGCCCCCCACCTCCCCAGACCCTTCCTGGCCCCTTGCGGGTCTCACCGGGGGCTCCACAGGACTTGCCGTGGCCTCACCAACCCCATCCCCCCCGACCAGAGCCCCCTTCTGCCTCCCACCTATGGGTGGATTTTGAAGCTGCCCCTGGGAGAGGCAGGTCCAAAACTCCATCCTACCACGCCTAATCCAGTTCCAGCCATTGCGGCCAGGGCCTGATCCTTCTGCTACCAGTGTCTCTGGGTTCCCTCCAGGCCAGATTGGGTGGCTGGTGGCATTCAGATGTCCCTGCCAGGGCCAGAATCCTCTACCACCTTTGGCTCTGGGACCCCGGCTAGAGCCAGATCGGGCTACAGCCACTGGTGCCCCTGAGGCCAGGCTATGGCCAGGCTGCCACTGCCCGCATCCCCAGGCCTAGACTGGACCCCGATGGCAGCTTCAGGACCCCAGCCAGTGCCAGATCCTGGCAGCGGATGGCTCCAATCTCTGACTGGGGCCTGACATCAGCAGCAGCTGGAGTACCCTGGCCCAGAGGCAGAGCCCTAGAGTCAGGCCGCAGCTGCCTGTGTCCCCAGACCTGGAATACCAGGCCATGGCCACCCATGTCCCCAGAGCCAAGCTGCTGCTGCCTGCGTCCCTCATCGCAGGCAGGTCAGACCCCCACAGCGACTGGTCTCTGCCTCCCCGCTGAGGCAGGAGTGGATCCCAGCTGGCACTCAGGGCTACTGGCCCGGTGGTCCTGGCTCCTGCCCAGGGCCCACTTCTGCCTCAACACCCTCCCCCCTTGTTGGGGCCAGCACCAGACCTCTGCCCCTGCAGCCCTCACACCCCATTGCCCCCTGCCTCCCAAAACCCTATTCCCACCCTGTATTCCAGCCCACACTTACCTACAGCAAGCTGCATTTGCAGTAGCTTTTCCCACCCTGCGCAGCCCATGCAGCTGGGTTGCACAAGGCAGGGGATTTTAAATTACCCAAGCTCCCTCAGATCTCATTGCACACCAAAGGAGTTGGCACACCAGTTGGGAACCATTGGACTGAGGCCTACCCAGATGCTGGGCGTCTACCAGAAAAACTGAACAAACTCAGAATTGTTCCAAGGACCTGCTTTGCACAGACTTTTAATTATTTGCATGTATGTGATTCACTTTGACCTTCTGAACTCTTTCATATTTTAGTTCTTTTCATTTTATATTAAACTTGTTAGTTTTAGTTACTAAAGGATTGGCTGGCACCATGTTATTTTGGGTAAGATCCAAACCTACAGGCTATGTCTATGCTTCCCAAACTTAGCTCAAATTTGTTGATTCAAACTAATAAGTTCAAATATAGTTCGGACTTATTAGCTTGAATGAACAACGTGGACTAAGTTGAATTACAGGTAATTCGACTTAACCCACTTTGTTAATTTGAACTAATTGCCCTTAGTTCAAACTAACAAAGTGAACTTCAATATCCACATTGTGAAGTTCAAACTAAGCATCAAACTAAGGGCCTAGTTCAACCTAAAGAACAGGTCTTACTAGTTCATACTAAGCCTAGTGTAGACAGGGACTAAGTTAGTTCAAATTAAGCCTCTTTAATTCAAACTAACTTGCACGTGTGGACATAGCCATATTGTTCTGTGTAATGTGGCTGGCCCTTTGGGGTAAGGAGAGCCTATCTCTTTAAGAGACAAAGTGGCTAGTTGAGAACAAGGAGCTGATGTGGAATAAAGCGGGCTGTTTATGCTTTGTTATGTTTTTTCATAACTGGTGTGGAGAATCAGAAGCATGGTTTGTTACTGATCAGGAGTCTGGCTTAACTGCCACCTATCAGGGTTGAGAGAGTTTAGTTCTCATTTTTGCAGCTTGCCTTGATTTTTGCATATTCACGTGGTTTTCCCAGGAGGTCCAGGTCACACCAGGAAGTCCACTTATGCTAAGAAGTCCAAAATTCAGTACAGAGTCAAGTGCAGATTTCAAGTTCTTTGGGGCAGGACTTTGTCTCGTTCCGTCAAGCACAGTGTTGCTGCACAAATATTAAAAAATAAATGCTCCTTTTGAAGATCCTCACTGGAACCTGCATAGTTGCACCAGTATCACAATCAGGAGGTGACTCACAGCCAGTTAGGATATTGGGACAGGGCACTGCTCGCAGTGCATCAAGACTATCCCTTCCTAGTCACAAAGTCAAACAGGAGTCAACTGCCTCTAGTCTCCTGTGAAAATTCAGGGTGAGACACTGATTAAAGAATCTGGGAAACAGATCTCAAGATTTTTTTGCTTTAGCTTTTCTCCCCAGCTCAAGTAATTAGAGAGTAAAAACAAAATCAGGTGAAAATGCTGAGAATAGCCCACCCTAGAAAAGTCCATACTCCAAAGCTTCTGTCACTACAAACACAAGTCATTGTTTGTATAGCATTTCCCTGTTACTGAGGTTAACTTTAGTGGAATAACAATTTGCCTGTTACTATCAATTTATTTTCTTTGAAGCTGTCTATGATTTACCTCCTTACCAAAATGTTATTGCTTCCTGATCACAGAAAATGTATGAGCTATATATCTGTTTTTCTCATTTGATATTTCTTTTCTTAAACTACCAATACAATCACCTAGCATAAGAATATTGGGTACGTCTACACTGTATGTTTAAGTCGACTTAAGGGTCCTTAAGTAAACTTAAACAAAGCTCTGTTTACATTGCAGGGCAATAAAGTCGACTTTAGCATCAGGTAAAGTCAACTTTATTACTTCTGCTTATAAAGTCAACTTTACAGTTAAGTTGACTTTATTAAGTCGACTTAAGGCAAACAAACTTTGAACTGCTTAGTTCGGACTAAGATGTAGACATAGCCTAAAAGTGCCACAGGACTCTTTGTTTGTTTTGCTGAACTAGACCCCTTTGGACACTGTGGTGGGACTCACATGATAACATTATGGAAGAAATCTTTTTGCATGAAGGCAGGGTAGTGTCAGGGTTCTTTATTGTATAACACTGTAACTTTAGATATTAGAGACAATGTCACACCATTATCTTATTAACAGAAAAGGAAGACATTTTGTGGTCAAAGCTTTTTAACTGTTTGCTGCCACAGAACATCAAATGCACACAAACAAAGGAACAGAGTGGCAGCAGAGAGGGGCTTGAAAGTGCTTCCAACAAGCATCAGATTGAACGTGAGTGTACCCATATATTGATATCCCTCATGGTCTGAGCACAGAAATAGGCATTAAAAGCTCCCGGGCCCTAACCTCAGCACCTCTAGGCCCACGGGCTAGTCTCATAACCTCTGTGTGCCATGCTTCCTCTTGCTGTATGATATAATACTTCTATTTATGAAGGAAAATGGTGATGACAAGTAAATGACCTGTATTTCTCATATTTGGATACTCAACTGTAATATGAATAAAAGAATACTAGTCATTGTTTACAATGATTCCAAAATGAAGTATTTGGTTAAAATTATTACACCTATAATTTTGCTATATTTTTCACATTAAAAATTAGTCATTGTACACATTATAATATTAAAATATGTACTGTTATTGAGTGACATTACATATGTTAAATACATACATTTCATTTATTAGAAAAATCCTGCCTTGGTTTTGCATGCCCCAAATCATGTGAGCTCTTAGGCTGTGTTCACACACAGGGGGTTATTTCGATACGGTTGTTTTGAAACAACTTGTATCAAAATAACACCTTATTTCGAAATAACTTAATTCAAATTAACAGTCTGTTAATGCAAATTAAGGAAAAAAGCTCAAAGCGAAATAGCAGGTTCAGGCAACAGTTATTTCGAAACAAGTCACCGTTGTTTTGAAACAACATGTTCGCACTGCATTGTTTTGAAACAGTCGTTTCAAAACAACGTTGTTTCGTCCCTGCATGGGGTTTAACTTGTTTCGAAACAACGTCATTGTTTCAAAACAACAGTTCCAGTTGTTTTGAAACAACCGTGCGTCGTGTGAACAGGGTATTTCTTATTTCGAAACAACTTCTGTTGTTTCAAAATAAGAGTGCTGTGTGAACACAGCCTTACTGAATATGAGCTGGAGGGTACCAAGAGTGGGATGAAATGTCAATATTTCAAAATGCTCCACAGTGGCAGTGTCATCCGGCAGATTCTTAAAATGTGGTCTTGCGGTACAGAATCCACAAAAAAAGAAAATCTTGCATGGACCCTGAAGCATGGTTGACCAGAATGGTTGCCAGGCTATTCTATCTCACAAGGTATAAAGAAAACTAAAAATGTTTGAAGAGGGATTTTAGATCCCTGGATGAATGGGCTCTTGGACTAATATTTTTATTATCTACCGTGCTTGATTACTGAGAGACTTAAATGTTTGAAAAATATTTACACAATACAATAGTGTTATGCATCAGTGTTACCTGAAATCCTGCATCTTGTGAGAGTCAGTCTTTGTTACTTGTTAAGCTCTGTGAAAGCAACATTCTGCTTTGCAACCTTTGAGGGTAAAAAATGGGCACCACCAGTTCTCTAGAAGTTTTATTGCTGTAATGGAGCTGAAACACAGATTAACATATATGAATACCCTCAGTGGATATAGTCAAGTTTGATACACCATTTGTTTTTATTACAAATCAAAAACAGGATCTTAAGTAGAATAACAGTTTGAGAAACTTATATATCCCATTTAGCTGATGAGCTCAGACATGCCTGAGACCCCTTAAAGAATATTCTTCCAAACAAAACAGTTTCTGATGCACTCTCAATTTACCCATTTATATTTGTATTATGACAACTCCTGCAAAGTAGCCAGAACTAGAGCTCTGTGTAAATTGTTGGTGTAACCTGGGCCTCCTGGGATAACCACTTGAATATGCAAGGAAGAGGGCAAGCTACCAAAAGGAGAACAGATTCTCCCAGACCTGGTGGGTTACCTGGATATAAACTCCCCAGCTCGCCTCAAAAAGTGCTTCTGATCCCCCAGACTGGATATCAAAAAGCCACCATAAAATATACTCAGTCCCCTCTACTGCATTTCAGCCACTGGTCTCCAAACAGCCATTGGGTTTGGTAAACAGAGGAACTGCTTAAAACTCCAAGGTCTTTACCCAGAAAGATTTCTCATGACCCCAAAGGGACAGCCACATTACACAAAACAATATAGGTTTGGATCCTACCCAAATATCACACTGACAGACAATTCTTTAGTAACTAAAACTAAAGATTTATTATACAAGGAAAGAAACAAACTATGAGAGTACTGTTAAAGAGTTAAAGCAGGGGTCTCAAACTCAAGCCACCACAAGGACATGGCTATTGGCCTAAGGCCGCTCTACTGAAACCTTCTCATATAGCAGGGCCACCAGTTTATTTAATTTAAATTAAATTTAAAGATCATTAATGAATTCAAAGTGATTGTAAACAGAATTAATTAATTAAGTCTAATTGATTAAATTTGCATGAATTTTTAATTGAAAATGAATTTTTTAAGTTTTTTTTTAAAAGGGAGAGAAGGAAGGAAAGAAGAAAGGAAGAGAAAGAAAGAAAAAGAAAGAGGGAAGGAAAAAGAAGGAATTAAAAGAAAGAAAAAAGGAAGGAAGAAAAAGAGAAGGAAGGAAAAGAGAAAAAGAAGGAAAGAGAGAAAAGAAAAAAGGAACAAGAAAGAAAGAAATGGAAAGGGCTGCTTGCAACCCCAACCCCTGAGGGGAGGCAAGCAGCCATCGCCCAGCTCTCAGCTACACACTGGAAGCCAGCCGAGGCCACCGCTGCTGGTGCCCTGGCCATGGCCCGCAAGCCATCACTGGAAGCTGCCCCTGCACCACCACCAGCGCTCCAGCTGGCCAAGCCATGCTATCAGAGGGAGCCCTCCTCAGCTGGCGCCTGACTTGTGTGGGACAAGCCCATGCCAGCTCAGAGAGGCCTGGCTGCTCCGCAGTGAAGGTAGAGAGACCCAGCCCAGAGGCTGGGAGAAATGCTCCCACACCAAGCAGGGCAAAGCACAGCCCTGGGGGAGGCGTGGCCTGGCCTGGAAGCACTGCAACATCAGTTCCAGCTGGGAGACAGGCGGCCACAGCCTGATTGCCAGCTCCCAGCCAGCAGGGTGCAGACCACAGGGGTTGCGACCCCCTGAATTCCAGCTCTGTTGCGGGCCGCGGGCAGTAATTCCTTAGGGCTGCATTTAGCCCACTGGACACATGTTTGAGACCCCTGGGTTAAAGTAACCACATACCTACAATGATTTGAAAGTCTAGTGCATCAGGTTTCCAGAAGAATTCAAAAAATGGGTTTGAGTCTTTGTTTCACAGCTTCAGTCACTAAAAATCCAGTTCAAATGAATACAGACAAAGTAGTCCAAGCGTACAGTTTGTTCTAATTCTCCCATGAGAATTAGCTGGGTGATTCCAGGCCAGTACTGACTAGGATCTCAATCCTCCCACCCAAACTTTCCCTGAGAATCTTGAACAGATGTGAGATAAAGAGACTATATTCCATACTTCCTTTTATAGCTGTAGCAAGGTGGGCATTCCACATGCATATCAAACCCTAGCCTACCTGTAACAACATCATTGTATTTTCCTACAGTATGTCTTTAAAAGTTAGATTTGGGTCATGTATGTTACAAGACAGCTTGGCCTTTTCAGACCTAGCACGACAGTTGGTTATAATTCATTTGAGTTTCACTGGAAATTTTTTTACATGATTGAAAGAGAGGTTCCAAATGTTGGGTTTGCATGAATCCAAAAGCTCAAGATCAAATTCATTTACTATATGTGAAAGCACAAAATGTTGTTAGATTTTGACTGCTCAGATAGAAACCCCACTCCTACAAAGCATCCATTTTCCAAAGGTCATGTTGACTGCGGTAATCGTAGAATCATAGCGTTGGAAGGGACCTCATGAGGTCATCTAGTCCAACCCCCTGCCAAAAAAAGCAGGACCACTCCCACTAAATTATCACAGCCAGAGTCTTGTCCAGCTGGGCCTTAAACATCTCCAAAGATGGAGATTCCACCACCTCCCTAAGTAGCCCCTTCCAATGCTTTACCACTCATCTGGTAAGGAAGTTTTTCCTAATATCCAGCCTCAACCTCCCCTGCTGCAACTTAAAAACATTCCTCCTTGTTCTATCCTCTGTTACTACTGAGAACAGCCAAGCTCCATCCTCCTGGGAGCATCCCTTCAGGAAGTTGAAGGTTGCTATCAAATTTCCTCTCAGTCTTCTCTTCTGCAGGCTAAATAAGCCTAGTTCCTTCAGTCTTTCTTCATAGGTCTTCAGCTCCAGCCCCTTGATCATTTTTGTTGCCCTCCACTGGACTCTTTCTAATTTGTCCACGTCCTTTTTGTAGTGGGGAGCCCAAAACTGGACACAGTATTCCAGATGTGGCCTCACTAGTGCAGAATAGAGGGGAATGATCACATCCCTCAATCTGCTGGCAATGCTTCTTGTGATGCAGCCCAGTATGCCATTGGCCTTTTTGACAGCAAGAGCACACTGCTAACTCATATCCAGCTTCCCATCCACCAGGACCCACAGCTCCCTTTCTATGGTGCTGCTACTTCGCTGATTCCTCCCCAGCCTGTAGCAGTGCATGGGATTTTTTCGTCCCAAGTGCAGAACTTTGCAAAAGTCCTTGTTGAACCTCATGAGATTTCTATTGGCCCACTGCTTCAATTTCTCAAGGTCTCCCTGAATCTTGTCCCTGCCCTCCAGCATGTCTACCGTTCCCCGCAGCTTGGTGTCATCCGCAAACTTACTGAGTGTGCAGTCTATCCCATCATCCAGATCATTAATGAAAATGTTGAACAGAACGGGCCCCAGGACCAATTCCTGGGGCACACCACTCGTTACCGGTTGCCAACTAGACATGGAGCAATTGATTCCTACACACTGAAACCATTGATCTAGCCAGTTTTCTATCCACCTTACAGTCCACACATCCAACCCATATTTCCTTTAGCTGCTGATGAGAATGCTGTGGGAAGCCGTATCAAAAGCCTTGCTAAAGTCGAGGTATATCACATCAACAGCTCTTCCCGCATCCACAAATCCAGTCATCTCATCATGGAAGGGAATGAGGTTGGTCAGACATAATTTACCCTTGGTGAATCCATGCTGACTTTTCCTGATCATTCTATTTTCCTACAAGTGTTTCAGGATGGATTATCTGAGAACCTGCTCCGTGATTTTTCCAGAGACTGAGGTGAGGCTGACAGGTCTGTAATTTCCTGGATCCTCCTTTTTGCCTTTCTTGAAGATAGACACTATATTTGCTTTTCTCCAGTCCCCTGGTACCTCCCCCGTTCACCATGAGTTTTCAAAGATAATGGCCAGCAGTACTTCTATCTCATTGGCAAATTCCCTCAGCACCCTCAGATGCAGGTCATCCAGCCCCATGGACTTGTGCATATCCAGCGTCTTTAGGTAGTCCCTAACCTGACCTTCCATCACCAAGGAACTCTCTTCTCTCCAATCTGCCATACCCACTGCAGTGGGCTGCAAGCTGGCCCTGCCTGTGAAAACTGAAGTAAAAAAAGCATTGAACACTTCAGCTTTTTCCTCATCCTCCATCACAAGGATACCTGCCCCATTCAGCAAGGGACCTACACCATCCCTGATCCTCTTCTTGTTATTGACATACTGGTAGAACCCCTTCCTGTTATCCTTCACATCCCTTGCTAGCTGCAACTCCAATTGTCCTTTGGCCTTTCTGATTTTATTCCTGTAGTCCCAAGCAATATCTTTATATGCCTCCTTAGTCATCTGTGCAAACTTCCACTTCCTGTAAGCTTTCTTTTTATGCTTTAGCTCAGTGCAGAGTTCTCTGTTAAGCCACATTGGGCACCTTTCAGATTTGCTGTTTTTTCTGTTCATTGGAATGGTATCTTCCTGTGCCCTTAGCAGGGTTTCTTTAAAATGCAGCCATCTCTCTTGGACACATTTCCCCTTCAGATCAGCCTCCCAAGGGATCCTGCCCATCAGTTCCCTGAGGGAGCCAAAATCTGCTTTTCTGAAGTCCAGGGTCTGTGTTTTGCTTCTTTCCTTTTTCCGTTAATCAGCATCTTGAACTCTACCATCTCATGGTCACTGCTGCCCAGGTTGCCATTCATTTCTATGTGCCCAATCAATTCTTCTCTGTTTGTGAGCAACAGATCGAGAGGTGCAAGGCCCCTAGTTGGTTCGTCCAGCATTTGTACCAGGAAGTTGTCCTCAGCACTCTCCAAAAACTTCCTGCACTGCCTATGCACTGCTGTATTGACCTCCCAGCAGATGTCAGGGTAATTGAAGTCCCCCATCAGAACCAGGGCCTGTGATCTGGAAAATTCTGCCAGTTGTCCATAGAATGCCCCATCCACCTCCTCCTTCTAGTCTGGAGGTTTATAGCAGACACCCACCATGACACCCCCTTGTTGCCCTCTCCTCTAAACTTAACCCACAGATTTTCAACTGGGTGGTTCCATTTCCATAATGGAGCTCTGAGCAGTCATAGAGCTCTTTTACATATAGTGCTACTCCTCCCCCTCTTCTTTCCTGCCTGTCCTTCCTGAACAACTTATACCCATCCATGGCAGAGCTCCAGTCATGCAAGCTATCCCACCATGTCTCTGTTATTCCAATTATATCATAGTTCCTTGTCTGTGCCACTACTACCAATGCTTCCTGATTGTTTCCCAGGCTCTTTGCATTCATGTACAGGCACCTAAGACACCTGGCTGATTGCCCTACTGTCCTATGTCGATTTTCAGTTCTATTGCATGTACCTCCTTGCATTTTCTCCCAGTGTTGTCTTCCCACACCTGCCTCAGGTATTAAAGCTTCATTAGAAAATCTAACACAATTAATTGATTTCCCCCCCATTTTCCAACTACCGTCTCTTTTATCCCTCGTGTTACAGTCCCAGTACCCCCCAAGTTCCATCCCTTCCCCAAGGTCTCCCACGTTGTCACTTACCTGTGGGCTTTGGTCTCCTTCCCCCTTCAAACCTAGTTTAAAGCCCTCCTCACTAGGTCAGCCAGTCGACATCCAAATATGCTCTTCCCCTTCCTTGACAGATGGAGTCCATCTCTGCATAGCAGTCCTTCTTCCTGGAACAGCATTCCATGTTCAAGGAAGCCAAAGCCCTCCTGACGACATCATCTTCACAGCCAGGCGTTCACCTCCAGGATGCATCTGTCTCTACTCAGGCCTCTACCCTTTACTGGAAGGATCGAGGAGACCACCACCTGTGCTCCGAACTCCTTCACCCATGCTCCCAGAGCCCTGTAGGCACCTTTGATTGGCTGAGGATCACCTCTTGCAGTATCATTGGTTCCCACATGGATGAGTAGCATGGGGTAGTAGTCAGAGGAGTGGATGATTCTCAACAATCCCTCCATAATGTCTCAGATGCAGGCACCCGGCAGGCAGCATAACTCCCAAGAGGCCTTCTCAGGGTGACAGATGGGTGCCTCCATCCCCTTCAGAAGTGAGTCCCCAACCACCACAAGCCTACGTTTCCTCCTAGCTGCAATGGCTGTGATCCTCCCAGCCTCAGGGGTGCATGGCGTCTCCTGTTCCACCTCATCCATCGTTTCTAGCACTGCATAACAGTTCTTCACTACACTGGAGGGAGGGATGGGAGCAGGGGTGAAGCACTGTCTGCTGCCAGAGGTTACCAGCTGCCAGTGTCCTCCCTGTGCCATAGGCACCCCATTCTTCTCCAGTGGTGCAGCACTAGCCTTCGGCAGGGTCATCACTGCCCTGGCGAATGACCCAGGGCACCGGCCCAGGCCCCACCCCCTGCCCATGGGCCATACCCCCAGCCGGGGACAGAGCAGAGAGCTGCAGCCGCGGCTGCAGGGCCACCCAGCCTTGGAAGGGGCCAGAAGTGCCCACTACGGCCCCGGATCTCCAGCCTGATCTGGCCAGAGACCAGGAGAGGTGTGGTCCCACCAGGACCTGGGGCACTGGCACCGGCATTCGGGACACGGGCCCTGTGTGCCAGGCACCAGTGACACCCCTGTCCTTCGGCACCTGGATAGTATCCTCATCCTTGCATGTCTCCTCATGAATGCTATCGAGGAACTTCTCCAGGGCATGGATATTCCTTAGCCTAGACACCTCCTCCTGTACCTCTCCCATCTGCCTCCTGAAGGATTCCACAGCAGACACCTGTCACATTGATTCATCTCCCCAGCCTGATCATCAGAGACAGGGAATTGCAGGCCGCAGTCCCTACAAGTCCACACCAGGATCTGGGTAGAGATATCCATGCTCAGGATGTCTGTCTGGCCCCAGGCAGAGGTGGAGGAGACAGAAGAGGCAATGGCACAAGCAGTGCAGCTCCTCTTCACCATCTTGGCTTCACCAACTCCTTCCCTCTCAAACTTTCCTGTTTTCAGTCCCCCTGTTTGCAAGCTCCCCCTGGTCGCTCAGCCACTCAAAACCAGACAGGACCAAAAGCTAGGAGACAGTTTGGCAGAATTCATCCATTTTTGGCCAAAGAGGAAGGAATGGTCAGGGATTAATTTGCAGTGTGCACCCAGGTCCCTGCTGCTTGCCTACACAGCAGAAGTGTCACATGCATTGATGAAACACAGATTATGCAAGGGGAGGACTGGGCTGTGGGACACGCAAATATAGTTGAAAGAGAGGAGAAGCTGGTTAAAGAAAAGGAGCTCAAATATAGAGAGATCAGAGAAGTAACATTTAGTGAACATCATTAAAGGAGTTGCCATTTTGGTAATGGGAAGAGTTGATTCAGGCTTGAGGGTCAAATTACGTGGCAATTTGAGGAAGTAGGAGACTAAATGACCAGATAGCGGCTTTGTGGAAACTGAAGCCTTTGAAGATAAAAGCAGAACAAGAAGCAAGGAGAAGGAAAAGCCAGCTGTCACTGAAAATGAAAGAGACATGCATGTGGAGAGACAGTAGGTGACAGTTACACAGAATGGGAACCTTCCATGACAACAGCATCTAATTGCATGTTATTTGAAAGTGCTGGAAGAGAGTGACAGGAGGGCTTGGAAGAAGTATCGGAATGGCATAGGTGATATACACTACTTGGGTGAGAGAACAGAAGGAAGTTTAGCCACTCAAAAGCACTTTCTCCTTTATATGTCAGAGCTAGGTGATGAGAGTTGCATTGTAGACTGGACTAATGAAATGACATTAGTGGATTCTTCATCAAAAAAAAGGTAAGTCTGTTTGACCTTCAGTTCAGCCCTTGGAAAGGCTAGGGAAATTCAGCACTTTGAACATGTGTGCTGGAATTAAAGAGCAGATGCAAAAAAGAGAGAACACTTGTGGAGCAGGAGCGTAATCTTGGGTAGGCTGGGGCCCATTCACTTGAAGATGAGGCCTGCCCACCATGCATGATAACTAAATCGGATTCCCCCACAAACTGAAGTTGATGAGGTTCATGCAGGTCTAGGGTGTTTTTTTAAAAGGGAAAAAAATGTTAAGATATAAATGGTCCTAAATTACTTGTCTGTATTGTTTCAGTGGGCCCAAACCAAAATCCCAGTGCTGAACCACTCCAAAACTTGGGGTGGCCAAAATTCAGATCTGGATTCACATTATGGACTCTTATTTACTAGTGTGAGCCAGGACCTGGCAAACAAGTGGTATGCTTCGTATAAGTTCTCAGAGTTAATAAAAAAATAATAATTTGTTCTTCAGTTTATTTGCTAGACTAGAGGTGTCAAACTGATTCTGTGTAGTGGGCCACACTGGAGGGTAGGACACCTGATGCAGGCCATATGCTTGTGCAGACTTCACAAACCCTTCCTGGCACAGCACCATGTGGGTTTCCCAACCCTTTCCCCAGCACCACCACCCCCTAGGGCCGGCTTCTTGACCCCCCCCCCCCTTACCTGGCTCAAAGAGACTCACTTCAGCCCCTGGAGTAAACAGTCAGAGCACAGCACCAAGCACAATCCCCCTGCCCCCCACATCTCCCACTCTCACCATGATCAACACTCTGCCCCCTGGCCACATTCACCCCCAAATGCAGTGCCCCTAGCCATGCTTCGCACCCAAATCCCCTGCCCCCAGCCATACACATCCTCAAATCCACCATCCCCTGCCACACAAGCCCGCCACATCCACACCCCAACCACACTTCCCCACCGCAAGGGCCCACCGAGTCTGCCCCCTCTGACACGTCTCTTGGCCCTGGGCCCAATCCCTGGTCCACTGCCAGGGGACCCCTTGTGATCCATGCCCTGCTGTGGCTCCTGGTCAGGGGGACCCTGTTGGCTCCAGCTCCCCACCCCCTGCCCCACTGTGAGACCCTGCTGTGTGACCCATGCCCAGCTCCAGATCTCCCCTCCACCACCGAGGAAATCTGTGGCTGCACCCGGCTCTGGAATCCCCTTGCCCTAACTCTGGGCTCCCATCCTCACCACCAGTGGCCCCTGTGCTCACCCTCTCTGTGCTCGCCCAACACCAGGGGGATCCTACAGCCCATGCCTGGCTCTGAGCTTCCTCTCACCCAGGGCCCCGTGTCTGCTGCCACCCCAGCTCTTTCCCTCCCCTTTGCCCAGTGTGCCCCTACTTACTGCAGTCTGCAGACCACACTGCCTGGGCCAGAGAGGGAGGGTTTGAAATTTCCCTTTCAACTCTGGCTACAGCTCAGAGCCCACAGACGGTTGTCTGCACATACAGCCCTGTACTGCTGCGAGCTGACTTGGGACACTGAATCAGGCAGCAGCTCCAGAGGCAGGATAAGAGCCCTGGAGGGCCATATGCAGCCCATGGGCTGTAAGTTTGACACCTCTGTGCTAAACACTAAAAATCATGGACTCAGACTCTGGCTTGGCTTTATGGCATATTACTGCAGTCTACATGCCAATAACACCCTCTTTTAAAAGTATGACAGCACAGGTGTTAATGGTGCACTCTACCTTAAATGGTCCCTTCAGGGCCAGTTCAAGGGGTTGCAGCACCCTGAGCCAACTTTTGCTTTGGTGGCCCCCTCCCCCCTGTGCCACAGGATGGGGAACAGCTGGCCTGGGGGGAGAGCAGGCCAGTCCAGAAGCCACACTCTGCTCTTCCTCCCCCCCAGTTGGCTTGTTCTTCCCTAGGGGCAGGGAGGGCCAGCCCAGAGGCGGGGTGAGAGAGTGGAGTCAGACCCATGGACTGGCCTGCTCCACTCCCAGGGGTGGAGTGGCTGGCTTGGGGGGGGGGGGATACAGGCTATGGCTTCCTGATGCCCCTACACTTCGGTACCCTGATCCAGTGCCACACCACCTCATCCCTAGAGCTGGACCTTGGTCCATTATAATATATACTAACCACATTTAATGCTAAACAATCTATTCCACATTGCATTTTGCTGTCACACTGGGAATACTTTTACCAGACCCAAAGAAGAGCTCTGTGTGGCTTGAAAGCTCTTCTCTCTCACCAACAGCTGTTGGTCTAATAAAAGATATCATCTCGCCCATTTTGTTTCTCTATAGAATTTTGCTTGGTATGTATATCCAACATGTGATGTTTTGGACGCAACTTCATAAACTTGCACACTGATGGAACTTCTGCCATCAGAGCCTTGTATATTATAGTACTGAAAGATACCAGACAAAGAGCATTTAAAAAAATGCTTTAGATGTACAGTGAGAGACTACATAGATAGAGAAACCTGATTAGCAGAGTTCATGTCTGATCTGAACCCCTCTAAAGTTTAGGAGCCCTTGGATCTGGGTGATAGATTCAGAAAGGAGGTAGCCACAAAAATTAGATTGGAGGCACCTGAGATTTCTTTCCTACACTGAGGTAAATCAGGAGTAACCAGTGTAAATGAGAGGGGAATCACAGGTGATTTGGCTGGCATAATTTTTAAAAAAAAGCCAGCTGATATGTTTTGTTCCTCATTATTATGTTCTCAAAATTCAGAAAGATTCAGATCTGGATCCTTCTCTAATTAACTAACATTTATGACAAGGCAACTTCATCCACCATCACCTGGCTGAGCAGATTGAAGCAAAGAATAGCTGCAGTTTACCATCTTTCCTATAGGGAGCTAGTGAGCTGAGTTCCTTGCATTTGAAAGGATGATGTTTACAAAATCATCTGTTGTGATTTCTCCCTTCTATTTAATGCCATACAGTGATGTGCTCGATACACCAATAAGAATTTCTGAATGATCCTAAAGGTGCCTTTTATCTTCTGAAATTTAAAGGAAAAAAAAAAACCAGAGCTTTGGTTCATGAATCAGACAGTCTAAAAGCTAGAAAGTCCACATTACCACTGCATTTAAAACCTGTTAACATTCCTTTCCCAAGCTGAAATGGCTCATATCTTTCCTTTATTTTTATTGATGGAGAATTCCACCTGGATAAAACACCATCTGACCCAAACCTATTTGCCTTAGATTTGAAAATCAAAGTGAAACAGCAGCAGGGGCATCAATGTCAAAACAAATTTCTTATTTGTCTGGTTTATGTGATGCTGACAGGTGTCACAAAATGTTGATAGAGCTATTTAGGAGATATAGCCCATGATTGCTGGCAAATGAAAAGCAAAGTGGATATAAGGTGCAGAAAATCTCTTTCACGTGGGATATAGAAAAAGAAAAAGCTTTAGCTCTGCACTGCTAAGACAGTTATAGGTTACAAAATATCACTGCATGAGAATTCTCAATAGCCTTTGTAGCACTGGTCAGAGAAATTCTGACAAAATGTTTGGATGAATCTGCAAATTCCAGTGACAAACTCTAAATGTTCTGCAGACAAAATGTGATTGAGTATGTCTACGCTCTGTGCTTAAGTTGACTCAAGGGCCCTTAAGTTGACTTCAACAAAGCCCGGTCTACATTGCAGGACAATAAAGTCTACTTTAGCATCAAGTAAAGTCAACTTTATAACTCCCACTTATAAAGTTGGCTTTACAGTTAAGGCAACTTTATTAAGTTGACTTAAGGCAATGTGGAGGGGCAGTTGCCTTAAGTTGACTTAACTGGCCTCCCAAACACAGAAAACATGGGGATGGGGCTGGCTAGAAGGCACAATACAGCTGGGAGCATTCCCAGCTGTGTGGACCACAGCCAAACTCACCATGTTCCCTGACCCGATCTGGCATGTCTGCTGTTCTGAGCCCGACCAGGCATCACAGCCCGATCCTGGCATTTCCTACGTTCTCAGCCCAACCCAGCATCTCACCCCATCGCAGCCGGACCTCAGCATCTCAGCCTAACCCGGCATCTCCCCTCATCACAGTCCAACCCCAGCATCTGCCCGCGTCGCAGCATGACACCAGCTTCTCAGCCCGACCCTAGCATCTCCCCGCATTGCAGCCCAACCTGGCATCTCCCTGCATCGCAGCCTGACCCCAGCAGCTCCCCTCACTGCAGCCAAACCTGGCATCTCCACACATTGCAGCTCGATCCCAGCATCACAGCCTGACCCGGCACCTCCCCACATCACAGCCTGACCCCAGCATCTTTCCTGTTCTTAGCCAGATCCCCCATGTTTCCCCTGTTCTTTGCCCAACCCCCCATGTCTCACTCCTTCTCTGCTCAAACCCATGGGGGATCAGAGTGCTGAGGGTTCCCTGGCCAGGGTGCTAAGGGGGTAGCCCTTCCTCCCAGGGTGCTTAGCACTTTGCTCCGAAATAACATGTCCACACAGGGCTGTTTCAAAATGAGCTGTTTCACCGGGAAACCAGGTTTAAGCCGTTCCGAAAGAATGGCGGCCATTTCAAAACAAGCAGTTTGCTTGTTTCGAAATGGCAGTGCATCGTGTGGCCATGGCATTTCTTATTTCGAAACAACCTGTGAACACACCCTTAAAGACTAACAGATTTATTTTTAAGTGCCACACGACTCCTTGGGTTTTTTTTTTGGTTTTTTTTTTTTTTTGCTGGACTAAACAAACACAGTTATCCCTTTGGAAATTTATTAAACTGGCTTAACTGGGCCCTGTAGTGTAGACATAGTCATTTTGATTAAGTCCAGATAAAGACCTGCCTGCCAGGCAGATTTTAAAAACCTTCCTGGTTTCCTGACAACTTGCCCATCCATGTCTGTCAGGCAGCCTGGCAGGCTGATGGGGAGTTGAGAGCCTAGGAGCCCTGGCTCATGGCTCCTTAGTGGCCTGCATTCCTATGGTCCCCTGCTCCAGGGCAACTAGCCAACAAGACTGCCCTGAGCCAGAGACTCCATATGTACTCTACAACGGGCATCAAGCCATCCTGCCCAGACAAAGAGATTCCCCAGCAGGGTTTAAGCTAGGATGCTAAAAACAACAGTGTGGACATTGCAGCTCTGGTGGAGAGTCAAACTAGCAAATTGAGCTCAGAGTCAGGGTGGGGAGAGCCCAGCAAAACTTCCCCAATTTGTATGAGATTTCTGTCCCAAATGTGCAAAGATCCATTTTGCAAAATTCAACCCACAGGATAGGTTATAGGACTCTTCTGCTCCTATTGACATTCAAGGCAAAACTTCCATTTGCCATCAATGCTGAAGGATGGTGCTTTACATTCTGAATCACACTTGGCTGATTTCCCCCACATACATTTTTATGTATAATACACACAAAATAATTGCATTAAAAGCAACTGATTTGAGTTAGGACGTCCAGCACTTGAAAGTTAAGAAAAACTGGATTTACAGATTCCTATGCAATCATAGTTCTGCCCCAGTGCTTATTAAGTTCAAAGTAAGGGTTAATCCTAGTCTACACTGTTCTTAGCTCGAACTAAGGATCAAACAAAGGGCCTAGTTTGAACTAACTAGCAGGCTTTACTGAACTAAGCTTTCATTAGTTCAAATTAAGGAATTCCATAATTTGAATTAATGAAAGCCTAGTGTAGACAGGTACTAAGTTAGTTCGAAGTAAGCCTCCTTAAAGCGAACTAACTTGCAAGTGTAGACATACCCTAAAAAAAGGTCTCTGTGTACCCCCCCCCATAACTGATGTACTCAAGAGGTTTATAAATTGCATACTTCCATTAGTTAATGGATGTAGTTCTTTATTTCAACAGTGCAGGCTGGTGAAGGTCCTGGGTTCAAATCCCACACCCACTCTGTCCCCCAAAGTTGGTTTGGTTGCAAATTTACTCTATGTTTCACAGACTTTCAAAATAACAGTATACATACAGCGGAAGGTTTGGGACACAAGACTTTATAAAGACAAACCTACCTTGTAGGGAGACTTTATGATTTTTAATCCAAAATTGTTCTGAGTCATCCATGATGTTTCCTAAGGTGTGAAAAAATCCCAAGCACTAGAAATATGTATGCAGAAAATATTACAAATAGAGTAGTGAGGTGGAAGGAAAAGGCCCACATAGCACAATGATAAATGACCCAAAAATGCACTCCAATAAGCTAGACCTTGAATCTCTGTAGCTTGAAAGATAGTCTCCATATCAAAACTAAACTCTTCAAAGGGAAAAAGGAAAACAAATAATTAGGCTCTTTGAAAGTAGCCATTTTTAGCAGTCTGTGTATCAGCTTGAGACATAAATCTATTTTCTTTCCAGATAACACAGGAAACCATTACTCAGAGAGAAGTCATTTTTTAAACTCCTATCTTTGACAGATTACATTTTAAGAATGGTTTACTGTGTTTGTTCTCAGTGGTGACAGACGGGCTAACAGCTTCCACCAGGAATCTACAGGAAAGTAATGCAACTCCTCATTTAATAACAAGATTCAGAAATTTATAAGGTGAAGTGGGTAGAGGGCAAAATTAGCCAAACAACAGAAAAATAGAAAGTGGAATTTAAAGGGGTAGCCATGTTAATCTAGTTAAGCAAAATAAGCAAGGAGTTCCTTGGCACTTAAAGACTAACAAATTTATTTATCGCATGAGCTTTCGTGGGAGAAAATCCCACTTCATCGCTTGCGGCTCAGGGCCAGTTCAGGATCCAAGCTCCCTGCCATCTGCAGCAGACAGCTCAGGGCCAGATCAGGCTCCAACCCTCCCTGCCACTTGGAGCAGATGGCTCAAGGCTGTATTTGGGCTCCATGTCACTTGCAGAAAGCTGCAGGAGCCGGCTCTGAGCTGCCCGCAGCAGGTGACTCGGGGCCGGATCAGGCTCCAAGCCCCTGCTGGAAGTGGCTGGGAGCTAGATCCAGCTCCTGGATGCCTGCCTGTGGCAGCTGGAGCTGGATCGGGCCCCTGGGGCTTTCTGCCCTGTAAAGTCAACTTAAAAGTTTAAGTCAATTTGCACAGCAGGCTTTATTAAGTACACTTAAGCAAGTGCTTAAGTCAACCTAATAAATTCTAAATTTGACCAAGGAGTTGCTTGAGTCAATATAAGCCAAGTGAAGTCAACTTAAGCCTCCAGGATAGACGTAGCTGTTAGCAGTTAAGAACAATTTTTCTCTTTCCTTCTTGTAACAAGTTTTAGGTACTTGAAAATTGTTATTATATCCCTCCTCAGTCTCTTTTTTTCCACACTAAACAAACCTAGTTCTTTCAGTCTTCCCTCATAAGTCAAGTGTTCCAGACCTTTAATCATTCTTGCTGCTCTTCTCTGGATTTTCTCCAGTTTGTCCACATCTTTTCTGAAATAAGGTGCTCAGAAGTGGACGCAATACTCCAATTGAGGCCTAATCAGCATGGAGTAGAGCAGAATTACTTCTTCTGTCTTACTTAGAATACTCCTCTTAAATTATCCCTGAATGGCATTTGCTTTTTTTGCAAGTGTTACACTGTAGATTCATATTTAGCTTGTGGTCCACCATGACAGTGGTTCCCAACCTTTTCTCTGCCATGGCACACCTTGATGCCTTCGATTATGTTGCAGCACACCTGCATTATAAATTCACTAATATTCAAATTAACTCATGAATATTCATGAGCAGGGCACCCTGTTTTTTGAAATGCTGCTATTTAGCACAGTAGGGATAGCAGGGAAGGAGTGGCAAGAGGGGGCAAGGATGGTCAGGTGTGGAGCAGGCAAAGGTGGCAAGAGAGAAGAGAAGGGAGGGCAGGAGTGGCTATGTGGGGTGGCAAGGGGGACCCTGGGGATTGGAGAGTGGGGGGGAAGCCTGGGGTGTGAAGGGGCATGGCACTGGCACAAAACATAGAACAGCAATGGCATCCCACAGCACCCCTGCCACTGCCTGCCAGGTCTCATGCAGGGACTTGCCAGGATCCCCCGTCCACTTGGGCCAGCACCAGCCCTCCACACCCTGCTTGGTCTTGTTGTGCCCTCCTGCTGGAGGCTCCTGCTGGCCCTGTTGGGTCCCATCACTGCCTCACACAGCTTTGCTGGCATCACTGGCTTGGGTTCTGGCTCCCTGCCCAGCAAGGATCATATGGGGCTGCCTCACGTGGCTCCAGGTTTGGCAAACCTCCTGGTTGGGGTCACGTAGGGCTAGGGTTACCAGATACCAAGCATGGAAAGGAGGACAGGGAAGTACGAAAAGGAGGACATTGGAAGATATATATATGTCTGGGCCCCCTTCACCCACCCCAGCTACTGCCCCCCCAAATGCCTGCCACACCATCACACCTGGCAGGCACTTGTGAAAAAATTGATTTTTATCTGGCTTTTTGCCGAATGCTGCGGCAGCAATCTGAAAAAAAGCACACTGGAGCACGCCACACCCCAGAACATGTTCCCTGCCAGCTCAGGGGGCTGCGGTGGGCAGGAGCGAGCCCAGCCCCCATTCCCTTCCCTTCCTGACACCAGGGGAGGCCGGGCACCCACCGCATCCCACTGAGCTGGCAGGGAATGCCTCCTCCCAGCAGAGCACGCGGCGCGCACTTCTATTTTTAGAGTGCGGCCCTGGCGTCCAGCAAAAAGCTGGCCAAAATCAACTTTTTCAATAATGCCTACTCCATGGAGGACATAAAGGCAAAAAGGAGGACATGTCGTCCTTTTGCCAGACATCTGGTAACCCTACATAGGGCAGCCGCCCATGGCTCTGGCTCCAGGGAACCCCCCAGCCAGGGCCCCTGCTCATGGCAGTGGCAGCTGCTCCGGGGAGCCCTGCAGATTCTTGCAGCACACCAGTTGGGAACCACTGCACTATGACGCTCAGGTCCCTTTCTGCAGGTCTCATTCAGTTTCCCAAGTTTCATTTAATTGAACCTCAGAAAACAAATGGAAAAGTGATGCCAAAATCGGAATTAGACATAATATAGGAGATTTGGTTACAACAGCTATACAAAAATATTCATGAAGTATCTTCCACCTATGAGACATTTGACAGCTTACACAGGACAGGCTCCATTTTAGTTGATATGGTAATTGTTAAATTATCTACGATGCAGGCAGCAACAGGCAATAACACTGCCTGGCTGCTAGCTAGTGAGGACAAACACAACTGGCTCCTCTATGCAGCTTCCAGGCAGCCACAGAAAGAACAAACTTTCAGCTGACAGCTGAGGCATACACAGCATGGCTCAACCAATGGAAAACTCCCGTTTGGTTCGCTATCTGCTTTTTAAGGGCCATGAGGATTCTGGCTGAGTTTGTGCTGGCTATCTGACTGCATTAACAAATAAAACAAGAAGATAATATATATATATATATATATATACATACACAATTGTGCTCATAGTTTCTCCCCAGACTTCGCTGCTCCTAGAATTCCTCCTTCACACTTCTTAGCACACATACAGATCCTCTGTAACCAGAGAGTTAATCCTAACTGAATTATATCCAGAAAGGATAATGAGTCCCCTGCAAGCAAAGCTCAGCAGAACCCACCAAACCCTTTCTCAGAAAATCAACATCTGCTAACTGAGTCTGGCATTTCAGGAAAACACTGTAAACCTCTTCCATTCTTCTTCACCAAGAGCCAGGGCCAACCCGACCACATAAGTGAGCTAGGCAATTTGTTACAGCAACAGGATTTAAGGGGTGATGGAAGGGAATATTTTTCTCTGTTTAAAAATATATATTAATATGTTATCTCTTATAAATTAATGTATTGCCCTCTGACGGGGTGCCAAATTCATAGTTCGTCTAGGGCACCAAAAACCCTTGGGCTGACCCTGCCTAGAGCCATGCTCAGGATATATTCTCTACTTCTTATCCCTGTGCAGTCCTCTTTTAATCAAACTGCTAAAGACTCCTGTGGTTTCTCATGATCTGCTGTGTACCTCCTGGAGACAAGGAGTCACTGAGATGAATCCAGTCTTGTACCACAACAATAACAAGTAGATCCACACACACTGAGATGTAGCCCCCTTTATTCCCTACTCACAGGGGAAATCACACTCTGGGACTACTCTAAGAGTCCCAAACATCTACATTGCAATTTTATGGCCCCGTGAGCCCAAATCAACTGACCTAGGCTAACCACAGTCTTTTGATTACAGTATAGACATACCTTATTTCAACCATGCTCTGTTGTCTAGAGAATCTCAGGGAGTACCAAACCATTCCCTGTCAATGCTTGGCTACTTATTATTCCCTTCCTATCTTTACAGGCACAGCACATCAACTGGGAGCCCCATGATCTAAGCGAGATCATGTCTCCCCATCATGGAACTCTGAAAAGGGGCAAAGAGTCTGTATAGAAAAAAACAGATGTAAGGAGAGATGGTAGCTTTCCACTTGAGTGTGGGCAATTGTCCTCCCCCAAATCACATTCTCTTATGACACAGAACTTTTGAACACATGCTTGTTCCTCATAGGCAATGGGATATGTTGTTAGCTACCTATTGGTTTTAAATTTCCTTCAGGTTTCTCCCAGGAGATTATTCCTGATCCATTCAGTTAACTATCCAGCATCAGTTATGGCTATGTTCGACTCTTCAGCAGTTCTGCCTCTATGAACTTCACAGTCTCGCTAGCATAGATGGTTCGTGCCAGCTGTGACTTTCCCTTCCTGCAATCTAGGCTGGTGTGCAGCTGTCACCCCGATTCTCCACTCTTAGGCCCCAAATTACTTCACTTTGCTGTGTGAACCCCCACTCCTGGGTCAGCTCACATCCAGCCTCCTGCATGCAATCAGCCAACAACATTGTTAATCTTTCAAGCTACACACTTACTCCAGTGGAGAAATCTGTACTATTTCAGGGACTTTCCTTCTGCCTCACAACCACCACACAAAAGAAAAAATTCTGCGGTGACCTGGAGGACTGCTTTCACCATCTAAGACAAAGAATTTTTCCATAACACCACTGATCAATGCAGTGACTCACAGGTACCTTCCTCCCAACACCGCAAGAAGAAATATTCTTCATAGACTCCTCCAGAAGGTTGGAACAACAGACTAGACTTCTACATTGATTGTTTCTGCCACCATGCCAAAGCTGAAATCGTGGACAAACAACATCTCTTATGTCATAATCTCAGCCATGCAGAGCGCAATGCCATCCACAGCCTCAGAAACAATTCTGATGTTATTATTAAGGAGGCTGACAAAGGAGGTGCAGTCGTCATCATGGATAAACTGGATTACAACCAGGAGGCTTATAAACAACTCTCCAATTCAACATTCTACAAACCTCTTGTCTCTGACTCCATTGAAGAATACCATAAGGAATTACAATGCCTACTCAAGAAACTATCTAAGGCAGTGCAGGAACAAATAAAGACAGATGCACCACTAGAACCCCAACCAGGAATATTCTGTCTACTACCTAAAATCCATAAAAAAGGAAACCCTGTACACCCCATCATCTCAGGCATTGGCACTCTTACAGCAGGCTTATCAGGCTATGTGGACTCCCTCCTCAGACCATCAGCTGTCAACATCTCTAGCTGTCTTCGAGATACCACAGATTTCCTGAGGAAAATCCAATCCATCTGTGAGCTTCCTGAAAACATCATCCTGGCCACTATGGATGTAGAAGCTCTTTACACCAACATCCCACACAAGGATGGATTACAAGCTATTAGAAGAACCATCCCAGATGATGTCACAGCACAGCTTGTAACTGAACTTTGTGACTTTGTGCTCACCCACAAACATTTCAGATTTGAGGATAATTTATACCTCCAAGTCAGTGGCACTGCACTGGGTACCTGCATGGCCCCACAATATGCCAACATTTTTATGGGCAACTTAAAACAATGTTTCCTCAAGTCTCATCCGAAAGCACCTCTCCTCTACTTATGCTACACTGATGACATCTTCATCATCTGGACCCATGGCAGGGATGCTCTTGAAGACTTCCACCGAGATTTCAACAATTTCCACTCCACAATCAAATTGAGCCTGGAACACTCCACAAAGGAGATCCACTTTCTCAACACTACAGTACAAATTAGGGATAGACACAGCAACACCACTCTATACTGAAAACCTACTGATCAGTATAGTTATCTACATCCCTCAAGCTTCCACACTAAACACGTCACATGATCCATTGTCTACAGCCAAGCCCTAAGATATAACTGAATTTGCTCTGATCCCTCAGACAGAGACAGATATCTTTAGGATCTCTATCAAGTTTTCTTAAAACTACAGTACCCACCTGGGAAAATAAAGAAACGGATTGACACAGCCAGTTAGGTACCCCACAGTCAACTACTACAGGATAGGCCAAAAAAAGAAAACAATTGAACACCACTGGTCACAACATACAACCCTCAAGTCAGATGTCTACAACAGATCATTAAGGACCTATTGCCTATTTTAAAAAATGACTCCTCACTCTCTCTAGCCTTGAGAGATAGATCTCTCCTTGCCTACAGACAACTCCTGAATCTTAAATAGATATTCATCAGCAACTACAGACCTAACAACAAAAACATTAAAGCAGGCACATATCCCTGCAACAAACCATGCTGCCAAATTTGTCCACATATCTGCACAGAAGACACCAACATAGGACCTAATCAAGCCAGCTACTCCATCAAAGGGTCATTCACCTGCTCATTTATGCCATCATGTGCCAGAAATGTTCCCACACCTTATACATTGGACAAACAGGACAGTCCCTACGCGGAAGAATAAATGGGCACAAAACAGACATCAGAAATCACAACACAAAAAAAACCAGTTATTGAGCACTTCCATCTTCCTAATAGCTCCACTGATGATTTGTTAACGATGGGCCTCAAGAAAATCAATGGAATATCAAGACTTCAAAAAGAAACAGCCAAAATTGAATTAATATGCAGATTAGATGGTGTCAAAGCAGGACTGAATTGTGACTGTGGATTCTTTTCACATTACAACAGGTAATTTAACTTCACCCTCCCTGTATGTGCTGTTTCCTAGAGTTTGAATCTTTACAAATGCTCTGATTTGCTGTTGCAGTATGACCTGATCCCATGTCTTACACTCCCCTGCATTTATTTCCATCCCATTCTGTAAGTTCTGCCTCTTTAAAGCATCTGACCAAGTGGGATTTTCCCCCATGAAGGTTCATGCAATAAATAAATCTGTTAGTCTTTAAGTGCTACAAGACTCCTTTCTTTTCTTTTTTCCTTCCAGTGGAGGAGCCCCCTGGCTTGCCATTTATGTGATAGACCCCTAGCAAACACCCCCAGATCCAGGTGTAACTCTGGGAACTACTATCTTGCAAGGTTCAGTGCTGCCTGCTGCACCCTGCAAGCTCATTTGCATCTGTCCATCAGTTTATCAAAGTGATATACATCAACTCTGTCACTCTAAGTGAGATCTCTGCACACATTCATACCACAGGCACTGCTTTAGATAAAACAAACAAATAAGTTTATTGACCACAGGAAGCTTCTAAGTGGCTACAAATCAGGGTAATATAAATCAAATGGTTATTAAATCAAGGATTGAATTACTACCAAATAAAAGAAAACTCATATTCAAAGCTCAGGTCACTGAGGCAGTCTATTTCCAGCTTACCAAACAGGTTGGCTGAGATGCGTTTTGCAGCCTGACCCCTACTTCCTGTGGGTAGGTTCTCAGTCCCTGGTGTTGCACAGAACAATGGTTCTGAACTTTTTTCAAGTCACAACACTCTTGGCGCTCTGTCACAACCCTACAAGACACACCAGCCCACCCACCCCAGGCCAACTGCAGTCACTGTAATGTGTCCCAACACAGAGGTTAAGAATCACTAGCAGAAAAAATTGATTCCAGGGGAGAGCCCCTAGACAAGGTGGCGTCCTTCTTTTAATACACTTCCTTGTCACCCCCCCAGGTCATGTGATCATCCATGTTCAGCAATGGGCTTGATCTTTCCTCCTTGAGCCAGGGTGCTTAAGCCAGTCCATTGATTTTGTGTGCTGGGCAGGAGTGTCGCTGCCCTGGGAAAAAACCCAGGGCACTCGTCCAGGCCCTGCCCTCTACACGGAGGCCACGCCCCCTGGCCGCAGGCCACATCCCACAGCTGGCTGGGCCCGTATCCCCGGCCAGGGATGGAGCCGGGAGTGGCCGCAGCGGCCATGGGCAGCTGGGCCCCAGATCCTCAGCCAGGGGTGGGGACGGGGGCAGCAGCCACGGCTGCAGGCAGCAGGGTCTTGGATCTCCAGCCAGGACAGGTGGGGCCCCACCTGACCCAGAGCACTGGTGCCAGGATTTGGGGCACGGGCTGTATATGCCCGGCACCAGTGACACCCCTGGTGCTGGGTATGGAAACAGCTCTGTGTTTGTCTGCATATGTTCAAGCCATGTGAGACAAACAATTGGGGATATGACATAGTAGGAAATATGCTGCCATAAAAGTAATGACCAGTATGTCACAGATGTTCCAAAAACATGTGACATACTTTATATCAGACAATACACAGTTAAGTTGTAAGTCTGAACATGAGTGACATACAGATCACACCATGAGGGTGTACGTGGGGTGCAGCATGTTACACCAGCACACCCAAGTTTACTCTCACCCAAGCATACTATCTAAATGCTTCTGAAAGCATTTTCTCCCTCAATTCTCCAACAGTTTGTGGCTCAGCCTTGAACCAATGAGCTGACAAGTTGGTCTATTCCTGGATGACTGTCTGAGAAAAACAAACAAGAAGTCCTGTGGCACTTTTAAAGACTAAAAGATTTATTTATCACATGAGCTTTAATGGGAGAAAATCCCACTTCGTCAGATACTTTGAAGATGAGGGAAATTGCAGAATAGGGGGAAAATAAATAAAATATTCTGTAATTTCCCTCATCTTCAAAGCATCTGACGAAGTGGGTTTTCTCCTATGAAAGCTCATGTGATAAATAAATCTGTTAGTCTTTAAAAGTGCCCTGGGACTCCTCGTTTGTTTTGCTGAACTAGACTAACACAGCTACCCTTTGGACCTTGTCTGAGAAAAAAGGCTCATTCCACAAACAAACAGTCTTAGAGATAGGGCGAGTGTACCATAAAAGGATGGAGTGATTTGTCCCAGGTGACACACAATATCTGTGCTGGGAAGCGAACAGGATCTCTTGGCTCTCAGTCTTGTATCTTAACTACAAAACCATCCTTCCGCGATATCCAGGAGATGATGGGCCTATGAAAATATCTCAATAAAGAAAATTTGTTTTTAATTTAAAAATGACAAAACAGACAAAGTTTGATCCCACTTCATATTAGATTCATTTACAACTTTTTAGTTATAATTCACAATGCACAGCTGACTGATTCAGAAACTGCCTCAGCTATAATAAGCATCTCTACATGTGTTGCAGTGGGATAGTATCTTACCAGGAATCTGACTCTCAGGCCTCCTTCACTGTCACTGGGTCTAATCATAGATGAGCAGGGAAGGTAAGGGGGCTCTAGTTCATACTTACCCTCCAGCCAAATCTAATATTGCTCTATTTATAATATGTCCCATGAACAAGGCAATGGCCAAAATCGTCCCTAGATAACTGCTGAAATACAATGACTCACCCCAGAAAATTGGCCTAGATTCAGGGAGGTTTTTAAGCACATGCATAACTTTAAAGATGCATTCTGTTCTATTAACTTTAATACCTTCCTGAATCAAGCCCTTAATTTGGCCCATGCTTCAGTGGCAAATTATTACAGAGCACTAAAGATTCTGAGATCCATCAATGCCTGCTTGCCCCACCCCCATTAAACATCTTCCATCCCTTTCCTTATGCCATTAAACAACTACAAATGCTCTAATTTAGTGTCTCTCAACCTTTCCAGACTACTGTACCCCTTTCAGAAGTCTGATTTGTCTTGAGTACCCCCAAGTTTCACCTGACTTAAAAACTACTTGCTTACAAAACTCAGACATAAAAATACAAGTGTCACAGCACCTTAACGCTGAAAAATTGCTCATGTTCTCATTATTACCATACAATTATAAAATAAATCAATGGAATACAAATATTGTACTTACATTTCAGTGTATAGTAAATACAAAAGTATAAACAAGCTATTGTATGAAATTTTATTTTGAACTGACTTAGCTAGGGCTTTTCATGTTGCCTCTTGTAAAACTAGGCAAATATCTAGATGAGTTGATGTGCCTGCTGGAAGATCTCTGCCTACCCCAGGGGTATATGTTCCCCTGTTTGAGAACCACTGCTCTAATACTCCAGCCACAGGGGAGGTGAACAATATCACTATTCCCACATCGCCAAACGGATGAGCTCATGCACCAAGAACGGTTGGTTACTCACCGTAACCATACTTCTTCAAGACGGGCTGCTCACATACATTCAGTTACAGGTGTCTACGTCTGCAGCACACGGTAGCTCGGAAAGTCTTTAGCGTTAGCCTGTCAGGTCAGGGCACACAGCCAATGCCCCCTCCACTCCGTGGCTGCGGCTATATAGGTGACCGTCACCCTGACCCTCCCTGTCCTATATACCTTTGCCAACTCCATTAGGGGGGACAGTGGGAGGGACCTGAATGTATGTGAGCAGCCCATCTCGAAGAAGGACGGTTACGGTGAGTAACCAACCATTCTCCTTCAAGAGCTGCTCACGTCATTCAGTTACAGGTGACTGCTAGCCGTACCCAAGGATGGTGGGAGGAGTTACAGTCTACCCATACTGAGTACAGCTCTGCCCACAGCGGCATCATCTCTCACCTGTTGGGCAATGGCATAGTGTGTCGTGAAGGTATGTACTGACAACCACATAGCAGCCCTGCAGATCTCTTGGATCGGGACCTTAGCGAGGAAGGCCGTGGAAGATGCCTGAGGTCTGGTAGAGTGGGCTCTCACAGTCTCTGGGAGAGGCATGTTTGACCTTCCATAGCAGTCTTTAATGCAGTTCACAATTCATTTGGAGATGCATTGGGAGGATACCGGGGAACCTCTCATGCATTCCGCGACTGCCACAAACAGTTGGGAAGTCTTGCGGAAGGATCAGGTGCGCTCAGTGTAGGTTAGGAGCACTCTCCTCACATCCAGGGTGTGCCACTGTCTCTGGTTTTCTGTCACCTACGGGTCTGGATAGAAGACCGGCAGGCAGATTTCTAGATTCATGTGGAAGGGGGTGGCGACCTTGGGCAGGAACGAGGGGTGGTGACGCAGGACCACCTTGTCTGGGAAGAAAACCGTGTATGGGGGTTCAGAGGACAGGGCTCGTAGCTCTGAGACCTTTCTGGCCAATGTAACAGCCACCAGGAAAGCCACCTTCCAGGACAGCACGAGCAGGGTGGCTCAGTCTAAGGGCTAGTACAGTTCTGTCAGAGCCTGTAGCACCACGTTCAGGTCCCACTTAAGAGTGGGGTTATGGACATGGGGAAAAAGTTTTTCCACTCTTTTAGGAATCTATGGCAGATGGGGTGTGAGAAGAGTGGGACCCCATCTGTTCTTTGGTGAAAGGCTGAGATTGCTGCCAAATACATTTTCAACGAGGACAGGGATAGGCCTTTCTCTCTTAGCTCAAGAAGGTAATCTAAAGTTGCCTGAATTGGTGGGGAGATAGGGTCTATGTTTTTATCAAGGCACCAAGTAGAGAAGTGATTCCATTTTGCCATGTAGGTGGACCCGGTGGAGGGTTTTCTGCTACCAACCAGGACCTTTTTAACCCTATCCGAGCAGTGTCTCTCTTGCTCACTCAGCCAGAGAGCATCCAGGCTGTCAGGTGTAGGTGGCCCAGGTTGGGGTGCCGAAGGTGTCCCGAGTCCTGTGTCAGAAGGTCCGCCCACCGTGGGAGGTGGAGAGGGATCCTCACTGACATATCTTGAAGGAGAGGGAACCAGTGTTGCCTGGGCCAGTCCGGGGCTATCAGGATGATGAGCGCCTTGTCTGCGAGGGCCTTCAGAAGCACCCTGTGAATCAGGGGAATTGGCAGGAAGTTATACATTAGGGCTCCTGACCAGTTGAGGAAAAAGGCATCGCTGAGAGACCCTTTCTCCCGACCTCGGAGGGAGCAGAACCGGGGGCATTTGTGGTTCTGCACCATGGCAAAGAGGTCGATCTGAAGGGTTCCCCACCTGGTTGTCAGCAGGGAGAAAACCTCATTATGGAGGGACCACTCGGGATTCACCAGTGGCTTTCTGCTGAGTGAATCCGCTATGCTGTTGTCCACCCCGGGGAGATGGGCGGCAGTTGGCATGAAGTGATGGTCTATCGCTAATTGCCAAAGCTTGGTCACTTCCTCGCATAGGGCTTAGGAGCAGACTCCTGCTTGGCGGTTCGTGTAGAACATGGCCACTGTTTTGTCTGAGAGGATTTGGCCCACTCTGCCCTGGATCTGGCCCAGAAAGGTCATGCAGGCCAGTCTGATGGCCTTGAGCTCCTTCACGTTTATGTGGAGGAGACTGTCCTCAGGGCTCCAGGCGCCTTGCGTGGATAGGCCCCCGGAGAGGTGGGCGCCCCACCCCAGGTTGGAGGCATCCGTTATCAGGGTCACTGCACGCTTGGACTCCCTGAATGGGATTCCCCCCATCGCAAAGTCAGGGTTCCTCCAAATTTGGAAGGACTCCAGGGCATGTTGGGGTACCGAGATTACCTTGTCGAGACAGTCCCTTTCTGGTCGGAAGCTTGTGGCAAACCAGAGCTGGAACGGTCGCATCTACAGGCGGGCTGTTCGGATTACTGATGTGGCCGCTGCCATGTGACCCAGGAGCTGCATGCATCTGCGCACTGTGGTCAGCCCAGGCACCTGGAGCTCCATGATGATGGTGCAGATGGACCGAAATCTTGACATGGCCAAGGATGCAGTGCCTTGCCGGGCATTTAAGTGTGCCCCAATGAACTCTGTGTCCTAAGTGGGGCAAAGCTTGGACTTTTCCAAGTTTATGCAGAAGCCCAGGAACTCGTACATGTTCATTACCACGTCGACATGGTCTTGTACTTGTCAACTTGACTTGCCCACTATGAGCCAGTCGTCTGGGTAGGGGTAGATTCTTACACCCCTCCTGCATAGGAATGCTGCGACTGGTGTGACACACTTTGTGAACACCCTGGGGGCTATCGATAACCCAAAGGGGAGGGTGGTAAACTGGTAATGGCGTCGTGCCACTACAAACCTGAAGAACCACCTGTGGTGGAGCCGAATGGCTATGTGGAAGTAAGCGTCCTTTAGGTCAAGGGCCACGAACCACACTCCTGGGGACAGGGAGGGGATGACCTGCGGTAGGGAGATCATGCGGAATTTAATTTTCTTTATGTTTTTGTTGAGAGCTCTGAGATCTAGGATGGGCCGTTGGTCCCCATTGCGTTTGGGAACCAGGAAGTAGCAGGAAGAGAACCCTCTGCCGTGTTCCCCCTTGGGAACCCTTTCGATGGCTCCGAGGGAGAGTAACTTCTGGCATTCGGCCTCGAGCTTGCCTAGCAGATCAGGGTTCTCTGGGATCATGGGAGGGGATGGGTTCCTGTCCTGGGGGGTTGAGAGGAACTGAATGCAGTATCCTCTTGCCACTGTGTCAAGGACCCACTGGTCTGACGTGACCCGGGTCCATCATGGGGCGAAATGGTGGAGGCGGTGGGAGGAGAACAGGGGTTGTGGAGCGCTGCCCTTGGAGGGACCATCAAAAATCCTGTTTGCGACCCGATGAACAGTCTGACGCCTGTCCACGCCGCCCCGACTGGGAGGCACCCAGCTTATCCCCTTTACTTGATTGGCCTTTATCCTTGTCCAGGTCCCCGAGGTGGTGCTGAGGAAACTGGAGAGATCTTGGAAACTGGGTCTGCAGTTGCAGCTGTTCTTTCAGTTGCTGTAGCTGCTGTTGTAGCTGGTGCGACCTCGAGGAACACCTAACAAGTTGCGGGGTGTAGATCCCGAGGAGCCTCAGAGTAGTCCTCAAGTCCTTCATATCATGCAGCTTCGTGTCTGTGGAAGGTGCAAAGAGGTCAGGGCCTTCGAAGGGCAAGTCCTGAATAATTTGTTGCATCTGCATGGAGAGACCAGAGTTCTGGAGCCAGGCCAATCAGCACATCACCACTGCCGATGCCATTGTGCATGCTGCTGTGTCCACTGCATCCCAGGTTGCCACAAGCGCATCCCTGGACGCTCTTTCTCCATCATCCAGTATTGCTTCGAAGTCTCTCAGGCGATCCTCGGGAATGACCGGCTGAAGATTTCATAGAGCTTCCCACAGGTTGAAGATGTAGCGTGTCATCAAGGCTGAATGGTTTGAGATGTGCTGCTGGAGGGCAGCAAAGGAGTAAACTTTCCTGCCCAGCAGGTCGAGCCTCCTTGCCTACTTGTTCTTGGGCGTGGTGCTAGGTTGGCCTTGACTCTCCCTTTGGTTGACTGCGTCGACCTCCAGGGACCCTGGGGCCGGATGATGAAACAGGAAGGGAAAACCTTCCAGGGAGACAGAATATTTCTTGTCTGCTACTTTGGACACTGGCAGAATTGAGGAAGGCATTTGCCAGCATTCCTGGACAACGCAGAACACCCCGGCGTGCAAGGGGATTCCAACCTTAGCAGGCGGGGCTCGACAACATGCATCAAAGAGAGAATCATCCCCCACCTGGATCGCCCCTAGCTTGAGCTTCAAATTCGCCACCATGCGGCGGAGAAGGTCCTGTTCAACACGAGGATCCCCTTCATGGTCGGCAGACATGTCGATTAATCGTTCATCGGGCAACAAAGATGATGGGGCCCTTGATCTGCTTTCTTGTGTAGAATCAGGGCCCGGCTAGTCGTTGGAGAAATCCGAAGACTGTGGTGCAGGCAAACGGGCATAGCGGGAGGAGGTGTCATCTGCCATCGTGTTCAGCCAGTCGAGGATCCACTTGTTGTGTGGGGACCTCGATGGCGGCATAGGTGTCACAAAGGAGGCAGGTGCTTCCCCCGATGAGTGCCTTCGCCGCGAGCTCGGCAACATGGAGCTTTTGCGGGCTTGCTTTCTCAGACTCTTCTCCTGGGGAGGAAGAAAGGGATCTTCTGAGAACAACCTGGATGACCTCCCCCCTGACAGTTAGCAGTCTGGTATCAAGAATTCCTCGGAGAAGCAGTGAGGCGGAGCCATAGAACTTGGGCCCAGTACCGGGTTTGACGATGCTGGGTCGGAGAGAGGTTAGCAGGCCCGGGATGGTGCCAGCATTGGTGCAGGTGTTGCCGGTGCCGAATCCAACGGTACCGGAAGAGGGGTTATTGGCGATGGTGCCGGGTCCAGTGGTACCGGACTTGTGGGCGGTGCCGGACTTGTGGGCGGTGCCATGTCCAGCAGCACCAGGGGAGGCGGTGCCGTTGTGGCAGGTTGCCTCTTGTTCTGCACCAAAGCTGGATTTAAATGCCATTGGCGAGCTGGTGCCTGAGCTGCGGCCCCACCCAGGGTGGCTGGAAGGCTACTGGGAGACTGGCGAGGTCGGTGCCTAGGAGGTACCATGGAAGGCCGAGATCTTGGGCCCGGTACCAGGGATTGGTGGGAATCTTGAGCCCGGGCTGCCGAGGGTCCGGCAGAGCGCTGGTGGCTCGGCTGCTTTCGAGTGGAGCGTCTCCAGTTCCCAAAATTAGGCAGAGGCGAAGCTCCCTTTCCAGCCGAGTCCTCTGCTTGAAGGATCAGCAGATGGGGCAGTCCGCTGTGATGTGGGACTCACCCAAGCAAGCAACGCACTTCTCGTGCAGATTGTCCATAGGGAAAGTCTTGCAGAATCCTAAGCATGGCTTGAATCCTGGAATTTCGACTTTTGCGCGAAAAGACAGGCCCTTGCGTTTCACAAGATAACGCTGATCCGAACCGACGCTGATGGCGGAAAAAGGAACTGGGAGGGTCAGGGTCATGGTCACCTATATAGCCGCAGCCATGGTGTGGAGGGGGCATTGGCCGTGCGCCCTGATGTGACAGGCTAATACTAAAGACTTTCCGAGCTACCGTGTGCTGCAGCACGTAGACACCTGTAACTGAATGATGTGAGCAGTGCTCAAAGGAGAAATAGCTCTTCGAAGGAGAAATAGGGCTCGAAGGAGAAATTCCTAACACTGCCCCAGTTGACAAGCTCCATCATTTTGATTCAAGAGACGTTGAATCGAAATAGGTTAAACCTACTTTAAATCAAAACATCTGTTAAATCAAAATGGTTATTTGAAAATAACGCCGTTCTGATGTGTTATTTCAAAATAACCGTTATTTCAATTTAACATGATTTGCCCTTCTCCTTCCCAGGGTGCTGTCCTTTTTCTATCTATTGGCTGGGGGCATGGCCCTTCTAGGTGGCCATCTTGCCACACCTCCCATTTTGCCCCTCTCCTGAATAGAAGTAGCAAGTCCTGTGTCTGGACTTGCTATTTCGATTTGGGTTTTTTTGGTGTGAACCTGTTAAATTATTTAACTTAAATTGATTTAATGATTTTTGTTTCAATTTTATTAAATCAATTTAAGTTAAATCGATTTAACCACGTACGTGTGGACATAGCCACAGTGTTGTACCATTTTAGTCATTGGTTGGAAATGACCGGAGTGAACTGAACTCACTAAGAAGTAAGGAAAGCAAATAAGGAATCTGGTGACACTAAAAAGACTAACAGATTTAAGCTATATCAGAGTGTTTCTCAATTGGAGGGAAATGGGACAGGTGTTTCCTTGATGTTCAGGGCTCACCCTTACAAGCAGTATCTGATTAGCAACAGGGTGAAAAGGAAAAGTTTAAAAAAAAAGTCAGTAAAAAAATTTAGTCCAGTAAAATGTTAGCCCTCTCAAAATGGCATATAAAGATGGACATAAGTACACTCTTAATTGCTTACCCTAGAGACAGAAGCATCAGTTGTGCAATTTAACAAGACACATATTTCTTCAGGCTGAATCTGTTTTATTTTTTCTAGGCTAGTGAGCCAAACACAATGTGTGGAGTTGCAAATCAATGCAGCATTCATGTGCTAACATTCTGTCTGGTTAATGATTCTATTTATGGAGTTGCTATCAGTGGGAAGTCTGTAAACAGCCTGATTAATTGCTAGTTGCATTCTGTTTTTCTTTTCTTTTTTCTTTCTTTTATATTTCAGGAACTGCATGGAGCCTGTCCTAACCTTTAAAAAGAAAGATACAGACTTCACAAATTAATCCCTGGGTAATTTTTCAGACTTGGCATATGATGGCTCTAACACATAATACAACCAAAGTAAGGTGAGCGTTTGTCAGACAGCTCAATCTTTTTAGGGACTTGTCAATCACTGTTTCAGAAATTCTTAAAATTAAGATCTATTTGGGGGAGTGAGCACAAGGCAAGTACTTACAACAGTGTACCTCCCCAATACTCTTGTTTCTGACTTATTTTGAAGTGAAGAGGATACAGGGAGTTTTGGAAAAAAGGGAGGGGAGCATTTTGCACTACTAAGAGTTATTAAGGGCTTTATCCAGTGCCCACTGAGATCAACAGAAGTCAGCTGGGCCAGAGAGGAAAAGATTTCACAAAGTTGTGACAAACATACACGCATACAATTTACAAACATAACCAGTGGATGGGAAAAGAACTCTATAAAGAGTTCTCTTAAAAAGAGGCAGAAAACACCAACAAAAAACCAAGGAGTCGTGTGGCACTTAAAGACTAACAGATTTATTTTTCACATGAGTTTTCGTGGGAGAAAATCCCACTTCATCAAATGCTTCGAAGATGGGTGAACTTATAGAATGGAATGAAAATATATGCAAGGGGGTGTAAAACATAGGATCAGGTCATACAGTAACAGCAAATCAGAGCAGTTGTTAGGTTCAAACCCTGGGAAAGCTGAAGTCAAATTATTTTTTGTAATGGGAAAAGAACCTATAGTCTCGATTCAATCCTGCTTTCACACAATTTAATTTGCATATTACTTCCAGTTCAGCTGTTTCTCTCTGAAGTCTTGATGTCCCAGTCGTTAACCAATCATTTAGAGTGAATAGAATGATGGAAGTGCTCAGAAACAGGTTTTTTTGTTTTGTGATTTCTGATATCAGCTCTATGTTCATTTATTTAATTTATGTTCATTTAACTGACAGAGCTAGATGGGTACCCTGAAGTCATCTACTACAGGAGAGGCCCAAGAAAGAAAACAGAACACCACTAGTCACCACATACAACCCTCAAGTCAGACCTCTGCAACAGATCATTAAGGACCTACAGCCTATTCTAAAAGATGATCGGTTACTCTCTCAAGCGTTGGGAGACAGACCTCTCCTTGCCTACAGAGAACCACCCAATCTTAAACAGATACTCACCAGCAACTACAGATCTAACAACAAAAACATTAAAGCAGGCACACACCCCTGCAACAAACCACGCTGCCAAGGCCCTCTTCCAGCTAATGATCATGATTCTCAAGCTGGCCAAGCCTAGAGGCAAGCCCACCTTTCTGTCTAAGGCATGGGCCGGGGAACGGGGTCCACCCCAATGAAAGGATGCATTAAAAGCCCATACACTCCTCTACAGGCTGTCCTGGCACCAGGCTCATCACCAGCACCCTCTGACCCTGTGCAAGAGGAAGAGGGGGAGTAGGTGACCTTCTCCCCTGAGACCTCCTGAGAATACTCCACCCCCTGATCCCGAGGCTCTAGGCACACAAGGTCCCAATCTGCCTCCTTGGGCACTTCCAATGCTGAATCGCGGCACTGGTTCTCCTCCTCATCCCTGGCACTGACCCTGGCAGCCAAGAAGCCAGCAGGAAAGCGCCACCAAAAGAGATCTCTGATACCACCATGGCACAGGGGATCTCACACTGGCTCCTCGGTGCTGGCTGCCTCAGCACCGACTTTGGTGTGCTTCAGCTGTCCAGCGCTGACTAGGGGCAGGTGTCGATCATGCAGCTGGCGCTGAAGCACTGATTAGCAGTGGCTTGAGAGAGACTGTTCCCAGAGTCTCAAAAGTTGGCACCAAGGTCGTTCAGGGAATGGTCTAGCCAGTGGTTGGAGTGGCCCTCATAGGAGGAGCCCACTACAGCGGGTTCCTCTACATCACCATCCTCGAAACCCTCTCACTCCCTGGGGGCCTCCGAAAAAGACTGTGAGTCCAGCATCAGCAGTTCCTGATGTAGCAGGTCAAGGGCCCACTCATCCTCCTCCCCAGATGAAGCAGCATATCCAAGACCCCTGACTTATAGAGATGACCCCCGCACCAACCAAGACCTTTTGCTCCCAATGGAAGCAAACCTAAACCTCAAAGCAGAGATTGTGAGGGAGGAATTTGACCTCCCTCTTTGATGTGGGTGACGCAGCCCCTCCTGCTAGAATCTTGGTGCCATTACAAGAAGGGGTCCACAAGATAGCTAAGGCCTGCTGGCAGACACCATCATCCATCCCACCAGTGTCTAAAACTGCTGAGAGAAAGTACCATGTACCCCTCGAAAAGTTTGGGTTTCTCTTCAATCACCCCACACTGGGGTCCCTTGTGACTGATGCAGTCAACCAAAGGGGGAGACAAGGACAACCAGCATCCACCCCCAAAAACAAGGAGGCTAAGAAACTGGACCTTTTCAGAAGGAAGGTCTATTCCACCTCAGCCTTCCAGCTCCATGCTGCCAATAATCAGGAGCTCATAGGCACTGTTCCCTCTAAGCTGTGCATGTGTGCACATGCACACAGGTCAAGAAACCTGCACACACAACAAAATAAAGTGCACACAAAAAAATTCAATAGTGCTAATATTGGTGCTCACAAAGAAATGTTTTTGTGCACACAAAGAAATTATTTGTGCACACAGTCTACGAGTAATTAGAGGGAACATTGCTTATAGGGCAATATATTTTCAATCTTTGTGAGTCTATGGAGCGGTTCCAAGACCTAGTCCCTTGAGAACACCTACAGGACTATGAGACACTGGTAGAAGAAGGCCTATTAGCCTCACGCAATGTGCTACTAACATCCTGGGATGCATCTGATATCGCCAGTTGGGGTGTAGCCTCAGCAGTGACCATGAGGAGAATGGCCTGGCTACAAGGGTCCGGCCTGTCTCCCCAGATGCAGCAGGCCATACAGAACCTCCCCTTCTGTGGGCCTATGCTGTTTGCAGAATCTACGGATTCCAGGCTGCATGGGATGAAGGACACCAGGGCCACTCTGAAGTCCTTGGTGATGTATATTCCCCAAGAGGCCAGATGCTCCTTCAGGCCCCAGCAGGCCCAACAGCAGCCACAGCAACAGCAGCAACACCAGGGATCGTGCCAGAGGCCATACCAACAGCTTCAGCGCCAGTACGTGGCCCCAGATAGGGACAGGAGCCAGGGTAGAAGGGCCCCCAGATCCCAGCCATCATCCCAGGCACCCCATCATGGTGGGGTGAGTTCTCGCTCTGCCAATCAAAGGCAGAGATTTTGATGTGCAGCCAGAGGGCTGCCTCTCTCCCCCTTACCAGTCCCAACAATGCAGGAACTACCTAGACCCCTTCTTACATCAGTGGGCCACCATCACATCAGACCACTGGATACTAGACACAGTATCCAGGGGATACACCATCCTGTTTAGATACAAGCTCCGGGACAGAAAACCACCCCCTTGCTCGAGACTCAGGGACCCTTTCACGAACTGTTATTGCAAAGGAAATGCGAAAAACTGTTAACCCTAGGAGCAATAGAGAGAGTCCCCAAAGGAGAACAGAGAAAAGGATTCTACTCCCACTATTTTCTGGGCCCCAAACCAAATGGTACCTGAGACCAGTCCTGGATCTCAGAGCACTAGACAAACATCTAAAGAGAAAAAAGCTACGCATGGTCTCCCCCTTACAAATCATCCCAGCCTTAGACCCCAGAGACTGGTTCACAGCCCTCAACCTCAAGGACACTTACTTTCAGATAGGGATAAAATACAAATACAATAGGTTCCTCCATTTCGCTGTGGGAGGAAGACATTTCCAGTTTACCTCACTCCCATTCGGCCTCTCCCTAGCCCCCCAAGTGTTCACCAAACGCATGGTGGCCATAGCAGCCCACCTAAGAAAACAGGGTATAAGGATATACCCCTACCTTGATGATTGGTTAATGACGAGGAAATCCAAGCACCAAGTAAAGCACAGTATCAGGTTAACCAAGCTACTGTGCAAAAGACTGAGACTCCAGGTAAATCTAGAAAAGTCCAAACTCTCCCCAAGGAGAAAGATAAAGAGTTTATTGGGGCCCCCCTGGACTCAAGAAGAGGAAGGGCATCTTTACCTCCATCAAGGTTTCAATCCATTTGCACAATCATATCCGAGTTTCACAACACCCTGATCACTAGAGCCAGGCGCTGCCTCCAGCTCCTGGGCCACATCGTGGCCTCTGCATCCATGATACGAATGGCCTGCCTACAAAGGAGACCCTTTCAATTATGGCTGATGACAGTCTTCCACCCACACCAGCACCCTCTGAACAAGATATTCTCCATCCCGCTCAGAGTCCCGATGGCGCTGGAAATTTGCAGGACCCTCACTTTGCACCAGCAGGGACCCCCTTTGAAACACCCAACCCATCAGTAATTATAGATGCTTCAGACAAGGGCTGGGGGGCCCACATCTCAGGAGGTCTATCGACACAAGGGACCTGGCCAGCTGAGGATGTCTCCTTAGACATCAGTGTGAAAAAACTCAGGGCAATTCACCTGGCATGCAGGGTTTTAAAGGACATAGTCAAAGGGAAAACGGTCCAGATCTCAACAGACAACACAGCTGCCATATTTTACACAAACCACTGGGGGGAGCTCGGTCCCCTCCCCTTTGCAAAGAAGCCCTTGACCTCTGGGGTCTAGCCTTGAAACACAATTTCACCTCAGTAGTGGCCCCACCTGCCCGGGGCATCCAAAAACAAAGCAGACTTACTAAGCAGGGAATTCTTCTCACAACATCAGTGGTCCCTGCACACAGAGACAGTGAATCAAATTTTCAGAGTGTGGGGCACGCCCAGTTGAACCTATTTGCAACATCCCAGAACCAGAAGTTTCCCCAATTCTGTTCACCCAAGGGACGAGAGAAGGGCTCACTGTCAAATGCCTTCCTGATTCCATGGGGAGGTGGGCATCCCCTGATGTATGCTTCCCCATCCCTCTAATTCACAGTATACTCCTAAAGATAAAGAGGGACAAAGCGAACTTAATATTGATAGTTCCAGCCTGGCCCAGGTAGTGCTGGTACTCAACACGACAGGACTCAGGGTTGTAACTATGGTGGGGCTAAATGGCTTTGCTGCAGGCGCGCCAGAGTGGCTCAGTAGAGCCGCTCTATTTAAAGGGCGCATTTCGCAGTGCGTGCCCCAAGCGCCGCTAATGGCAAGGGGCACGTTCTGATTGGAATGCACCACAGGCACTGGATTGCCACGTTACACCCCTGACAGGACTTATCAATAACCAGGCCTCTCTGCCTCCAACACAGAGCAGACTTGTTGACTCAGGCCACCTTTGCCACCCAAACACACATGTTCTACACCTAACAGCCTGGAAGCTGCATGCTTAAATGAGTCTGTAAGACACTGCTCAGAAAGCTTCAAGAGGGTACTTACTGGGAGCAGAAGACCCTATACCAGGGCTACCTACACTGCGAAATAGAAGCAGTTCTCCCTCTGGTCTTGGGATAGGGGAATAACTCCAGAGTAAACCCCAATCCAAGCTATCCTTGACTACCTCCTACACCTAAAAGATAGAGGCCTTTTTACACCCTCCCTTAAGGTACTTTCAGTGGCAATCTCTGCCTTACATGAGAAAATGGAAGGGGTCTCATTCTTTTCACACCCCACTTCCACCAGGTTCCTGAAAGGCATTGAGAGGATCTACCCACAGCCTAGTGATCCTATTTCTCAGTGGGACTTAAATGTTGTGCTTCACAGTCTAATAGGAACACCATGTGAGCCCCTAGACCCTTGTTTGCACCTGTTTCTTTCCTGGAAGGTGACCCTCCTGGTGGCCATAACCTCTGCTAGAGTGTCTGAGCTAAAGGCCCTCTCGTCGGCACCTCCATATATGAGGCTCTTTGCAGATAAGGTTCTACTACGACCGCACCCTGCCTTTCTCCACAAGATGGTTTCTCCATTCCACTGGAACCAGGACACCCATCTCCCAGTCTTCTTCCCAGACCGTCAGGTTACAGAGAACCAGAGGAAATGGCACACAATGTATGTTAGGAGGATGCCCCTGACCTATATTGAGTGTACTTGCCCGTTCCACAAGACATCCCAACTGTTCTTGCGGTCATGGAATGAAAAAGTGGGCAGTCAGTGACAATGCCGTGCATTTCATCATGGATTATGAACTGTGTTAAAGACTGCTACAAAAGGTCAAATACGCCCTTCCCTGGGAGGGTCAGAACGCACTCAACAAGAGCGCAGGCATCCTCAATGGCCTTCTTTGCACAGGTCCTGATCCAGGAGCTCTGTAGAGCAACAACGTGGTTGCTGGTTCACATATTTATGACGCATTAGATGATCGTCCAGCAGGCACGAGACAATACTGCACTGGGCAGAGCCATACTTAAAGCAGGGAAACATTAACTCTGCCCACCATCCTGAGTACAGCTAGCACTCACCTGTAACTGAATGATGTGAGCAGCGCTCGAAGAAGAATGGTGGGTTACCTGTAGTAACCGTCCTTCTTCAAGATGGGCTGCTCACATACATTCAGGTTCCTCCCTCCATCCCCACTACTCGGAGCTGGTGAAAAGAAGGGACTGAGGGGTGTTAGGGTCAGGGTCAGGGTCACATATATAGCTGTGGCTGTGGTGTGGAGGGGGCGTCGGCCTCTGACCCTGATTTGACAGGCTAAGGAAAAAAGTTTCCAACTAACCGTGCACTGCAGCAGGTAGACACCTGTAACTGAATGATATGAGCAAGCCATCTCGAAGAAGGAAGGTTATTACAGTTAATCCACCAATTCTCTGTAACTTGAAGACTTTAAATTGTGACTTGAGGACTTCAGTGACTCAGCCAGAGGTTATAGGTCTATTACAGAGCAGGTGAGCAAGTGTGAGAGTCTGTGGGCTGCACTGTCTAGGAGGTCAGACTAGATGATCATGATGGTCCCCTCTGGCCTTAAAGGCTGTGAGTTAGAGTTTGTGGAAACTCACAGGCTAAGAGAGTGTGGGTTAGTAGCTGGACAGGAGATCTCTATGGAAAACAGACAACCATGAAATTGATGCTATTTGTTCAGTACTTCCTCTCAGTCAATAATGAAACACTACCTTGAGCAATTCTAGAATTACCGGGAGACATAAGACCAAGCTCTTAACCAAATGTGGTTGCTAAATACCCCTAGAACCTTTTTTAGAGGTACTCTGCTAGTCCTTGTGCTGTGGTCAACACAGATTTTTTTTTCCTTTATCCCTTTTCACTGAGCCACTGAAAGGGAACATTGTCTTGGGATCATGATGCCTTAAAGTGGGAAGCTAGGAAGGAGGGAAGGGGAGGAAGAAGCATTAGGGAAAAAATATAAGTCAACATTCCACTCTCAGTTATACTATTGTATATGTGGATTAACTTCATGAACTTCAATGTAATTACCAGAGGGTACTAAGACTAGGATCTTGCCCTTAGCAAGGCGCACATTAGAAATGGACAGACACAAATGTATAGAGAAACAGAGAGCAACTGTAGCAGGAAGTTGTTGCCCTGAAGTCTTAGTGCCTCTGCTGTGCAGCTGCCGTGAGCAGAAATTTGGGAGAAAACCATTCCAGTATGACAGATTCATAGAAACCAGAACTGCAGGGTGGGAGCGAGGAGGGTGCCTGTTGGCCAAAAAAAAAAAAAAAAAAAGTTAGCATAGTGGAATGATCAGAAAGCATTTCAAAAAGAGAGAGAGACAGTGAGCTTGCCTGCTAGGGAGGTTTTTCAAGATCTCATAGTTCTATTTATAACGCCACATGCCATGTTACATTACATCACACGACAGGAGATGTACACCATATATGCAACAAAATGCATTAGAAACACTATGGATTATCTGCAAAACAAATGCTCCACAGTCCCCAGTGTTCTACAGCTGCTTGGAGGTACATTATCTGGCAAGTATTATGAAATCCTCTGGCAAACTCTGTAACCTGTACAGTCTGTCTGATTTTGAAATGATTATCTTTTCATTCCACCACCTCATTGTTTGAAAACCCACTGTGTATGCACCAAAAAGCCCCAGCCCTCTGACCCCTGCTTTTCTCGCTCAAGGAGCATGCTACAATTATATTTACATTTTTCTGTATTCAAACCCAAAGAACCATTGCCTGAGGGACTAAAGAAGTTCTGTTCATTGCATTCCAGCCCAATAAAGCAGGTTGTCATGGGTAACTCACCAGGCAACTTCTGATGCTTTAAATCATTCTTATAGCCTTAAGGACCAATGCTGCAACACACTGAGCAACTTCGGCTCCCAATGAAGTCAACAGGAGTTCAGGGCATTGAGTCCCCTGCCAGGGGTACTCAGCTCGTTACAGGATCAGGCCTTTATTTTGCATCTAATGCAATCAGGGTCCCACTTAATACAGAACAGTGGGAAATCCTGAAAGTCTGACCAGGATAATTTACTTCGGGGTGGATGGAATCTCACCACTAAGCAGGGTCAAAATAGAGAGGAATAATGGTTTAGGGTGCTACTCTGGGACACAGAAAACCTACAAAGATTCAGCTCCCTCCTCCTGTCCACCTTGTACAGATCACATAATCTCTGGATTCCCTACCCATAAAATGAGGAAGGAAAGTATCTCCCCACCACATTTTTGTAGCACTTGCTGCCTAGCCAGAAACAGGAAATACAGGAAATGTTGCTAATTTTTCTGTCTCAAGAGGTTCCCATATGGTCCAAATAGGTATTTCAGGAGCTTTTCGGAATCAAAGTGAGCCTCCAAGAGTCACCTAACACTAATTCCATCACAACACAGGTATTATATAAAGTATATATTGCAGGTTATACAAACACTCTATGCTTTTTATCTCTGTACCAAACCTTCCAACAGCTTAGATCAGTTGTACTTTTAAAAGGACCATGGGAGTCCTCTTCTGTTTTGCTAAACTAGACTCACATGGTTGCCCCTTTGGAATGAGATCAGCTGAACATTGCCGCTCAAAGCCCCTTCAGCTGCACGTGCAGGACTCAGTGCAGGTTATTCTCAGTAGAGGACTGCAGACTTTGGATTTTATTTTCCCCACTGATCTGAAAGCGCCCAAGCCTGTAGGTCCTTCAGTGGGTTTTGTGACACTTGTGATGATCCTGATCAGCACACAATGTATGAAGGACATAGACCAGCAGTCAGCAGCCTTTGCTGTCCACCCTGCCAGACCACCACCCCCCAACCCTCACTAGGCCATCAGGGGAAAGAGCCATCCTGTGTGTGCCACTCTTGCAGCCTCAAGCCCCACTGGGGGTGGGGTAGCAAAGTCAGCAGAGGGAGCATCCACGGTGTGCTCTCAGCCACTGTGTATGGCACTTCAGGGCCAGGAGCTCTGTGTGCCGCTCAGAATGTGCATACATGCCATCTTTGGGCTGCCAACCCCTGACACAGACCTTAAATCCAAGAATAAATAAGCACTTTGAGATCTTTGCATGAAAATGTAAATGGTAGATTAATACAATGCCACTGTAAGGAACTGCAGCTTAAAAAACAAAAGTTCTTAATTTACAATGAATCCATACTTTCTCTCAGGATCTTTGCTAGTCACCCATTATTGTAGTGGTTCTCTGTCTTGAGTACAGGGGACTAGAGCACAAGACATCTCAAGGTGCCTTCCAGTTCTTAGATTCTATAATTCTACCTGGTGTACATTCCCTTCAATGGCTGCTGACCCACTGGGGCTCCAGACGCTCCACAGCCATGAAGACCTCTAGCTCTCCCTCATAGAAAACCAATTACAATGAGTCAAAAAAATGGGATGTCATTCACCAGACAATTATGATTTTTCAATAGAACTTTAAATACTGAAAAAATGCCTCTGAAAACCAAACTATTTGACTCCAAAGTGCTGCTACAGTGCCTTGTGGAAGCTGTAGTTCAGGTGACGTATGCCCCCAACTTTTTTCTATGGGCCAGGCTCCCTGATCAGCCTCCATCTCCTGTGTTCTGTTGAATAATGTGCACCATGGTCCAGGACTCAAGTAGAAACTCTGGCCAAGATTATTCTCCTCAGATGGCTACATAGGGGTCAGAATCCTCAATGAAGAGCTTGGCAGAGATTTGATGGAGCAGGGAGCCATCAATATCACTGAAGAGGATGAGGTGAAGTGGGACTGGGCCGAAAGCTATATTACTTTTCCTGTGCATTCCTGCTCCTTTGTAGAACCCTTCCTTGAGTTGGGCTGGGGAATTTGAGGGGTAAACACAGGTAAAGGACCCATGGTAGCACCAATCCTGACGGCGGGGGGGGGGGGGGGGGGCCTTGCAGTCCCACAGCCATTGTGGAAGTACAGGACCTCCACAGAGACGGTCATGAAATATGAACAGATCCAAGGAGATTCTTGAAAGTTTGAGGGGACAGAAGAGCAGCCTGTTCATAAAGGTGTCAATCTCCATATCCCTAGTGGACCTATTCAGGAGGGACTTTGCAAGAGGGAATCTTTTGTTAGTTAAGATTACCAGGTGTCTGGTTTTCAGTCAGGACGTCTGATCAAAAAGGGGACTTGACAGTGTCCAGACAGCAATGCTGACTGGACACTAAGGCTATGTCTACATTTAGAATATTAGTTTGAATTACCTGAATTCAAACTAATCAATTCGAACTAACAATTATTAGTTTGAATTCAGTTCATCTGAACGAACATGGCCACACTAGGAAAACCAATTTGAACTAGCATGTCCATGGACAGGACTTGCTAGTTAAAACTGAAAGAGGGGCACAATGGGAGGTGTGGCAACATGGCTCCAGGAAAGGCCATGCCCCCCACCCAATCTCCTGCCAGGCTCCAGACACCTGAGCCTGGCACAGGGAAAAGAATACCCAGCCCAGCTCTAGCCGCGGTGCCGCTAGAGCTGCGCAGGGGATGCTTTCCCCCACGTGGGGCTCAGAAGGCTAAAGCCTGGCAGGGGATGTTATCCCCTGGCAGGGCTCCTTGGGGCCAGGGCACCCCATCCCCGACAGCACTGCCAGGGCACAGGAAGAAGGGATTCCCTCACACCGGGCTCTGACAGTGCTGCTGGGCCGGGGCATCGCTGGCTGGGGGAGGGACTCAGGCCCCACCCCTGGCCCACAGGCCCCACCACCCAGCCTGCAGGCCCTGCCCCCTGACCAGGGACAGAGACAGGGACAGGCACCGCTGCACCACCGCGGGTGGCTAGGTCCTGCATCTCCAGCCGGGGACGGGGCCGGAAGCAGCCGCAGGAAGCTGGCTCCCGCATCCCCAGCTGGGGAATAGGCTGGAAGCGGCCGCAGCCGGCGGGGTCCTGCATCCTTGGCTGGGGATGGGGCTGCCACCAGTGCACGCAATGGGGCCCCGGATTGCCCGCCGCAGCCGCGGGTGGCCAGGCCCCAATTTCTCGGCAGGGGATGGGGCCGGAAGCAGCTGCAGGAGGCCAGGCCCCGCATCCCCAGCTGGGGATGGGGCCGCTCCGGCCGTGAGCGGCCAGGTCCCACATCCCCAGCCGGGGGCAGGGCCGCCACCGCTGGGGGCAGCCAGGCCCTGGATCCCCAGCTGGGGATGGGGCTGCTGCAGCTGCCAGTGGCTGGGCCCCGGATCTCTGGCCCAATTAAGCTGCTGCTGCTGGGGCTGGGTGAGAAGGGATTCCCCCTACCAGGCTCCAGCAGCACTATCCCGGGCATGGGGAAAGGATCCCCGAGGCCGGCTAGAGCCGCACTGCCTTGGCACAAGGAAGGTACCCTTGCACACAGGGGTCCCTTTACCACACCAAGGCAACACAGCTCTAGCCTGGTGCAGGGATCCCTTCTTCCCACCCCCAGCAGTGCTGCTGGAGCGGAGGGCAGGGGAATCCCTTCTCTCCATGCCAGGGTAGCGCAGCTCCAGCCTGGTACAGGGATCCCTTCCCCACGCCTAGGCAGCACTGCTGGAGCCAGGTGCAGGGAATCCCTTCTCCCCACCCCTGGCAGTGCTGTCAGACCCGGGCATGGGGGAATCCCTTCTCCTCACCCTGGCAGTGCACCTCCAGCTGGATGGGGGAATCCCTTCTCCCTGCCACCAGCAGCACTGTCAGAGCCAGGCGAGGGGAATTTCTTCTCCCCCACCCAGGCAGCACTGCTGGAGCCGGGAGCCGGGGTCCCTCCCTGAGCCCAGCTGGCTCTGTAGAACTGGGCAGGGAGGGACCCCCCACCACCCAGCCAGGGGATGGGGCACCACAGGCCCCCTGGCGACCTGGTGGGGGGCCGCCTTTGGTGCTACTTGCCCCAAGCTCTGGAGGGCAGATGCTTCCTTCCAGAGTGCCATGCACCCTAGGAGGAAAGTCAAACCAAGTTAATTCAAACTAAGTATTAGTTCAGATTAACATGGCTACACTGGTTTAGTTCGAACTCATGCATTTGAACTAATCCTTAGGTCAGACTTAGGCTAGGTTTTATAAGTTCAAGCTAGGCTTTGCTTAGTTCGAACTAAGGGAACTCCTTAGTTCAAACTAATGAAAGCAAGTGTGGATATGCACTAATTTAGTTCAAATTAAGCCTCCTTAATTCAAACTAAATTGTAAGTGTAAACATATCTTAAGAGTCCAGTTACCCATAGTAACTGGACTCCAGGGCCATAACTAGGCTGGGGTGAATAGCGCAGTGCCCCAAGCAGGGAATTTTAGAGGGTGCAGGGGACAGATCCAGCTCTCCGCAGTGGCTGGGGATGGATCTGGATCCATCCCCAGCTGCTGCAGGGAGCCGGATCCATTCCCTGCGCCCTCTAAAATTCCGCACCTGGGACGTTCAGTGCTGCTGGAGCTCGCCACGGGAAGCCGCTGCCACGGGAAGCCGCTGCCACGGCACGCCGGGGAGATCCAGATCCATCCTCAGCCACCACCGGAGGGAGTGGGAAGCTTCCGCCACCGCTGGCAGGCCGTGGGGATCCAGATCTATCCCCAGCCAATGGCCAGCCAGGAGGATCCTGATCTTCTTCTGATTGGGGCCGGTGGGTGGGGGGGCGCATCTGGGGCTGCTTGCCCCAGGCGCCAAAAATTCTAGTTACAGCCCTGCTGGCCTCTGCTACTGTGAGGAAGAGAGGAGCAGCAGTTGCTACTAGAACTTGGAGAAATACTAAAGAATGGCTCTAGAAGAGAAGGGTAACAGAAGCTTCCTTTCTGTAAGTTCACCCATCTTCGAAGCATCTGAGGAAGTGGGATCTTCTCCCATGAAAGCTAATGCAAAAAATAAATCTGTTAGTCTTAAAGTGCCACACAACTCCTTGTTGTTTTTTTAACAGAAGCTCTCCCTTTCTGCCCCAGCCACCTTGCCATGTTCAGACTGTGGCTCCGCCTCCCCCATTCTGCCCCAGGCATTTACCCCTGGAGGGTGACTCTCTTTCAAATGTCCTGTCCCAGCCACTCTTAGAGCCCTGCTCAGCTACCAGGGGATGGCGGTGGAGAGCGCAGCAAGCAACAGTGGGAAGCAACCTTGGCGGAAAAGGTGGGGAAGACACAAACCAGGGGTGGAGTCTCTTGGGGGGAGGGTTCCAGCACTTCATGTCCAGTTTTCACAAATTAAAAAGTAGGCCACCCTATCCTTCGTCCAGACCATTACAGAGCAAGGCCACTGAAACGTCTCCAAGTTACTTCCAAAACTGGATCATGCTGAATAGGTACAGAGTATGCTACCGTTAACAATTCTAGGTATATTACAACACAGAGAATTACCTCTAAAGCAATTTTGCATGTTACAGTTTCTCTCTTACCATTACACATAAGGAGTGTAACGATACTAGCATTTACCAGATGGTGCTCTTCCATATGGAACCTGTTGTTTTCAATATTGTGTAGTTAGTTACTCCTGTGAAAAATGGATGTGAAATGTTACCATTCTAAATGATAGAGCATCACACCCTGCTATACAGCTGTGAGTTACTACACAGGGTGTGAGGTAAAGGAGAATCAGGCCTATAAATCTTACAAGTTCCATTTATCTGAACATATAAGCATTTTTCGCAGATAAAGCTGCCTATTGTTAATTGTGGTGCAAATCTTTTTTGAAGCTGTTGCACTTCATCCTTAATGCTTAAATCTGCCTCTCTGGCTGACTTGGGATCCAGGGAAAAGATGCACAGATAAGTAACTACACAAGGTGAAAGGAAGTGAAAAACTAAGCCTATGGTGCTCTCCTGTACCTTCCAGGACATATCATGAGGTGACTGGAGGGGGGCTGAGTAGGATGTCTAGCTGACTCTGCTGTTGTGTACAGCACCTGCTGCTGTTTCTCTGCTTCAAGGGAAGCTTTTGATTTAGAGGTGAGTGAATTTTAGGATCTGAGCCCTGCACACTTTTAACCCACCCCCAAATTTCCTCTATGAAAGGCATGAATTACAATGTGTGCAAGAAAGTTCTGCTAACATAATCCTTTCCACTGAAGAGAGAATAATATGAGTGGTCTCAGACCAAGATGGCTGCCTCCACGTCAAACCACACCAGATGGATATGTTACAGCACAATACAATCACCAGCCGCTCACCTGTTCTCCCATGAACCAGATGACTTCTGCAGATAGACAATTGTCTGGAGGAGAGGGATGCATTTATCAAAGAAATACATACAGCCATGCTTAATTCTATGCCTTGCAGTAATGTCTCCTACAATCCATATATATACTAGAGGAGTCTGGGCAGCCTATGCATGGTTTGAGTATTTGACTGGGATCCAAAAACACCTGAGAGTCAATGCCATCTCTGCTACTGATTCACTCTGTGGCCTTGAGCAAAATCACCTAGTCTCTGTCTTATGTTCATCCTGGGATATTTTGTCACTGTTCCTGAGCTAACTGCACCTCTGACCCCACCTAGTCCCTTTGAGGGCCCCCATCAGGCTTCAGGCTTCTAGCCATCAACCCTCTGAGAGTGGAATCACACCATATTCTTCCACTCTCAGCCTGGCCCCTGGACTGCAATCCCCTGCGTATCACCTATGATGGCCTCAGCAGGTCTGACTGATGTTTGAGACCTACAGTTGAGTGGTTCCCAGTAACCAGATAAGCTTCTTAAAGTAAAATCTTCATTTAGCACAAAAGCATTTGAAAGACAAACAGACATTAATACAATAAAACAGACTATATTCCTATCTACGTTACCTGTTACATAATCATCTTGCACATGTGCACCCTGGTAGGCTTAACTTCCTAGTCCTCCCTAGACCCCGGAGTCTGGATGGCATAGCCTATATATACCCTTCACTCTCAAACCATTTCAAGAGGAAAGGCTGCTAAAGAGCTATTTAGGTCTTTTGATCATCACTTCCTCCCCTCAAGACTACGTGACGTTTTAACTCTTTCTAGCCCAGTGATCTGCTAGTTTCTAGTCTTGGTAGAAAAAGTCTTACAACCTGTCTCCCTCACAAATGCAAGATCTTTAAATCTGATGGTGCATCTTTGAAAAACAATGGGCAATGCTTACAGAGTTTGTATCTGCAGCCATTTTCTTACTGTTTGTTCTCCCCACAACCCTTATGAAGCTAAACAATTTATTCATCAAGGAAAGTCTTATAACCCAATATCCTATAACTTCCTGTCACTAACTAGGTCACACACAATGTCTGTTACATTATTTCATCGCAATATTCTTAGATATATTACATAGCAATTTCACAACTGTCACTGTTCTGCTATATTCAACATACCATGACCATCACTCATGCCCTTCAGTCATGAGCATCTTGGGCCTTCATGAGGAACAGTTAATGTTTGGACAGTAGTTTGAACAGAGTACTGTTGCATGGCTACACTGATTACATGCTTTGTTATATGGTGCCACGTACTAAGAAAGGCCTGTGTATTAGTGTTTGATAATTGTAAGAATCTCCCTCTGCTCTCTAAGATTAGTAAAATAGCCAGTGGGTCACTGAAATGCTAATCACGGCTTGCATTCACAGGTAGGTAACTGATAGGTGAGATCAACACTGTAGGTGCCAATGGTTATGTCTACACCTGAAAAGTTAGGTTAACTCTGTTAAGTCAACTTAACAAGTCAACTTAACTTTTTGAAGTGTAGACATGGCAGAGAGCCAAGGTTCCCCACTGAGAGGGGACCCGCAGCTCCCTTCTTGAAGGGACCTGCAGCTTTCTGGCAGAAGGGACCTGCTGGGACCCCCATGGGTCCAAGTGAGAAGGCAGCTGCGGTTCCCAGTGAGAAGGGAGCAGAAGCGTCTTCCTCCCTGGGACCCCCGTAGGTCCTGGCAAGAAGGAAGTCTGTCCTCCCTTCTCCCCAGGAAGCTGTGCCTCCCTTCTTGCCAGGGAGCTGGGGCTCCCTTGTCTGAGGAGCCCTGGAGAAGTGAGCCAAAGGGGCTCTGTGGACAGGGCAGCCCTGGAGAAGCCAGTCCCTGGCCAGGTGGCGGGGGAATCCCTAGCTGCTTGAGCCCCAGCCAGAGTGGCAGGAGAATCCCTTGCTGCTGCAGCCAGAGCTGGGGAGCCCCACAGGCCCCAACTGCAGTGGCAAGGGATTCCCCTGCAGCCCCCTGCCAGGCCTCAAGCAACAAGGGAATCCCCTGCTGCCAGGCCAGCGGCTGGCTTCTCCAGGGCTCCCGTGTCCAGGGGGTGCTGGTGGCTGGCTTCCCCAGGGCTCCCCAGACAGCGAAGTCCCAGCGGCAGCTTCTCTTGGGCTCCCTGGACAGGGAAGCCCTGGCAGCTCACTTTTCCAAGGAGCCCCAGGACTCCCTTGTCAAGAGGACCCTCACGGGGCTCCCTTGTCCCTGAGCCATGGCTTCCTTCCCCTAGCTGGGGCTCCCTTGAGCCTCCGGTCTCTTCTCCCTAGCCCTAGGTTGACTTAAGGAATTAAGTCAACCTAGGGTGTCCACAGTGGTTTAGGTCGACTTAATAAGGTCACCTTACACCTTAAATCGACCTAACTACTGGTAACTATTAAGTCAACTTAAGGACAGCCTTAAGTCAACTTAATAAAAGCCCGGTGTGGACTGGGAGTAATTTAGGTCAACTTGCACATCCTTAAGTCAATTGCTATTGTAGACATACTCAATAGGAATAAGTCTTTATTGTAACTGTTACTTTGAATTTCCCCTTTAAACTTTTTTCCCGTGAAAGGTCAGCCATGATACTTCTTCACAGATGAGCGCACAAGCTGCAATGACCTTAAAACCAATTGACATTCTGAATGATATGAGATGGATTGCTTACTTCTCCTTGAAAATACATTGCCTGAAGCTGCAGGTATCATTTATCCAGAGCCGTAACAAAAAAAATGCCATGCCTGGGGTGCGTTCCGATTGGAGCACGCCCCTTACAATAGCCAGTGCCTGGAACGAGTGGCCCAGCATGCGCCCTTTAATGGAGCAGCTGCAGCAAAGCCCTGCTCACCCCGCCATAGTTATGGCTCTGTATTTATCTACTAAAAAGGTCAACATAACAACTAGATTCACCATCAGAATTTTACATGGAAGTTTTTGGATGAGGAAAGTGATCCTAAGGTTGACTCAACCACATTTTTATGCATTTTGGAAGAAAGGTGTGGCTGAAAATAAAAGAAGAATTTAATGGCATATTTCAAGTTCCAGAGCTTGCTAATGTACATGAGCAGAAAAATGACAACACACATGAATGTACTGGGTATGACAGTGGGAAAGGAATAGGCATCAATCGTGATTAAACTGCTAGAGACATAAAGGGTAACAAGAAAACATTTGACAAATACATAAGAAGCAAGAAGATGACTAAAGACAGGGTAGACATGTTACTTAATGAGGAGGGAGAAATAACAACAACAAATGTAGTACTGGCCTAAGAGCTGAATGCCTCTTTTGTTTCAGTTTTCACCAAAAAGGTTATGAGTGATGGTACAACTAACATAGTGAACTTAAGTTTAAATGGGGTAGGATCTGAAGCTAAAAGAGGGTTAGAACAAGTGTACCGCAGCAAATGTAGTGAAGGCTCTCTATGCTATCAGGAGAGAGCTCTCACCTTGGCATAAACAAAAACCAAAAAACCCACATCGTCATGAGAAGCATGAGCAATATCAGCAGGAGAAGCTCTTCCACCAGTGTGTAGCACTGGGCACACTAACATTTATGTCAGTGTAACTTATGATGATCTAGGAGGTAGAGTGTTCACACCACTTGGCGAGGTAAGTTTTGCCAACATAGGCCATGTTTACACTACAGCCTAAGACAAGTTCAATGTCTTCAACTCAACAGGGCCTGATGAAATACATTCCATAATGGTGTGAAAATACATCAGAATACGTTTGCAAAGCATTTGGACACAATAGTGATGAGCCCCACAGAAAAGCCCATGGAGGAATTAATACTTGTCTTCAGAGCAGGGTTAGAATAGTGTGCAGTAAATAAAGCCTAGCAGAACATGTTTAACAATAAGAAAACAAAGTACTGAACAGTCTCATGAATTGAGAATCGTCCAGCCTACAAGTTGACAAAGACAGGAATCCCATGAAAAAATAGGATGCAATCATGTCATTAAATATTGTATCATAATTAGGACCCAAACAAATTCAAGGGCTGTGACACACGTCAGAGACTGTGAAATCTGGTGCCTTCCATGAAATCTCTATAGCATGGGATAAAATACATACAAGACCAGATTTCATGAGCAGGACCAGCATTTCTAAACTGGAGGCCAGGACCCAAGAAGAGGTGGCAAAGCTATCACTGGGGGAAGGAAGTATCACCACCATTACCTCCACACGTCTGCTAGCCATGGTGCTGCCATCAGAGCTGGGTGCCCAGAGAGTGGTGTGTGATGATGGCTGGGCACCCGGCTCTCAAGGCAGTGCCGCATCAGTAGCAGCAGAGAACTAAGAGTGGCAACACTGCACCTCTATTTCCCTCCACCCCCAACTCCCTTTTGGGTCAGGACCCCCATGGTTAAACACTGTGAAAATTCAGATTTAAATAACAAAAACTGTGAAATTTAAGATTTTTAAACTACTAAGACCATGAAACTTACCAAAATAGATGGTGAATTTGGTAGGGCCCTACTCATAAAGCAGATGCGCACGATGCTGTCAAATTAAGGTTGCACAGACTACATCTTTTGAGTTTTTTGACTCTTCAGCATTAATAAACTTCTTTACACATACTTTATTTTCCACTCAATTATTTGTATTGCAGTAGCGTTTGGAGCCATAGCTATGGACCAGGTCCCTACTCTTTCCAGTGCTGCACAAAACAGAAGAAGATATAGAGATGTTTATTCAAGAAGCTGGCAAATAGGAAATAAGGAAGGATTTGAAATGAGTCAAAAGGAGAAAAAGAAAGAAGACACAGTTATGCAAGAAAAGGATGGATCTGAGTCATGCCGTGAGGAGAAAAGTAGCCAGATTTGGATATGGCCATTGGAGAAAGGTAAGAAATGGTGTTATATTTGTTTTTATTGGTAAACTAAAATTAGTCTAATGTTAAATACCTAGTCATCAGAGTCTTCTTCTGAATGAAAATCCAATTAGTTGTTTGCCAGGACTTGTGAGTGGTGTATGGCAGAGCTTACCAACTCCATGGGTATGTCCACATGTCACCAGTGTTATTCTGAAATAAAGAAGATTTGGTCCACATGATGTTTTCTTATTTTGAAATGACAGAGCCCGTCATTTTGAAGTAAGAGCCATCGTTTTGAAATGGATTAAACCCCATTCATTTCAAAATAGCAGTGATTTTGAAATGGGTGGTTTCGAAATAACGCCGTTTGAACATGTTATTTCAAAATAAACATTATTTTGAAATAATGTTTGACCTACCTCCCAGGGTGCATGGGGTGGGGCCGGGCAGGGGACAGAGCCGGCACCCACTGCTGGCCTGGGGCCGGCAGCCCCCCTGAGCCCAGGCGGGGGGCATAGCCGGCTGCCACCGCCCCCCCCCACCCAGGCAGCAAGCGGGGAGCCCGGGTGGGGGGGGAAGAGCCGGCTGTGGGAGCCCCTTGCCCTGTCCCAGCCCCGGAGGCAGCGGCGGGCAGGGGGCAGGTCGGGCTACAGCAGCCCCTGCCCATGCCTCTGCCCCTGCCCTGGCTGCGGGGCAGCCACCCAGCACTGGCAGGGGCAGATCAGGCTCCCCACCACGGGGGTATGGGTCACCTAGCTCCCTGCTCACTGTTCCCTCTAAGGTGCGTGGCAGCGTGGCCATGCTCTTGAAAAAATCCTGCCATGCAGGATTTTCCTGCCCTCGCGCATGGGGCAGTTCAGGGTGGCAGTGTGGCCGAGGGGAGATGTGCCGGAGTGCGGTGTCCGGGCGCGAGCCTCAGCCCAGCCCCTCAGCCGGAGGAAGGCCGGGTCTGGGGGCTCAGGTCAGCCCCACCACTCCTCCCTTCCCTCCCCTTCCCTCCCTTCCCCGGAGCCTGTGGAGGCTCCGCCTCTTCCAGCCAGGGCCTGGCCGTTCGCGTGGCCAGTCCCAGGCTCCAGCCCGGGCTCCTCCTTGCCGCCCAGCACCATGGCCTCCTGCCCCCCGCCCGGCTCTTTGGCCAGCGAAGAGGGCTGCGGAGGTGGTTGGGATGGTCAGGCAGCTGGCACAGAAAGCGTGGGGGCAGGGAGGGCGTGTGGGGAGTGGGGAGAAGGGGTCAGGATGGTGGGCTGGGGAGGGCTTGGGGGGGCTGAAAGAGGTGGCATGAAGATGGGGAGCTGGGGGGTGGGGTTTAGGAGGGCTGGAATGGGGGCAGGGAGCTTAGGGAGTTGAAACTGGGGCAATTCTTCAGCTTTCTAAACAAGAGGTATGGCAAAGGGTAAGTGCCATTCATACCCTGAAGTCTGAAACTCCTCAAGTGGGAAACAGGGAGTGCATGGTGCCAAAATGTCCCTTCTATAACTAGATAAAGCTGTGGAGGTGAAAAATCTAAATATCAGTTGTATATTTCCTGAAAGCTAGTGTGGATGTTACTGAAGTGGAGTGACTGAACAGTGAGAGTGTTTGAGCATGCTAACCCTGTGCCTTCAAAGAACCTGGAACATGTTTTCTCCAGAATCCTGTAAATTACAACAATTCATTACAAAAGAAACAAGGAGTCTTGTGGTGCTTAAAGACTAACAAATATGTTGATTGCATGAGCTTTCATGGGAGAAAACCCCACTTCATCAGATGCTTTGAAGAACAATTCACAGAAATCTTAGAGATGTAACAGAGATCTCAGATAAGTACTTGTTTTAAATATATTAACAGCCAAAAGACTGGGAATCAAAGGCAGCCATGAGATTATTCTCTTCACTATGCACCCTAATCTGTCCATCAGAAGAAACCATAATGCATTGAAGTGATGTGGTATTCTGGTAGAGATTTTCTCTTAAATTGAAATGTAGCCCCAAAACGATGGGGCAGGTAAAGATAGAAGGGACTGAAAATAGGCTTTTAAGAAATACTGTAGCCTTATCTTAAAGCAGCTAGAAGCCCGTTGTTTTGATTCCAGCTGTGTTTAGCACCCTTTTTCTAGCAGCATTTTCCTGAAAAGACATGCCTGGAATCTTTTTGATTTTTAAAATTTCAGTAGAATTTACCCTTCTGGGACCATCAAGACATCTTAAATGCTAATTTTAAAAGGGATAGCCGTGTTAGTCTAGTCCAGTGAAAAAACAACAAGGAGTTGTGTGGCACTTTAAGACTAACAGTTTTATTTTTTGCATGAGCTTTCGTGGGACAAGATCCCACTTCCTCAGGTGCTTCGAAGATGGGTGAACTTACAGAAAGGAATGAAACTAAATGCAAGGGGGTGTAAAACATTCAATTATTTCCACGACATCATCAAATTGAGCCTGGAACACTCCACACAGGAGATCCACTTTCTTGACACTACAGTACAAATCAGGGATAGACGCATCACCATCACCCTATACCGAAAACCTACTGATCGGTATAGTTACCTACATCCTTCGAGCTTCCATCCTAAACACACCACACGATCCATTATCTACAGCCAAGCCCTAAGATATAACCACATCTGCTCTGATCCCTCAGACCGAGACAGACATCTTGAGGATCTCTATCAAGCATTCTTGAAACTACAGTACCCACCTGGGGAAGTAAGAAAACAAATTGACAGAGCTAGATGGGTTCCCCGAAGTCATCTACTACAGGAGAGACCCAAGAAAGAAAGCAACAGAACACCACTAGTCACCACATACAATCCTCAAGTCAGACCTCTGCAAAAGATCATTAAGGACCTACAGCCTATTCTAAAAAATGATCCCTCTCTCTCTCAAGCATTAGGAGACAGACCACTCCTTGCTTATAGGCAGCCTGCTAATCTTAAACAGATACTCACCAGCAACTACAGATCTAACAACAGGAACATTGAAGCAGGCACACACCCCTGCAAAAAACCACGCTGCCAAGTCTGCCCACATATCTACACAACAGACACCATCATAGGTCCTAATCAAGCCTGCTACTCCATCAAAGACTCATTTACCTGCTCATCTACTAATGTGGTCTGTGCCATCATGTGCAAGAAATGCCCCTACACCTTATATATTGGACAAACAGAACGATCGTAAGAGACTGAATGAGCAGAGAGCTGATATCAGAAATCAAAGAACAGAGAAACCAGTTGCTGAGCACTTCCATCTTCCTAATCACTCGATGATGGATTTGTTAACGACTGTCGTTAGAGCTGTACCTGGGACATCAAGACTTCAAAGAGAGACAGCTGAACTCTAATTAACATGCAAGCTAAATTCTGTGAAGGCTGGTCTGAATCGAGACTATGGATTCTTTTCCCATTACAAAGGGTAATTTGACTTCAGGCTTCCTATGGTTTGAACCTGTAAACTGCTCTGATTTGCTGTTCCTTTATGACCTGATCCTATGTTTTACACCCCCTTGCATTTAGTTTCATTCCTTTCTGTAAGTTCACCCATCTTCGAAGCATCTGAGGAAGTGGGATCTTCTCCCACGAAAGCTCATGTAAAAAATAAATCTGTTAGTCTTAAAGTGCCACACAACTCCTTGTTGTTTTTTCACTGGACTAGACTAACACGGCTATCCCTTTGGAAATCGAAATAAGAAGCCTGTGTGGACATACCCAGGGTGGTTAACCACTGAAATAAGCTGTCAGAGAGGTTGTGGAATCTCCACCACTGGAAGTTTTTAAGAGCAGATTAGACAAGCACCTGTCAGGGATGGTTTAAGAGAGTACTTGGTCTTGCCATGAGTGCAGGGGACTGAACTCAATGACATCTCTTGGTCCCTTCCAGCTCTATGAATCAGTGATTCACTAAAACAAACAAGGAGTCCTGTGGCACTTTTAAATATTAAAAAAATATTATTTATAATTTTTTAATTTATATTATGATTCACTAAGCACTATTCTGGCACTGTTGTAATGCTGTAAAGTGCAGCCAAGTCCTGAGTCAATTTCCCAGACCTGAAGAAGAATTCTGTGTTAACTCAATGGCTTCTCTATCTCAACAACAGAAGCTGGTCCAGTAAGAGATTACCTTACCCACCTAGTATTTCTAAAGAGCATCAGGGAACCTAGAAATCCATTTGTCATAGAAAAACAGAGTTTTACAAAGACTTTAATTTTGATATTTTGTGGGAAAATAAAAACATATTTTAACTATTAGCTAAATGTTATTGCAAGTGTATTAGCATCTTTACTAAAGCTCCACAGCAGAACAGCTGCACCTAAAGACAAACCCTCAGATATGTATAGGCCTTCATCACCACAGAGGAGCTTCTCAAAACAGAGCCCTGTGTAGATACAAAAATGTGGATCTGCATCCGATCCACATCCCTCAGAGATAGTATCTATCTGGTCCATGATCCACATGCCATGCTTTATCTATATCCACAACTGAGCCTGAGTCCACAGTCAGCATTTTAGCCTTAGATTGGCTCATTCTCAAGATGGGTCCTGCCTACATTTTCCTTTTCTTGTTTGTGGTTCGCACACTGTGCTGTCAATCAGATTTCCTTGGCCACCAGTGAAATCTCTGATTGACAGTATGGCACGCAAACTGCAAAAAAGAAAAGGAAGAAGTAAGGAAGGAAATCATGGGGAATGAGCCAATCAAAAGCTAAAATGCTGACTGACTGACAGTGAACAGTGACTCTCCAAGCCCCAGCCTGCTGTGACTGAGATTCTGATTGGCTGGCAGACCACAATCAGAGCTGAGCTAGGATTGGCTGGAGCACTTCTTGTTCCCCTCTGCGCTGCTGACACAGATGATAGCGGCAGCTGCAGTGACGGATAGCACCCCGGACAGATAAAAATAGAATCCATGTCCACAGGTCAATCTGTAATAATGGATCTGTAGTTATCCGCATCCACGGCTACCCATGGATCTGCAGTGGATACCCGCATATCTGCAGGCCTCTGTCTTGGAATCTTTAATGCCTTGGCCTCACAACACTACTGTGAGAGAGGGAAGAATTATTAGACCCCTGTTACCAACGGGAAGCTGAGGCAGAGATAGATGAAGGTTATGACTACACTACAGAGCTTACAGTGATGCAGCTGCATTGCCATAGTGCTGCTAGTGCAGACATTCTAAGCCAATGGGAAGAAGCCCTCCCATCAACTTAATTATTCCAGCCCCCTAACCCTACAAGCAGTGATAGTTGTATTGGTGGGAGAACATCCCCCTCTGACAGTGCTTTCCACAACAGCACTTCTTGTAATTTACATCGCTCAGGGGAGTGGCTTATTCGCACCCTGAGTGACATAACTTACACCAACCTAAGCTGCAGTATGTACATAGCCTAACTGGCTTGCTCAAGATCACACAGGAAATTTATGAACAAGCAAGGAACTGAAGCTAGGTCTCACAAGTCCTAGGCTAATACACTAGCCACTGCACCATCCTCGTTCACTTAACAGGTTTAAGACCCTTATAAACAATTTTGATATCGACAGCTCCTTTTCTTCCCCTCCTCCCCTCAAACAGCTTGCTATTCATACCTCAAAATGAATATTTTACCAGGCCTCTTGTTCTGACACATTAACTTTCCAAGTCTCATAAAAACAAATTATTATTAAGAATGTCATAATTGTCTAGTATTTCAAGTGCTCTCAAGTGACCTAAATATGTCAAATCTACTTTTATCTATTGAAACAAAGCAGCACAGAGGTACAGCTGCATACTGGCTCAAGTCTGGAGAATTCTATGAATGAACAGATGACCATCTGATTCCATCTAAAATTCCTGAATTACTCAGTTTGAGTGCATGTGACCTAGTTAAAAATCACACACATAACAGTCAGCATGGGATAGGTCGTGTCTCTGCACAGACTGCCCTTAAAAAGTGAAAAACCCTGTGTATGTGGAGAGGAGCAATGGAACTGCTAGAGCCCTTTGCACTTCACAACTGCCTCTATATTTTTATTAAAAATTTCTAATCAACAGTTCACTTCATAGGAAAAAAAAGACATTAGGTTAGATAACACCATGAGCAAATAAACAGCACAGTAAACTCATGTACTGCAGACAGCACATATGATTACTAGATAAATCAGACACCTACACAGAGAAAAAGGAATAAACTTCTGATCCTACAAGCCCCCAAACCACAGGCTTTTATCTGAGGTTCAGGAGAGCTTCATGAACAGGAGAGTCCAGTTCAAACTCCTTTTTTTTTTCCCCCTTCAAGGTCTTGCATATTACCACTGTCTACTTCACCAGCTTAGGATCTTTACATATTACTTCCCCCACCAGCACCCAAACACTCTGCTCCTGTAAAAATGCCAGTCTCAACACACTTATTATCCACATTTCTAAGAAATGTCTCCACATCTAGTCATGCTGTCCCCTGTGTCCATGATCTTCTTCACATTCATCTGCATGCTTTTCGAGCAAGGGTCATGTTTTCACGTATATTGCACAGGGCCTAGACCAAAACCTTCCGGGCACTACTCAAACCACAATGGCAATATACTTGAAAAATACTGTGATTGATTTTATTTGCTCCTTTATTATTCTTTTGGAGATGTTAAAATACTTTATTGGAAGCCTCTCTTCAGTATCTTTAGCAATATGCATTAGGTCTCGATCAGAAATCACACAGTCAAATCACTCACCTGAGCAGACAAACCACATATGCACAGATATTTGCACAATCAGATCCATAATCTGGAAGTCTGATTCCATTGCCACTAGCTGAGTAACCAAGGCTACGTCCACACTGGAGGGCTCTGTTAAGTCAACTTTATTAAGTAGGCTTAACAAAGCCTACAGTGTAGATGAACCTGTCTACAATGCATTAAGTCAACTTAATAAAGTCAACTTTAACGCTTACGTCAACTTTAAGGGCTGGAGTTATTAAATCAACTTAAGCAAGTGCTTAATTCAACTTAATAAAAGCCCAATGTGGACATGGCTCAAGGGTCTGATCTAAAACCTTTTTAAGTCAATAGGAATCTTTCCACTGATTTCAGTGACCTATGGATCAGGCCCTATTTGGCCAGTCCTATTGTCTTTATTTGGGAAATACCATCACTGAAGTCAGTGGGTCTACCTAAGCAATGCAGATTTTGGTCCTAGAGGAGAAAAATTATCTGTATTTAAAAAGAAAAAAAAAAGGCAGTTCAGGTTGCAGTCTTGGATAATACAGGTACTTCAATCTAGCAGTTACGAGAAGAAAGGGCTCAAAACTGACATAAGAGCCATTTTATATTCAGCACAGCTGGAAGTGCACTGTTGATAAAGCAGAGTAGCTCTCCTATACTCAAACTAAACATCATAATTGCACATTTGCAAGGGATACCTCTGCCTCTCTAGATGTTAACAAAGTGTGTAGGAGGGCAAGCGCTAGCTATGTTCTGAATTATACTATATACCTTTTCTTCCAAATGTGTTGTTAATGTATAATAATATAATATGTATAGCAAGTGACCAGTAAAACATTGAAAACAAATCACATGAGCATTTTCAAACTATACTAGGCTAAGCTACATTAGGAGGAATGTGGTTCATTGCTTCCTTAGACTAACAACACCAAGTATTTAAAAACATTATACATAACTGAGGGTAGCAAAATGTGTTTTATCAGTAATAACAAACAAATAAATAATATACAATGCATATATCTATATCTATATCTATATATAGTGTCCTAATGCCATGGATCTCAAACAGCTTGCAAACTCAACCTAATTCATTTATTCAATGCTGAATGTTTATTCATCCCAGCATTATTATTAGTAATACTTAGGTTATAGTAGCACCTAGAGGTTCCAAAGTATGAGGTGTACTCATATATAAACATGTAAGACAACAAATTACCTACCCTACACAGAGGTTACAACCCACAGGGGAAACAATGCAGCCTACAGAATGAACCCCCTAGACTAGAACTCAGGAATCTTGGGTTCTATTCCTGGCTCTACTGTTAATGTATCAGGTTATGTTGTGCAGGTCACTTCACCTCTTTATGACTCAGTTTCCAGCTTTATAAATGTAGATAATGATACTTCCCTCCTCTGTTAAGCACTTTGGCTATGTCTACACTAGAGGGCTCAGTTAAGTTGACTTAAAAAGGTTGACTTCAAGTTGACTTACCAAAGTTGACTTACAAGTAAAGTCAACTTAACAAAGTCTACTTAAAGGCTATGTCCACACTGGAGGGCTCTGTTAAGTTGACTTTGTTAAGTTGATTTAACAAAGCCTACAGTGTAGACAACCCTATCTACAATGTGTTAAGTCGACTTAATAAAGTCGACTTTAACGATTAAGTTGACTTTAAGGGCTGGAATTATTAAGTCAACTTAAGCAAGTGCTTAAGTTGACTTAACAAAAGCCAATGTGGACATGTCTTTTCTTAAGTCACCTTAAGGGAGGTTAAGTCAACTTAAGGCTCCACTGTAGATATACCCTTTGAGATCTACTTATGAAGAGTGTTATAAAAGAGCAAGACATTATTAGTGACATGAGTGAACAGTTTCAATGTCTGAACAATGTTAGTAATTCACAATCTATAAGTGTGACATTTGTCAAATATTTTAACTACTGAATAGTTTTATAAACAACAGAAATGACTTTTAAAGCCAAAACTCATCCAATTTTGTATTTGTTAAATACCTATTGACTAACTCAACTAATTATTACTAATTTACAAAAGGTTAAACGGGTGAAATTATTTGACCAACGCAGGCAGTAGCACTTAGCAGTATTAGAATTCTGCATTCTAGGCCTATGCATTGTTCTCAAATCTGTCTTTCATGTATTGTACTTGAGGACACAAAACAAGGTGAATAAAGATGCCAGAAGGGCAACAAAGACAGGTTCAGAAATACCCAGAGCTGATACTTCCTATAACTGGGTGCCTGAAAGGACCACACGGAGAATGCCATGCTCAGGACAGCCTGCAAGAAACAGGGCAGACAATCTCCCAAAACCTGTGGTTTATTTTGTAATTAGATTCACCAAACCAGTGTCAAAAGAACTTCTGTGGCACCACAGAAATTAACAAAAAAGCCAAATAAAGATTTGTTTAGGCATTCCAGCCCTTGGCTCCATCCAGACAAACAGGTCTAATACAGTGAGTGATTACTGGAAACTCAGTTCACCAAATGTGAGGTTCTATTAATCCCAAAGGATTAGACACTTACTCTAAAGTCATTATATATCTCAGATCTGACTCGAATATCATTCTGTCAGTCAATCCTTCATAAACTAACTAAAGAAAAGAAGTGAGTTACTGAATGGTATATACATACAAGTGATTTTCATTGTTCACAGATCAGGATCAAAGCAGAGGCGGACTAGACTGCTGGTTCACAAAAGTCTCTCTGGTAACTTCCAAAAGATTGGAAAGTTCTCACAGTCCATAGTTTGAAATACTCCTTTTTGTGTAAACCTACAGATCAAAGAAGTGGTGCAGGAAAGAGGCAAAATGGTGGTGTTTCAGATATTTTTTATATCCTCTGCCATGTGCATGGAAATTTACTGTCCCATACATGGAGTCTAAAGTCACATGTTCACATCACATGTCCTTACATGTTTTGCTGAATCCCAGGGGTAGTCATTGGCTTCTTGCTGTCTTGAGACATTGTCCAGAAGAGTCAGAGAAGAGTTGATACCCCTTAATGGCTCATCACCACCTGACTGATCCATCCACAATTGAATGGATCAATACTGGGCTGGCTAGATTTGATGTAAAAGTATCTTGTGGGTATGACCCCAGGAAAAAATGCATCTGAGATGCAAATAACCAGCCCACAGAGTGAACACTGTGATGATACAAGGGTTTATGGATAATTATACTTGACAGATTATAACTTTTCCATTGACCCCTTACATGATACACTTTTCATCAGATTTGTTGCAATTGCATAACAGTGGTAGCCACAATGATACAAATTGTCATCTTCAGTCATACATGGTGACTACTTCCCAAGGGTAGCCATGTTCATCTGTTTCAGCAAAACAAATAAAGTAGTCTTGTGGGACTTACAAAGACTAAACGAATTTGTTAACACATAAGCTTTTGTGGATTACAAGCAACTTCTTCAAATGGGTGACATAGGTATTCAGACACCTGAGGAAGTGCATTTTAATCCATGAAAGCTTATGTTTTAATACCAGGCCCTTAGCTACACATTTGGGTGCCCAAGCAAGCAGCCCCAAAGGCAGCCCCCCACCTGGGCCCTGGATCCATCCCCCCAAGCGGCCAGCGCAGAGCAGGGGTTCCCTACCCCGCTGCAGTCGGAGCAGGGCAGGGAGTCTCTGCCCTGCTGCGGTCAGAGCCAGGCAGGGGTTCCCTACCCCACTGCAGCCAGAGCCAGGTGGAGACTCCCTTCCCTGTCGCCAGGAAGGGTCTGGCGTGGCACCCTTTCAAATTCGCACCTGGGGCTTTGCCCCATTCACCCCACAGTAGTTATGGCACTATTTAATATGTTTGTTAGTCTTTACAAGTGTCACAGAAGTCCTTATTTCTTTCAGTAAACAGTATTACATTTCCCCATGCTCTGTTCTATTTGCTTTAAAATTAATATTAACACAGATTTCTTGGAACAGGAGCCATTAACACAGAACAGCACCCAGCCCTGAAATCCTTATACAGGCCTGACTCCCATTGACTTTGATGAGAATTTTATCTGAATAAATATTGCAAGATCAGGAAAGGAACAAATTCTGCTCTTATATTCCATTCATTCACAAACCAAACAGTTATTCTATTACAAAATTCAGCTGGAGAATTTTATCCAATTCAAGTTCCTGTCAGATTTTGTCAGGAATTGGGCTTAACAAAGTTTAGCAGTTATGGCTGCAGAGGCTTTGTTCAGCAATCAGACACTGACACTTTTTTTAAGCAAAATGTCATGGTTTAAACAAAAAGGAAAAACAGGCTTGAGACGGCTTTAAAAGGAGAATTCTGTAAAGGAGAAGTAGAAAGGAATCTACACATGGAAGAAAATTCTTTCCCCATCAGAGAATTAACTGTTAGATTAATAATAATTTTATTGCCTTCAGGGGTGTAGTTCAAGTTTGGAGACAATACGAGGACTGTGTTGTTATATTTAATTCCCCTGTGTCAGAAGTCTGAGTGCTGTAGGTTAAATAAAAGATGCAACTAAAAGAACTTCAGCAAGACCCTTGGCCAAACTGATTACCCAAATGGCATTCAAACATGATAATCACTCAAAATCCCATCCCCTGAGCAGCAACACATACTTACATATGTAAACACAGGCCCTCAACTTGCTTTCAGCAAACTGCTGCCCTCATGCAGAACCCTGTTGACTACAGTATTACAATTTAATGAAGGCACTTGAGGCAGAGCCTGTTTATGTGCACCAGGTTCATTGCACAAGCAGGACCTATAAAGAAAAGAAGTAAGTGTCTTCACAGGAGTGCTAAGGCAACAGCAGTTCTGGTTGTTTCTTCCATAGTACCCTCAACACATGGGTAGTAAGCAAGTGAGTTGTCACTCCATCTAAGCTCCTGTAGGGGAAAGGCAATTACAAACAGAGTTGCCATGCTAAAACTGAGAATGTTTACCCGTGATGCAATTTAATGACATAATTTAATCCTTAATGCTTGTTTAATGAGAAACAACTTAAAAAGTCCTGCTCCCTGGATAAACTCAAACCCAGATTGTCAATGGGAGCAGAAGACCTAAACACCTGTGAAAGCCTGGGCTTCTCAGTGCTTTCGGAGATTCCCATTGCTCACCACTTGTTTTCAGTGCTTCGTTTTGTATCTAAACACTATTTTTAATTTACCTTTCTTTCCCTTTCACGCTTTTATATAAATACCAAATCAGGGAGGTGGGGAAGGAGGAAGAGTCAGCAACACATTTGATGTCCCTAAAACTATGCCTGTTACAGAGTTTTACTGAGATTTGTACTTTATTGACCGCATCTTTGTTAGGCATGCATTCTGAACAGAGCTCCCCAAAGCCAGAAGAGTGCAGCTCTGCTAATAGAAATATTTGTTTAGATAGGAAATGTCCATGTGGATTAATGATACCTCCTTTTTTTTCTAGTTCTGCCAGCCTAGCAAGAGAATCTAAGTCTCCAGAGCAAGCATTACAGATGGGCTAATGTGATCATTAATTTACTGCCTTGCTTAGGTTTCCTTTTTGAATATTTGAGATTCCCTAAGCAGCATTTGTTTTCCGCTTTGGTTTTAGCTGAGGGTTTTGAGTTGTTTGGGATTTTTTATTTGTTTTGGTTTTTTGGAGAGTGGAGGAAGAAAAGATGGAATTATTTGTTTTTGAAAAATAATATATATTATGATTCAGTTCCCAAACTCTCAGGAAAATGTAAGCCAAGAATTACTACAGAGTAGTTATACAGTTAAATATAAAATGCACAAAGCCACACACAGAGAAGACAGGCTGAGAAAATGAAGTTGTCTTCCTCACTGAACTTCTGTTATTTCAAAACAAACAGGAGTCCTGAGGCACTTAAAGACTAAAAAATTATTTGTCGCATGAGCTTTCATGGGAGAAAATCCCCCTTTGCCAGACACTTTGAAGATGGGGGAACTTACAGAATAGGAGGAAAGTCAGTCAGGGGATCAAGTCACACTGTAACAGCAAATCAAAGCACAGTGTTTGAATTTTAACAACTGCTTTGATTTGCTGGTACAGTCTACTGAAAACATCAATTCCTTCCCCTGCCCATTTGTTCCATAAAAGGTCACTTTCCATACAACAGTTCACACTGTATTTTAAATGTCTGACCTCAGCTCTGTGTTCTTGTCCTGGAACAGGAAAGACATAGTGAGAATGGTTCCTATTTAGACCCAAGACGGATACTGCTGCCCAGTATAACTCTGCTGTTTTGGGATGGCAGAGGAGAAAATACTTTCAGGTAATCTTTGGTGTATGCCATATATTATCATCACACCTTTGTATGAGAATTTTGATTTTCTTTTAATAAGCAGTGTATATAAGCATTGTCATTTATTGACAGCAAAGAAAAATTATAGTTATGGGACCTGTTACTCCCATTGGCTATGTCTAAACTACAAAAGTTAGAGTTAATAAAGTTGAACTAATAAGTCTGACCTTAACTCAAACTAAGCTTGGCTGTAGTAAGTTGAATTAACAAAGTGCACTAATTTGACTTAAATGTTAATTCGAACTAACTGCCCTACTTCAAACTTATTTCGTTCTAATTAAGGCTTAATCCTGGTCTACACTGCCCTTAGTTCAAACTAAGAATCAAACTAAGCACTTAATTCAAACTAAATGCAGCCGTTACTAATTCAAACTAAGCTTTCATTTGTTGGAATTAAGGAATTCCTTAATTCGAACTAGTGAAAGTCTACTGCGGATGGGGACTAAGTCAGTTCAGATTAAGGCTCCTGAATTTGAATTAATTTGCCAGTTTAGATGCACCCATTGTTAATGGCCCCTTGTGTGACAATGGCCAAAGTTTCATTTTCCCCACTGGCAAAATGAGCCTGTCTCCCCCCACTTCCTCAGTAAAGGCTCTTTAAATGCTTCCCTGTAACACTTCCCACATCCTTGCCTGTTCCTTTTCACATAATTCCTTCTCCTTAGCATCTCCTTCATAATGCATTTTTAAACTCCACACTTACCTACTCCTCCATAAATTTTTATTATGTTTAGGATTTATGTATTCTGTCCAATTCGGATGCATAATGTATTAGCCTGGTTGAAAACTTCTGTGAATTCTCCATGATTGCAGAGTGCTTAAACCAAACTGATTTCCCACAGTAGTCAGCCTAGCAAATTTAATGCCTCAAGCTTTGTAACAACATGATTTTAAATAGGACTTCTGAAATATTAATCTTACTGTTCACTGTTGTTTCACGCTGCCTCTATTGTTTGACTTCTCTTTGAGCATCCTCAGATGTCTTCTCCCTCCTTGTCTGTGCTCCAATATCCTTGGGTCACCAGTCCACTCACAGAATGATTCATACTTCATAAAAATTCTATGCTTTTAAACTTAGCTATATTCTCAGATAACAAGTTTCTCATTTTCCCTTTTTGTTCTATGTAACCCTTTTTCTCTGCAATAGCTGGTTGCCGCAACCTTGCCTTTCAAATAGTCTTCTCTGCAGTTGAAGGATTTATGTATTTAAAAGTTCTTGTGCCACTAGAGCAAAACAGGGAGGCTAAAGTGTAGCCTTTTCTCTTTCTCATGAACAGGTGTTCCTCTATTTTTTCTGACAAGGAAGATGAAACTAAATCATCCTGTTAGCAATCCCTGAAGGACATTCTGAAGGGTGTGAAGAACCATAAGAGAACATGGGTTAAGAACAGTTTTCAGGTTCACCTTTATGTGTTTTACATTATAGTCCCAGCAGATTTAAGTTGAGCCTGTCCAGTTCCCTGAAATGCAATTTAAGTATTTAAACACTGAATGCTTAGCTTTTCATTATGTGTGTATAATCCTGAAAAAAATTTCTTTGGGCATAAACTTTTGTGGACTCCAACTCACTTCATCAGATGTGACAAAGTGGGTTGGAGACCACAAACGCTTATGCCTGAAGAAATGTGTTAGTCTTTAAGGCTATGTTCACACGGGGAGGGCTGGTTTCGAAACAAGCTGTTTCGAAATAACATATTATTTCGAAACAACTTGTTTCGAGGACAAAAAACTTTGTCCTCGAAATAAGGCAGCGAAATAGCATGTCCACAGTGTGGACATGCTATTCCGCCTGGGGAGGGAAATTGCAGGCACCGGCGGGCTAAAGCGCGGGTGGGCGCTTTACCCCGCCAGTGCCTGCAGGGGCTGCAGGTACCCACCACGAGAGGGCGGGGGGGGCGCCTCACCCCGGGGGCTTTAAAGCCCCCCCCCGCCCCCAAACCTGGGGGCGCAGCCCCGGCACGCGGCTGGAGCCCGCGGCTGCCGGGGCCAGAGTGAGCGCTGGTGCGGAATCCCCGCGCCGACGCTCCTGCCGGGGGGGGGGGGGGGGGGTGTCTTCTCTCTCTCTCTCTCTCTCTCTCTCTCTCTCACACACACACACACACACACACACACACACACACACACACACAATCAAAAGGAAGTTACTGGGTTGCAAAAATCAAGTACTGAAAAGTTAGGAGAAGCCAGATTTATAAATGCCCATGCAATTTAATTGTACATCCAGTCTGCACACTAAATGAGGAAGGTGTCCTATGATGTCAACAATGTGTGGTCTTGTAACTAAAGACTGTATCATAATGTATACTATCAAGGGGAGCAGACACTAATCTTGGTAGAAGTACCCACTCTCCAAATATCTCTGTCTAATACAGTGTACTGTCATTTGTCTTTACTCTTCGTTTATCATCTCAGCCAGTTGTCAAGCCATGGTATTCCTATCCAAGTCAATTTGAATTAATTGTTCAACTAAATTGCTGAGTAATTTAGTTGCAGCTAAATGTAAAAAGAAAAAAAAAGAGATTTTTCCTGCTCAGTCTCCCTGGGTACATCTATACTGGAGCCTTAGGTCAACCTAAGGAAAATTAAATCAACCTACAGACTGCTGTGGCCACACTGGGCTTTTATTAAGTCAACTTAAGCACTTCCTTAAGTTGACTTAATAACACCATATCTTAAAGTCAACCTAATGCTTAAGTCAACTTTACTGAGTTGACTTAAGCCAATATAGATGGGGAAAGCCTTTAAGTCGACCTAATTGGCCTCCAGGAAGGGTGCTGTGCTCACCTCCTCCACTGACCTAGAAACCTGCCAGTGTGGATGCAGGCAATTGACAGGAGTTTTCAGTGTGGACTCTCTAAGTCAACTTAACAAAGTCCACTCTAAGCAACTTAAAGTTGACCTTGTTAAGACTGAATTAACAGAGCCTCCAGTGTAGACATACCTTTCTGCTGGAGGTGGATTCTGGTAGTGCCTCATAGGTTTAGATTCACATGATGGAATATCACACAAATGTAGAGCATCTCATTTTAAACAAATTACATTGAAGGTGGAGCTGCCCAGAGGCCAAAGGGACATCCATTTTACAGAAGATACAGTTACAGCCACAATGAGTTCACGGTGGGCATCCTCTGGCTTGTAAATTACATTTCTCCCCATTCACCCTTTTGCAGAGTCCCATATACCACTGAAGTCCCTACTAAGACATGTTGGATGCACTGAGCTTGTGCTGTCCTTCTGCAGGAAGGTGAATTTCAGCCAAATTAGTATGTAAGGAAGTTGGAAAGAATCCCACATTTCCTTTGGATCAATCACACTCTATGGGTGGGAGGGGAGAAAAGTCAAATACATTGCTCCATCCATCTGTATTTTTTTCTCAGCTAGTAGCACTCCAAACAGCATTCCAAAGATTAGCAACAGAGAACTTAAGAACTGCCACATCAAAGCAGATTTGTCATCCACCTAGCCAAGTATTCCATCTCACAAAATGTCTAGCACCATAAATATCAGTAGAAGATGAAAGAAAGATTGCTTTTGAGCAAATCCACCAAAAGCATATTCTTTGCACATTTTAAGATATGATCATACAAGTTGTGTCAAGATGACTAGCATCCATGCAGAGTAATTTCTTACCATTGGAAGGTTCTGAGCGGCTATGTCTACACTGCAAAAGT
>ML681997.1:25122845-25140824 GCA_007922195.1 Podocnemis expansa
CCTTTAATCATCAACTTGAACTCAATCATTTCATGGTCACTGCTACCAAGTCGACTAGGTCCAGATTCATGATGGCCAATGGAGGAGAATTGAAAGGAGTCCTAGGAAGTGCTAAATCTAAAAATCAATCCACAATTGATAGCCTGACTGAAGACCTTTATGTAATTTATAGAGTTAGCTAATGCATAGAAGGAAAAAAGATACAGATGTTTAAAAAAATAATAATAATTGAAAGATAGGAAGGTACATTTAATAGTTCCAGCCACAAGCAATTCAGTTCAGTTTTACTTTCAGTCAGCAATTATCTAAAACTTTATCTCATTTATATGGTAATAACTTGTCTCATGTCAACTCAACAAGTAGAGATAACAAGCAAAGCAGAGCTGGCTTCCCTGACAGCTCCTTGAAAGTTCTGGCTGGCTGAAAACCTGCCATACGTGGGTGGAAGAACCTCGACGGACTGTAGCTATACTGAGCACCAATTAGACTTGCCAATGAGCCAGGCCTAGTACTTTTGTGAGATGCATAATAAACCATGGAACCTATTGTAACTATGCTTTGTCTTAACTCTTTGCAGTTTTGTGCAGGCTTGACATGAGAACATCTTTAGAGAGATAAATCTGCCCAAGGAAAAAGGAGAATGTGCTTAGCAAGAAATCACAAATCAATAGGGAAAGAATGCTGCAGTATGAAGGTTAAGAAGATATCCCCACATTTCTGAAATTATTCAGGGCTGATTGATAAACATAGCTGTGATAAAAAAATTTCCAGGGGGCAGCCATGTTAGTCGGTGTACAGAATAAACAACAATAGCCCTGTGGCACCTTGGCCTTTGTTAGTCTTTAAAGTGCCACAGGACTCTCATTGTTTTTAAACATAGCTGTAAAGCCCTATTTTCTCAAAAAGAATAAGAGTATGTAGGTTAAACACTTCAGGTAAAAGAAGGGACAAGATAAAGCTGGCCTTCAGTGGAGTTATGCTAAAGTAAAGACTACAGAATTTGATCTATAACAATTACTACTGAGATTTGCCTGTGGTAATTTCATAATTAGAAGTCAGGATATTCAAACTTAGTTTCCACAAGAAACCTTACCTCTGACCTTGTGTCCCTCATCTACTGTCTGGTTACTGGGCATATAGGAATAGTATAAGTAATACTAAAAATTCTCGCATAACAAATAGAAATGTGATGCTTTCTACACAGTAGCTCCCATCTCTCTTCCCTGGGTAGCATTCCAGTTTTAATGAATATATTATTCTGGCACTTGACAACAATACATGCAGAATGGAAGGGATAAAAGCAGGGCTTAAATTCAGCTGGAAAAATGCAGAGCAGAGTCCAATAAATGTTTTCATATTTGTAGGAGCCCTGGTGCCCCTCAGCCCCATGGAGCTGAAGCCTGGAGCCCCAGCAAGCCCCCTACACATACATCCTGCAGGGCTGAACCCCAGAGACCCAGCCCCCCACCCCAAATGGCAAATTCAGGGCTCCAGACTTCAGCTGTGGTGTGGAGGAGGGGGGTCTCTGGGAAATGCTCTCAGAATTTAAGCACTAGGTGAAGGATCTAGTGTTTTTGGAAGGTGGGGCTCAAGGCCAGAATGAGGCAGATAAAGTATGGTTTCTAGTCTGATTAGGTAGGGTGAATGGGGTTTTCCTGATCATAATAGGATGTTAGATGGGAATCTATTGTTTCTAGTAAGGGACCCAATATGTTTGATCAAGGTGTATCAAAGAGTCCAAATAGTCTTTTAGCTGATCTGCTAAGGCCCTGAATAGGATTTCATAATCGAAACAGAGAAGGGAAGTAGGTCTCCAGTTCCATAAGTGCAGTGGTGTGCTTTCTTCGGCAGCAGGGTGATTTCTGTCCATGGCAGCTGAAGGGGCATTTCCTTCTCCTTGATACACTCCAGCACCACCAGGAAATATTCCAAATCAATAAGAAACCAAAAACATTTATAAAATTCAGGGGGCAGCCCACTGACACCCAGGGGCTTGTCTGTAGCTAGACTTCTAGACTACAACAGAATCCCCCTGGCAAACCTTGGTGTAGCTCCTTCTTTGTCTGTACATCACAAGCTTCAGGTGAACAGAGAGTGCCATAAAAGGAAGCACCATTTTCAGATTTCTTTACAGTCAGAAGTCAGATGACCACCAGGCAGCCAAGACAGGGAATGTGTTAATAGTCTATAATCTTTCTCTAAACAAAGAACCAAAAAAAAAAATATTAATGAAATCACTAATGTCACGCAGCTGGGTGAATCACACCAAACCAGAGCTCCTTGCACTTTCTCCTCCAGCAAGCACCTCAAAACCTGCTATTTCTCCATAGGAGTTTCATGGATGTGCAGCTGGTTCAACACATCAAACTACCATGAAGGTCCAAGGTGTCTAGTTCTAATGTACATATAGCATGATCCAAGGACCACGTAGCAGCCTAGGGGTTCAAGTGACAGAAGAACCGGATCTGGAGCTTCCAAGCATCCCATCACCATCTCAGAGACATGTGCAAGGGCTTCTGCTGCCACCAGTGCTTCCAGAACACAGCTAACAACTAGATAAAATTCAAGTCCTACACAACTTGGCTCAAAGTGCCAGTAGGAAGTATGTACAAGAAGACAGAGACACTATAAGAGACATGATGGTCAGACGTGCATGGGAGATATAAAGGACCAAACAAACATCTTCACATCAGACTTCATGGTGCAAAAGTGATCTAGTCTACTCCTTATATATGGCAGGAAAATAGCCTTCAGTGAGAAGTGCTGCCTAACAGTGGGGTGAGAGAATCTCCAGACACCCACTAACCCTCAGGTCTGCAGACAACAATGCAGTTCCCTGGATGACTGATGGTGTGGATCTTCATGATTCCTATCTAAAACACAGTATAGCTGAAGTCTCCCCCAGGATAACACTCTCAGGATCACAGCTAAGCAAGGACTGGGCAGGCATCTGCAGAAAGAAGACACAATCTCATTCCAGAGTAGGGGCATAGACCGTTAAAAAAAATTAAGATATCATCATTATATGCTTTCACCCTGAGGCATCAGCCCACCACTGTCTCCTTTACAAAGAGGAGCTGCTTCCCACCTTGTATCACAGAGGAAAAGACCAGCCACCTCAGCACTGACATTGGCACTCAAGAAACCTTCCTCTTCCCACTGCTTGAACCAATCCTCTCTCGTCCCCTCCAATCATTAGGATCTGAATATGTCTCCTGCAGAAAAACCAGTATCAGCCCATTGTTGTTGAAGAAATTCAAAAATTTGCACATTTTTATGATCATCCTGCTTCTGTTAATTTTCAGAGAGCTGAGATTGAGCAGCACCAGGGAACCTAGAAGATGAAAAGTCAAAGAAAAAGGGAAAGCCTGCGTTTATTTCTTCCCATTCTGTAAATCCCTCCATCTTCAAAGCATCTGACAAAGTGGGACTTTCTACCATGAATGCTCATGCAATAAATAAATTTGTTAGTCCTTAAGTGCCACAGGATTCCTTGTTTTTTAATAAAGAGAGTGGGAAACACAAGCCATGATAGAGTGTGTATGACCTGAACAGCCCTTGCATGCTTCCTAACCCTACTCAGCAACTTCCTGAGTTGAAAATGTTTATTTTGATCAATCAATCAAATCATAGGGCTGGAAGGGACCTCATCAAGTCCAACCCCCTGGGAATTGAACCCAGGATCTTCTGCATGTTAAGCAGAGGTGCTAGCCACTTGATCAGCTGTGGTGTCTCAAAACTAGGACAGCAGAGTGGGCAAAGTGCTGCAAATCAGGGAACTAGAACTAGACCTTGACCTTGACTCCTGACTCCCTTTTACTGCTACCTAAAGATCACTGATGTCCCTGCAAACTTCCCACCCTTCCTGTCCAGATGAGTGGCTGGGACACTGGGGACCAATGATGAGTCAGAAATATTATTGTTATCCTCTTCATCACCTGCGGATGCCACAAGCTCCAAAAAGCATCTATGCTTTACAACGGCAATTTAGGTCGAATTAAGGAGGCTTAATTTGACTAAATTAGTCTCTGTCTACACTAGACTTTCATTAAGTCGAATTAAGAAATTCCCTAATCTGATTTAATGAAAGCTTAATTCTAATTAATAAGAACCGCCTGTTAGTTCAAACTAAGCCTTAATTTGACTCTTTAGTTCAAACTAAGAATGATGTAGACCTAGATTAATACTTAATTTGATTTTATTAAGGTCGAGTTAAGGGCAGTTAGGTCGAATTAACAAAGTGGACTAAGTCGACTTTAAGTTGACTTGGTCCACTTTGTTAATTTGACTTAATAAGTTTGAGCTTAGTTTGAATTAAAGTTGAATTTATTACTTCAAATTAACAAATTTGACCTAACTTCTTCTCATGTAGACATAGCCAGTTTGTCCACAAAGGAGCAGTAAGCAGAGCAGCCTTGGGCTGGAAGTTACTGGTGTCACCAAGATATACAAGATTAATGGCCTTAGGGCTCAGAGCACCGGGCAGAGGCAGGACACCACTGGGAGACCTAGACATGGAGCCAGAACCCAGAACTGTGCTATCCTGTTTCCTGGGGGCCTGCACAGTTCCACCCTCACCCGCTGCCAGCAGATCAGTGGGTCTCCAGAGTCTTAACCTTTTAAATAGCATCACCAGTCACTCTGCAAGGATGTGCTCCTTGGAGTCCAGGTCAGGATTCCTGCCCAAGCACAGGTGATAGGGTCATAATGGAGGGCGTCTTTGAGAGGCTTTCTCCTGAACAACAGCAGACTTTCAAGGGTGATAGGAGAGCATACATACTGGAGGTGCAGACATAGGTTCTTGGGTGGCCCTGTGATATCCCAGACCACTCCCCTCTATCCTGGGACCCCATATTCTTACCAAGATCCTCAGAACTAGCAATACATGGTAACTGGATTTATTGTACAAGAAACATTTCATAATCTCAGTGGTGACAAACATAGTACCTGTATAATCCATCCCATCTATATAGCACTTTAGAACCAAAGTTAGTGACCGGTTGGGGTTATTTAAACATTCATAGCTGGCATCAGAACATGACATGTTGCAGGTCTGTGCTTCTACAACTCAGTGGAATCATCCAAAAGGCAGAAATTACTTTCTGATAGTGGGAGAGATGAGGCACCAGAGTACTTCTGTGAAGGAAAGTGGAGATATCGGCGTGAAGGGGGAAGCCTCCTTTAGTAACAGGAGCAAACAAGGGGAAAACTGGAGCAAAGGACTCCTTGACCCAGCACCCTTCCTGAAACAAATAAGTCACAAACTGCTCTTGGGCAAGGAGAAGTCACTACAGGTCTGCTCATTTGAGAGGCAGATTTTGTTAATACATTTGATAGTGTCACTTACATTCACAACAGCAGGCACACACTAAATCTCATGTGTGTGGGTGAGAGTGCTGACAGACATATATACCTTCCAGAAGAGCCAGTATTCAGATGATTTGGAATATTTACCTGGATATGGAAGAGTCAGGGTCAAGTCTCCACATCTCAGGTGAGTTCCCTAATCACTAAGCTACTGGCTCTTCTGGAGCAGGAGTGTCCCTCATTTTTCACCAAAAAAAGTGGAAAGGTCTTGGTTTTGTCCTGATGGGAAATGGAAAGTTTTTGAATTTTCAAAAATTTTCCCAGGGCAGAAAAACCATTTCCCTCGCAGTGCTAGTTCAGATGTTTTTGGAACACTGACTTCAAATGTTTCAAATTTCAAATGTTTAGTTTGTTTTAGGGGGTTGTGGTGATGGTGGTGGCAACTAACTGCAATATTATGCTAAAATTTAAATACTTGACGTATATTGAATAGATGATAGTGAGAGACAAAGTTTTATCAGCCTGTGTTTAAGATGATATTACTCACAGATGGCCTTGCATTAAGTGAGTTACACAAGTCATCACACATGAATGCCAATAAATCCTTTATCCAACACCATCATGTATTCTTTATATGCCACCTACTTTTTCTGTACTATTTCAGAAACATTTTAGAGAGCTTTTAAACAGTCTTCTGGGGCTAGGTTTTAACTATCCCAGACTCTGCAGGAGAGCTGAATTAAGACTAATGCATTTAAAGCCCTGCCAAAAATGATCTCAAGTATTCTTTCTACAGATAAAAGTGATACCACTTTAGAGATTGCAACATTCCCTGCTGCAGGCCCATTGGAAGGTGAAGGGTGCGCATGTCCCTCCACAATGGCATAAAACTCCCATTTCTAGCCAAGCAAGGTTCTAAACTGGGATCCTAGACACAGGCATAATTTGACTTCTACATTTTGCTGGAGGAGGTGTGGGGCACATGGGGCCAAGGGAGAGAGCACCACCTCCAAATCCTGACTCACCTGAACAGATCACCCAGACAGGGAGAGGGGATGCACAAACAAAACTATAACTCAAAGGGTAGGACTCAGCTCAGAAAGTTTGGGTACAGCTAGGGGATAGCTATAGGCTGTGTGTGGGCAGGGGGCTAGCTCAGGGGGCAGGAGGGGGTAGCTGGGGTCTGTGTGCTGGGTCAGCTCCCCCTTCCCACAGTCGCTGCTCCCTGAGGGCTCTGATGGCCTTGGAGCCAGGTCACCTGCCTGAGCAGCTTCTACCAGCTTTGGGAACAGAGAAAGGGGGCCAAGAGCTGAGAAGCAGTTGCAATCCCAAGAACCAGCAGCACTAGTGGACAGGAAAGTGCTACAACCGCCCACCACAGAATCAGCCACCAGCCCTGTGATGGTCTCAGCCAGGAGGGTCATTGACCTGGAAAAAGACGGGGGCATGTGCCCAGACCCTGCCCCCGGGGCCCAGACCCGCCCCCTGGCCCCAATCCAGAGTTGGGGCCCCAGGCTGCTGCCTCTGCCAGCCCAGCCCCCAGCCCTCAGCCGAGTGAGGCAGTGGCTGCCGCGGCAGGGCTGGTCCCAGGTATCTGGCAGGGGATGGGGCTGAGAAGCAGGAGGTGTGCCAGCCATTCGGGGCACTGGTGCCAGGACTCGGTGCACGTGCCCTCTGTGCCAGGCGCCAGCGAACCCCCTGGTCTGACCTGCCCGTGGGAGAGGGCCCTGAGAGAGAAGTGGAAGGGTGGGGCTGCCCTCTGGGACAGTCCCGCTCTAATCTGGTTACGGCACTGCTGTTTGGGGGGGAGGGAATGCCCTCCTGTGCCCCCCCCCCACAGTGAACCCATGATCCTAGAAATCTGCTTGCCATGGAACAAAATGGAATTCATGCTTTCAGAGAGCAGCTGGGGGCCCCATCTCACAGCCCTGGGCTCCCACTGTCAGGTTTCATTTTAATTGCGGAAAAATGCAGATTTTTGTGGTTTTTTTAATCAGAAAATTTGGGGGTGGGGTTTATCATCACAATAAACTAGGATCCATGGTCATGAGATACAAAACCTCAAGTTTGTTAATACATTTTGTAAGCAGTGGTTGGGCCTTCAATTAGAGTCTAGAGAGCAGCGGTTTTCTACCATTGTGTCAGGACACATTACTGCATTGCCACACAGTGGTAAGCGTCTCGTGGAAAGGTGGCAGCCGCCCACCAGAGCTGGGGTGTGGCAGCAGCTTACTGGAAGGGGGGCTTAATTCAGCTTTGAGGAAAGTTTTATGTTGGTGGGAGCAGAAGCGTTGCTGCCCCAAAAAAAGGGTCAGGCCCCACCTCCAGCCCTTCCCTGCCCCGCAGCCCAATCCAGCCTGGGGGTCCAAACCAGCTCAGGGGCCCAATCCAGCTCCAGCTGCTGCCAGCAAGCAGCAGGCAGCCCAGGCAGACCTGATCCAGTGCCAGATGCTGCTGGCCAGCGGCAGGTGGCACCAACCCAGCTCTAGCTCCTAACTCCTGCCACTGCAGCGGCAGGCAGCCCCAGACCGGCTCCAGCTCCTGCCATTGCTGGCCAGTAGCAGGTGGCTGGAGCTGGATACAGGGCAAAACCAGGAGGATGCAGGGCACAAGCCCTGCAGGTCCAGCAGCAACGACGCCTATGGGTGGGGGCCAGGTTGGATTTGGCTTGGGCAGTGTCAGAGCAGGGGCTGCAGGGCCCCTGAGCCCCTGCCACCAGTGGGGCCCCCCCGCCTGGCCCTGGCTCTCGCCCTGCCCCTGCCAGCCCCACCTCCCCTGCCATCCTAGGACCCTGACGCAGGTGGGCCAGTGCTGGGGGTGAGGGAACCTGGGGCCAGCCATGGCCTGGCTGGTCAGCCCCCAGGGATGGTGGGGCCAAATGGTGCACACAGTGCAGCTTCCAATGCGGCCTGAAGGCCGCACTGGAGGTGGTGCTGCCCCATTCCCTCCTTCCTGAATGCCGGCAGGGCAGAGGGGCCCTCACATTGTGGTGGGCCCCTGGACACAGGCCCAGTTGGCCTTTGCATTAATCCATCCCTGGGCTTCAGGGAAGGGAATGAGCTGATGTACCCTGTATGGTCATGCATGCCACCAAGTGTGTCGCGACCTGCAAAAGGTTGAGAACACCTGCTCTAGAGGGCAGAAGGTAATTCCACATTTGTGAGACAAGAAGACATTTTTGTGGCAGGTTGATTTTCAAAATGTCGCAGCAGTTTAAAAATGCTCAGAAGTTTAGAATATTAGCAATACCTGTGGATGGCTAGATTAAAGGAAAGGTGAGGTGGTCAGAATTGACCATTTTAGAACCATGATACTTTGAGTGTGCATGAACATTATAGATTTTATAGACAAGGGGTGTCTTAAAGTCTGCTTTTAGTACGGAACAAAAGTGGTCTAATTGAATTCCAGCTTAACAGCCAGGGAATATTGTCACATACAGTGAGCAGCTGCCAATTATGCCACCTTGATGAGCATAAAACTGCTCATTGATTGAAAACAACAGCATCAATAATGATTTTCACTATTAGTAAATCTTGACTTTGGAGCTTTCCAGAAAGCATAATAAATATTGCATTACATTTCATTTTATGAAGTTACTGTGTAAATCCTGAGGAAAGGAAATGGAGTTGATTAAAAAGTAAAATTTTGAAATGCTAAAGGCTATTATCAAATGCTCACAGTGTTAGCTTCAGATTGTATAAAAATGGAATCGTTATGATAGGCACTCGATGGCCAAGATCCTCAGTGCAGTAAACATGACTATATTCCCCAACTTTAGATTGTTATTCAAGAAGACTACAGTACATTTCCTAAATATTGTAGTACCTTTGTATTCTTCACTAGTTATAATTATTTTACTATTTTTTTAAGAAGAATTGAAGCAGAATAGAAGAAAATAAAGCCCACAGGAAGCTCATAGTTAAGTAGCTTGTATCATGAAAGTGCCCTTACCCTAGGTTCCTCAAGGAAAATTCAGAACTCCCAATAGATGGGACCAAACAAATCCCCCAGCTTCAAACACCTCAAACACTGAGGTCTTAAAAATGCCAAGATTGGAAGCCACCTGTAACCTCAGTGAAAAGCATTGTGCTCAGAATTATGTGAGCAAACTTGTGTACAGTAATAAATACTTTTAAAGTGTATTTGCAATCCCTTTAGATTTAATTCTACTAAAATGATTAAAGCTGATGCAACTTTAAATTAAGTAACTAAATAGCAATGGTCTCAGAAAATGTCAGAAATTTAGATAGCTCTTTACCAAGTAATTTTGGGCTACATATTTGTTTTGTGGAGGGAAGCATCTAGAAAAGAGGAAGCTCTGAGGAAAAGTCACATAAAGAATTTTGCATGTATGATTGCAATTAATATTTTTGAGCCTTATTTAACAAGTGTGACAAATGATAGCTGATGCAGAAAATACACAATGGTTGTCCTTAGGTGAGAGTGCAGACTAAGTAGAACATTTTCCTCTCAGAGAGTGAAATTCATCACTGAGTGGAGGGCCAACATAAGATGACATCACTGAAGTTCCACTTAGGGTGACCAGATAACCCTATTTTTTTAGCGACAGTCCTGATAACTGGGGCTTTTCCTTATATAGCCTCTCACCCAGGGCTGTCCCTGGGGGGAGTGCAAGGCCCGGGGCAACCAGCCTGTGGTGGGGCCCCTGCACTGGCTCCCTGAATGGTTGGAGGGCGCAGGCCAGTTTGTGGGCTGGGCTCCGCTCTTCCGCCCCACCTCTAGGCCAGCCAGCCAGCCCACCTCCAGGGCTGAACAGCCACCCCAGGGTAGGGGCGAGAGAGGAAAGCCCAGCCTCCGGGCTGGCCCACTCCACCCCTGGGCTGGCTGTTCCCTGTCCTGGGGGCGGGGTGAGCCAGCCTGGAGAAAAGACCAGCTCTGCACACTCCCACCCCGCTCTCCCCTTCCCTGCTGCCTTCAGCTCCATGCCAAAAGCAGCAGGGAAGGGGCAGGGGGCAGCGCAGCCGTGAGGTTGGGGGGTAGCGATGTAGGCCCTGCACTGCCCTGCTCACAAAAGGACAGCGTGGGGCCCAGGGAAGCGTGGGGCCCAGGGTGATCCCCCAGCTCGCCTCCCCAGGACGACCCTGCTATAACCCCACCCCAATTTTTCACATTTGCTATCCGATTACTCTAATTCCACTTGCAGCATAAGGATGAATTTCACCCATAATGCCAAATTCTGTTCTTAATTACACTGGGACCAGCTCAGTTTGAAACAAATAATTTTGGAGAAAAAGATCGGGTCCTCTGTTTTTTAAACTGAGCTTTTTCATAATCATACATATTGCAAACCACACAGTATAGGAACCACTGCCCAGGGAAAAATAATCCTCTACTACCAAGCACTAGTCAAGGTCACATCAGTATTATGCTGGTCAAACAAATATTTCCCTTTCTTAAATGAAAATAATTTTAAAGGGGGCAAATTCTATCCTGCTTCACAGCCTATGCAATTCCATTGATTCTGGTGCCAGAGCATGAGATGTAGAATAGGGCTGAGTTTGGCCCAAGGTTTGAAGACCTGATTCAAAGGCCACTGAAGTCAATGGAAAGACTTTGGATATATATGTACTAAATAAACATAATGAAGAAAGAAAATAAAACAAATTCTCTCTCTTTTTCTGTCTCTCAGTATAATATAAACATACACACAAATCTGAAATCTGATAGAAGTACTTAAATCTAACCTCAGACATTTCACTCTCATATAATCTTTGTCAGATGATTTTGTAGATCAAAAAGAGTGCTCCTGAAGTCATAATAAAGAATGCTCATACAATGCAAACCTCCATGGCTATGTTCACACACAAAGTGCTTGTTTTGAAACAAGACATTTCGAAACAAGCCGTTTCGAAATAATGTCTTATTTCAAAACACCTTATTTCGAAAGACAAAAATGTGTTCGAAATAAGGGAAACAAAATAGCATGTCCACAGTGTGGACATGCTATTTCGCTTCGGGGGGGGGGGGGCTGCAGACCCCGGCAGGGTGAATGCAGCCCAGAGCCTCACCCCGCCGGGGTCTGCAGGGGACTGCAGACCCCAGCGGGGTGAAGCGGAGCTGGGCGCTGCAGACCCCGGCAGGGTGAAGCGGAGCGGGGCGCTTCACCCCACAGGGGTCTGCAGGGGACTGCAGACCCTGGCGGGGTGAAGCGGAGCCAAGCACCTCACCCCACTGGCAAAAAGCCTGGGAGGAAACACCCTGGGAGGAAGGTCAAATGTAGTTTCGGAACGGTTTGTTCTGAAACAACAACATGTCCCCATGGTGTTGTTTCAAAACCACTGGTTTCAAAACAACCCTGTTTCGAAATGGAAGGAGGTTTAAGCTGTTTCGAAACACGGCTCCCATTTCGAAACAAGGGAACCCCTTGTTTCGAAATGGGAGTACGTTGTGTGGACATGCTGTTTCTTATTTCGAAACAACCTCTGTTGTTTAGAAATAAGAAGCCTGCGTGAACACACCCCATGAGCACAACTTTTGACCATGGAAAGGAATTAGTTGTGTAGGTCCTTCTGCCTAGACCACAGTTTCACCTAACTTACCCCTTTGGAACTACACCCTCCTGTAATCCAACAAAACAATAGATCAGGACAAAGACCTAAAGCTCCAATGAAAAACTGGAGCTACTCTCAGCAATCGCAAATTTAGTAACAGTAAACATAAAGAATGACTCAAATCAAACTGACAGAGGCAAGGCATGTGCAAGAGATAATCATCTTGTGATAGACACAGTACTGCACAGTGACATGTCAAACCTCAGTATTGCCCCAAGGCACAATATTTAGATCTGGATTTCAAGATTTGGATTTTTTGGAGACAGGGGTTTGGTTTAGCTCATTACAGAGTCAGGATACAACTGGGAAATGTGAGAGCTTCAGGCCTCCACCTCCTCCATATCACTCATTTGAAGTTCAAGATCAGGCCAATCACTATCAAAAATTCGAAAGAGGCAGCCATGTTAGTCTAGTTCAGTAAAACAAGGAGCCTTGTGGCACTTAAAGATGAACAAATTTATTTATTGCATGAACCTCCATGCAATAAATAAATTTGTTCATCTTTAAGTGCCACAAGACTCCTTGTTTGCTATCAAAAATGTACATTAGATTTTAACAAGTTCCAGAGGGGTAGGCATGTTTGTTTAGTTCAGCAAAACAGACGAGGAGTCCTGTGGCACTTTTAAAAATTTGCTAGTCTTTAAAAATGTCACAGGACTCCTTGTTTGTTTTACCATTTTCACAAAACTATAATACATACAATCTACCCTCCCCTGCATATTAAAAGAGCATTAAGTTTGCCAGGTGAAGATTATTCAGATACCATGAAACCTCTTTCAACCATAATTCTGCCTTCTTATGGATATGAGTTATGAAAAAGGCTGAGATTCTGTGTCACACCCAGGAGCGTCGCTGCCCCAGGGAAGGACTCAGGGCACTGGCCCAGGCCCTGTCCTCTGACTGCAGGCCATGCCCCTGGACGGGGACAGGGAGCAGCAGTGGCAGCCATGGGACCCCCCCCGGCCTAGGAAGGAGCCAGAAGCAGCTACCACCACCATGGGCGGCTGGGCCCCAGATCTCTGGCCAGAGACCGGGAGAGGCAGGGTCCCCGCCAGGACCCGGGTCACTGGTGCTGGGATTCAGGGCACGGTCCCCGTGTGCCAGGCGCCAGCAACAGCTCTGGTCACACCTCTAGGACTATCAATCAACTTCTGAGCTGTTTCAAATAAAACTGCCTCTACAGTAGATGCTTTGAGTCAAAGTTGGCACTTACGATATGCAGGGCCATTCTTAGAGGCGAGCAAGGGAGGTCCAGGGCTCTGCATCCCCTAGGGATGGCCCTGAGAATATGTCTACATGGCAAGCAGAAACCTGCAGCAGTGAATCTCAGAACCTGAGAACAAAAGACTTAGATTTGGTATGGTGCTAAAAATAGCTGTAGACATTTTGGCTGATGCTAAAGCTTGGGTTTTGAAACCTGGTAAAGGGGGTGGGTTACTAAGCCTGAGCCCAAATGTCAACACAGCTATTTTTCACACCAGAGCACCAGCCCTGTGAGCCCAAGTCTGTAGATCCAAACTCTGAGACACACCGCTGCAAGTTTCTCCATGCCATGTACCATGACACACCCTCAGTTACATAACCATAATGTCATTAACATCAGTCGAGTTGCACAACACTCTGGAACTTTTTGTGGTCATGATGTTGATGACAGGACCAACAGATGGTGCAACAAAAAACATTTACTTATGTTTAAGACATATTTCAGATGCAACATGAGAGGCAGATTAACTCAACAAAAACAAAGGAGTTCTGTGACAAATTTAGTCTTTAAAAGAACCACAGAAATCCTTTGTTCTCCTTCGAGCGCTGCTCACATCATTCAGTTACAGGTGTCTACGTGCCGCAGCACATGCTATCTCGTAAAGTCTTTAGCGTTAGCCTGTCAGGTCAGGGCGCATGGCCAACGCCCCCTCCACTCTGCAACCGCGGCTAGATAGGTGACCGCGACCCGGACCCTCTCAGTTCCTTTTTCCGCCATCAGCGTCGGTTCGGATCAGCGTTATCTTGCGAAACGCAAGTGCCTGTCTTTCTCACAAAACTCAAAATGCCAGGTTTCAAGCTATGCTTAGGATGCTGCAAGGCTTTCCTGATGGACGACCCGCATGAGAAATGCCTCGCTTGCTTGGGTGAGTCCCACCTCATGGTGGAGTGTTCCGTTTGCCGATCCTTCAAGCAAAGGACTCAGCTGGAAAGAGAGTGCTGTCTCCTCTTAATTTTGGGGAACGGAGCCGCTCCGGCCAAAGGTGGCCGAGCCACCAGCGCTCTGCCGGATCCTTGATTGGCTCAGGCTCAAGATTCCCACCAATCTCCAGTACCAGGCTTGAAATCTAGACCAGATCCAAGGCAGGGTGGTCCAAATCCTCTCAGACAATACAATGGCCGTGTTCTACATGAACCGTCAAGGGGGAGTCCACTCCTCAGCTCTATGCGAGGAAGCAACCAAGCTTTGGCAACTAGCAGTAGACTATCACTTCATGCCGACTGCCTCCCACCTACCCGGGGTAGACAACGGCATAGTGGACTCACTCAGCAGGAAACCCCTGGCGAATCATGAGTGGTCCCTCCACAATGAGGTTTTCTCCCTGCTGACAAACAGATGAGGAACCCCTCAAATCGACCTCTTCACCAAGGGGCAGAACCACAGATGCCCCCGGTTCTGCTCCCTCCGAGGTTGGGAGGAAGGTTCTCTCAGCGATGCCTTCCTCCTCAATTGGTCGGGGGCCCTAATGTATGCCTTCCCTCCAATTCCCTTGGTCCACTGGGTGCTCCTGAAGGTCCTCACGGATGAGGCACACATCATTCTGATAGCCCCAGACTGGCCCAGACAACACTGGTTTCCCCTCCTACAGGACATGTCCGTGAGGACCGTGCTCCGCCTCCCACGGTGGGCGGACCTCCTGACACAGGACTCGGGATGCCTTCGGCACCCAAACCCGGGCCTCCTGCACCTGCCAGCTGAGGGGAGTAGTTAACAGCAAAGCCCTTTCAGGCAGTGGCCCCAGAACTAGAGTTTAATGGGGCGGGGGGATAAATCCTCATTTCATTTGCTAGGAGGCTAGGGAGAAGCCTATGGTAATAGGAGGAGCAGGTAGGGTAGGAGGGAAAAGAAACTTAAGTACCTGCAAGGCCATGAGGGTCAGATCTTCAGCTGACATAAATAAGTGAAGTCTGCTAGCTCAATGGAGTTCTACCAGTTTACACTATCTGAGTATAAAGGCATCTCATCAGGGATCTAATGGGCAACACATTTTAATCTGGGCTGGCAGATATCTCTGAATAGTCCTGGCCTGAGGAAGTTAGAGATTTTGCAATCTCCACCAGGCAGATGCAGTATATTTTTACTCAGCCATGATATGATCTGAAAGCATGTGTAAAAAGTAAATGTGGGACCCAGAGTTATCTAATCTATACTTTTCTCAGTGCTGATGTCTTTGGGCTTCAATTGATAACTTCCCACCTTTGCAGAGCAAAGGAGCAGTGAAAGTTGGGTGTGCCTTTTTTTAGTAAAACAAACAAGTAGTCCTGTGGCACTTTTAAAGACTAGCAAATTTGTTTATTGCATGAGTTTTTGAGGGAGAAACTGATTCCATAAAACACACAGGTCTACATGAGTTTTGCTTTTCACCTTGATCACAACATGTCCTCTATAAATGTGATATAAAGTTGCCACTCCCCTGTAAAACATTCTCCTTTATTATGCAAAGCTGCTCTGGAGGATAATTAATATTTCTCTCCTTAGTGAATCCTGAGTTGGAGTAGCTGTGATAGTTTATTCCAGTGAAACCAAAATGGTTGGTTACTCACCAGTAACTGTCCTTCTTCGAGATGGGCTGCTCACATACATTCAGTTACAGGTGTCTACGTGCCGCAGCACATGGTAGCTCGGAAAGTCTTTAGCGTTAGCCTGTCAGGTCAAGGCACACGGCCAATGCCCCCTCTGTGCCGCGACCGCAGCTATATAGGTGACTGTGACCCTGATCCTTCCAGTCCCATATACCTTTGCCAACTCCGTTAGCGGTGATGGTGGGAGGGACCTGAATGTATGTGAGCAGCCCATCTCAAAGAAGGATGTCACTGGTAAGTAACCAACCATTGTCCTTCAAGCATTGCTCACATCATTCAGTTACAAGTGACTGCTAGCTGTACACAAAGATGGTGGGAGGAGTTACAGTCTAACCACATTGAGTACAGCTCTGCCCAGGGCGGCATCATCTCTAGCATTTAGGATACAAAAGACAAGACTGTCTAGAAATGGAGAAGGGATGTAAATTGATGTTCACCTGCAGCACCACTAGACTAGCCCTTGATAAAGTGCCTTTCTCCCCACTGATAGTGTCAGAGTCCGGGCAAGAAAGACAGTGAGCAGGTTGCAGATAGGAACCACAGTGACAGGCCTGCCCAGCTGGGGAACATGGCAGCTCTCGCTGGCAAGAAGCTGAAGCTGCAGCTGCCTCCTCCATATGGAAGAGAACTATGAGGCAGGCAGAGGAAAAACAGACTTCTGTGCTTTTTCCCTTCCCCTCTTCATGGCCAACTAAAAGCTGGGGGGGGGGCAGGGGGGGAGCAAAAAGATACTGCTTTCCCTCCTGACTACAAGTTGGAACATGCATTAACACCATCCACACTACACTTACCGCATGCAAGGAAGGAAAAGAACACAAGAAGCATTTACTTTTGCACTCCCCATGCAGGGGGCAGGCCTAGCTGAAATTGCTGCCTCCCCTCGAGTGCAAAGGAAGCTCCCTGCGGCTCCCAAAACAAAGCAGTGGGTAAGAGGCAGAGAGATGGCACAGCCACAGCTTTGGCCTCACTCCACACTGGCTAGTGTAGTTGGCTGGACGCTGAGTGGGGTGGTGGGGTAACACACTGGTGGTCAGAGTGCATGTTCCTCTCTATTTTTTGTGTTGCACTTAAATACTTTGGTTTTTTATGTGCATAAACTTTGATGTAAGATATACATAGATATATATAGGGATACCCCAAAAGTGGTAGCCTTGTGGTGCTGCAGGGGAATGTCTCTGTTCATTCTAAAGTTATTTTATGAATGACCATGATCAATTTGATTGATATTGTTAAAACTTTGCACAATCTCTTGCAGGCACTTCACATAGCTAATATGTGTTTTCTGGAGTAATTTTTGTATATGTTGTTAGAAGAAGACAGGTTGTCCTGGAGGTGGATTGGGTCGAATGGTACTCTTTTTTGCTGCCTGTTTCTCTCAATGTCTTGAGCAAAGAGGGGAGGAATTACAATCCTTTTATGCTTGAGAATATATAAAAGCTGATATTCATGACAGCTCCCCAAAGACCCTTTTTTGGGTACATTAACACCCAAGCAAAGAATATTGATAACTACATGGTGAAAAATATGATTATACCCACCCTTGTTGTTGTTTACAGGTTTAGTCAATGGTGTGCAGGTATTTAACTTTACAACATATTACTTTTGTTACAGCAGTGCCTGTAATATTACTGACCAAGCATTTAGCAAGGGAAGGGAGTGGTGAGAAAGTTAAATATGTTCCTTGCAAGGTTCTTACACAGGAGAGAAATGTGCAGGGGTGTCGCTGGGGCAGGGAAAGACCCGGGGCACGGGCCCCGCCCCGCCCCCGGAGGGCAGGCCCCACCCCCAGCCAAAAGGCCACACCCCCCTGGCCCAGGATAGGGCCAGGGGGAGGCCGCAGCGCCGCCGCCAGCTAGCCCGCGCTGCAGTGCGGCGTGGCTCAGCCTAGCCTGGCCTGGCCCGGTGCGGCTGGAGGGCGGGCCCACGGCCACAGCCCTGGATCCCCGGCTGGGGACGGGGCTGCCGCGGCCGCAGCCAGGCCCCGGATCCCCAGCGGGGGACGGGGCCACCGCGGGTGGCCAGCCGGGCCCCGGATCCCTGGCCTGGCCACCGGTGGCTGCGGCGACCCCGTCTCCGGCCGGGGATCCGGGACCCGGCCAGCAGCCCGCGGTTGCAGCGGCCCCGTCCCCCACTGGGGATCCAGGGCTGCGGCCGCGGGCCCGGCCTCCAGCGGCCGCTTCCGACCACACCGGGCCAGGCTAGGCTGAGCCGCGCCGCACAGCAGTGCAGGCTAGCTGGCGGCGGTGGCGTGGCC
>ML681997.1:25140924-25393923 GCA_007922195.1 Podocnemis expansa
GCCAGGGATCAGGCCCCGGATCCCCGGCCCGATTGGGCTGGAGATCCGGGGCACCAGCGTTGGGACCCGGGGCACATGCCCCGTGTGCCCAGGGCTAGCGACGCCACTGGAAAAGTTAATTTCTTTCAGTTACGTTTCTTGCTCAAACTATGAAAAAGGGAGAGGGGGAAGGAAAGAGAATATATTTCATTAAATTCGAAGAGCAAGAAGCAAAGACTGTGCCCGCCCATGACCCTATTACCATAACAACTGTAGATCAAGCAGAGGCCTGGGGGCTCAGGTAGTATCCCAATGCAGTAGTTCTCAATCACTGTTCGGGGCACATTTCTGTGTTGCCACACAGTAGTAAGTGTGTTGCAGAGAGTAGGGGAGATGCCTGGATTTGGTTTGGGGAGGGTGGGCTGGTGTGTCCTGTCAGGTCACAATATGCCACCACCTGTGTCCCAACCTTCAAAAGGTTGAGAAAAACTGTCCCAGTGTCCAGCTTAAATTTACTGTCCTACATGTCAATCTGTTCAACATTTTCATCAACGATCTGGATGATGGAATAGACTGGACTCTCAGTAAGTTCACAGATGACACCAAGCTGGGGGGAACAGTACACACGTTGGAGGGCAAGGACAGGATTCAGGGAGACCTAGATAAATTGGAACAGTGGGCCAATAGAAATCTTATGAGCTTCAGTAAGGACAAGTGTAAAATCCTGCATGTGGGACGGAAAAACCCCATGCACTGCTACAAGCTGGTGAACATTCAGCTAAGTAGCAGCAGTGTAGAAAAGGACCTGGGGGTCATGGTGGATGGGAAGCTGGATATGAGTCAGCAGTGTGCTCTTGCTGCCAAAAAGGCCAATGGCATACTGGGCTGCATCAAAAGAAGTATTACCAGCAGATCAAGGGATGTGATCATTCCCCTCTATTCTGCACTGGTGAGGCCACATCTAGAATACTGTGTTCAGTTTTGGGCTCCCCACTACAAAAAGGACAGGGACATGCTAGAGAGAGTTCAGAGGAGGGCAACCAAAATGATTAAAGGGCTGGAGCACAAGCCCTATGAGGAAAGACTGAGAGCATTAGGCTTATTTAGTCTGCAGAAGAGAAGATTGAGGGGGGATTTGATAGCAACCTTCAACTACTTGAAGGGATGCTCCAAAGAAGATGGAGCTCAACTGTTCTTGGTAGTAACAGAGGACAGAACGAGGAGCAATGGTCTCAAGTTATGGTTAGGGAGGTCGAGGCTGGATATTAGAAAAAGATTTTTTACTAGGCAAGTGTTGAAGCATTGGAATGAGCTGCCAAGGGAGGTGGTGGAATCTCCATCTTTGGAGGTGTTTACGGCCTGGCTGGACAAAACCCTGACTGGGATGGTTTAGTGGGAGTGGTCTTGCCTCTGGCAGGGGGTTGGACTAGATGACCTGTGAGGTCCCTTCCAACCCTATGATTCTATGAAATACCAAGAATTATCAGAGTCTTAGATAAATAGGCAGAGCCGTAACATGGCAATCCAGTGCCCCTTGCCATTGGCAGCACTTGGAGTCAGTGCCTCAAAACACACCCTTTAATAGAGCAGCTCCATTGCGCCCAGGGCAAAGCCCCATCGGCCCCACTGTAGTTATGGCTCTGTAAATGGGATCCCACTGAATATGTTGACTACTGGCTCCAAAGAAAAATGGAAACAAAAAGATTATTATTGAATCAAAGTACTCATTACTTTTCAATAATATCTCCAGCAATATCTAGTATATTACAAAGGAAACCTATTATGTGGACTACTACATGTATTAATGCAGAGAGATGAGGAAACTTCATGCAATGAAGAAAAAAAGTAATTATAAAGGCAGAATTACTTTTTCTGACCTAAATCCTGTTTGAGTTCTTTTCATATTTCTTGGAGGCATCTACTGTACTCTGTTTTCTGACTTTATTTTCTGAGACTTTCTATATGCAAAATTCCTATCTACTGTTTTCTCATGTCACAGGCATAGTATTGGAATTCAAGTACCAATGTGGTGAGTGTGATATATACAGAAGTATGGACAGATATGTATGCATAGTAAGCCAATCACTGGAAAGAGATCAGAAACCAGCCAGCTATTATCTTTCAAGATGGAAAGCTCTTCCCTGTATTCATCATTGGCCTATGTTTGAGGTGGAAAAAAATCCTTTTTTTTTTTTTTTTTCTTCTTTTTTTCTTTTTTGGCTAACAAATAGCCTAGGAAAGCTTATTTTCACCATGATTATAACAAACACATATTTCATCCATACAAACAAACAAGAAATCCTGTGACATTTTTAAAGACTAGCAAATATATTTATTGCATAAACTTTTCTGGGCTAGTTCCAGGGGGGTAGCCATGTTAGTCTGTGCACAGCAAAAACAACAAGGGTATGTCTACACTTAGAGCAGAATTCAAATTGATTGTCATCAATTCAAATTCTACTAAGTGCATGGACATGCCAGCTTTCAATTTGAAGTGAGGCACTCCTTACTTCAAATTGATGAAAGCTGACTTTGAATTCGTCAAACCTAGTTTGACATCGAAGTCACGGTCAATTCGAACCCAGTAGTTCAAATTGGCCCAATGTAGCCATGTCAATTCAAACTCACTGAGTTCGAACTGACAAGGCTTGACAATCCTCCCAGGGTGCCATGCACCCTGGGACAAATGCTAGCCTTTTGGCACCTGCGGCCAGCAGCTCCAAAGGTGCCTCCCCTCAGCCAGATGGGGCTGGGGACAGGGACCCCAGCCAGTGCTAAAGGTGCTGGCCCCAAGGGAAGGCATCCCCAGGCACAGCTCCTGTGCCACTGGCCCTGCGTGGGGGGAAGCAACCCCCCACGCAGCTTCGCCCTGGGCAGCTGCCAGTGGGGGAAAGCATCCCCGGGCATGACTCCCATGCGGCTAGCTGTGTGGCCAGCCCCGTAGGAGCCATGTGTGGGGATGCTTTCCCCGCTGGCAGCTGCCCAGGGAGAAGCCTCGCCAGGGGGTTGCTTCCTCCGCACCGCCAGCCACACAGTGCCTGGGGATGCTTTCCCCCACGCATGGCTTCTCCCCCTGCCCCGCTCCTGTGGGGCAGCCATGCCAGGGGAAAGCATCCCCATGCGCTGTGCGGCTGGTGGCAGGGTATGGGGGGGAAGCAACCCCCGGCACAGCTTCTCCGAAACCATGCGCCGGGGGAAAGCAGCCCTGGTGGGTGGCTTCTGCCAGGGCTGCATTCCCAGCAGGCAGCCAGCGCTGGAGAAGCCACCCACCGGGTGCCTTGCCCATGGGCAGCCAGCCAGGCAGAAGCCACCTGCCCGGGTGCTCTCCTGGGGGATGGCTGCGGGGCAGAAGCTGCCCACCCGGGTGCTCTCCCAGAGGGCAGCCAGCCCAGCAGAAGTTACCTGTGGGGATGTCTTCCCCTGCCAGGCTCTGGCAGTCTGAGCCTGGCATGGGGTAAAGCATCCCCTCCCCAGCTCCAGCCGCACTGCGGCTGGAGCTGGGCAGGGGATACTTTTCCCTGTGCCCGGCTCAGAGTGCCAGAGCCTGGCAGGGGATTGGCTGCTATTTTGCACAGCCATTTTGCCACACCAAACATGGTGGCCTCCTCCAATTCAAATTGGCAAGTCCAGCCCATGGACATGCCTTTAGAATTGGAGTTTGTAGTATGGCCTTGTCAATTCGAATTCACTCAATTCAAATTAATTATTAATTCGAATGGACAGGCCAAGTGTAGACATAGCCCAAGAGGCCTGCAACACCTCAAAGACTAACAAGTATCTTCAGGCATGAGCTTTTGTGGGCTCCAAACCACTTTGCCAGATGCATGAAGGTTCAGATTCATGGTTCATGCATCTGACAAAGTGGGTTGAAGCCCATGAAAGCTTATGCCCAAAGAAATGTGTTAGTCTCTTAGGTGCCATAGGACTCTCATTTTTCCTGGGCACTATTCCACTTCTTCAAATGAATGAAATAGAAAATGTGGCATGACAGTTACAGCACTTCCGGAAATACACTTCGAAACCACACTTCGATGTGAAACCGCAAATCTGGAATTCATATGCAAATTTGACACCATAGATTAGATCTGAATAGTGATTTGGAATGGCTAACTCACTACCAAAAGTAATTTCTCCTTTTTAACAGTCTTGCCTTCTCTTCTTTTGTTCTTTAAAACCAACATCCACACTGTTTGAATCAAAACAATTTGTTTGGTTTGCCAAAATAGACTAACACATTGCTTCTCTCGAACTGTGTGAATTGAAATTGTGGCTGTCCTTTCTCTGCATGTATATATACACTAAAACACTACAGTTTCCATTTAGTGCATCTGATGAAGTGGATTATACCCATGAAACTTTATGCAATAAATAAGTTAGTTAGTCTTTAAGGTGACACAAGGCTCTTTTTTGTTTTTTGCCTTGTGTCTGTGTCCCCTTCATCCTTTTTGGAGCTAGTTACAACACACGCATAACTGAAGCTGATGACCCATTTCTTGGGCATATGAAGGCAAAAGGGAGTTTATGAACTGATTAAATTTCTTTCATTTGTTCTTATCAAATTATATCCCATTTGCTGTATTGTGAGCAGCAGAAGATTAATTAGGAAATGGCAAAAGATGGAATTCTGGTGTCAGTAGAATTTTTAAAAACCATAATGAGAGGAATAATTGATGGTTCCAGAGATGAGATAGAAATGTCAGTAAAATCAGATAAGTAAGAGATCCTGGGAATCCCTGAGTAGTTTCTGTGTTCCTTTTCTAGTGAGAAAGTAAAATCCAGGACATTACTGAAAAGAGTTACATTAAAAATACCATTACAATCAGGCAATACCTCCAGATCTAAAACAGGCGGCTATGTTCACACGTAAACACTTATTTCGAAATAAGTTATTTTGAAATGAGTTATTTCGAAATAAAATCCTTATTTTGAAATAACTTAAATCGGAATAAGCAAATATTAAATCAAAATAAGGGAAAACCTCAAAGCAAAATAGCATGTCTGGACATAGGACTTGCTATTTCATTTCAGGAGAGGGGCAGCATGGGAAGTGTGGCAACATGGCCCCCTCAGTGGGCCATGCCCCCATCCAATATATACAAAAAGGAAGGGACCCTAAGAAGGAGAAGGGCAAAAGTGTTATTTCAAAATAACTGTTATTTCGAAATAACATGTCCGAACGGTGTTGTTTCAAAACAACTGATTTGAAACAACAGCTATTTCGCTTTCAGGCGAGGTTTTATTGTTCTGAAATGGCAGATGTTATTTCGATATGATGCGGTCCCATCATTTCAAACTAAAGAAACATCATTCGGACATGACAACTTTTATTTCAAAACAACAGTCATTTTGAAATAAAAGCCTTGTGTGGACATAGCCGCCATGTTTAAGAACCACAAAAGTTTGTCCATTTCTAACTAAGTATTATAAGCATAGAAAATGTTACCCCACGGAATAGATGTTGATTGTGGCTGGTACCATATGTACGATAATAAATTTAAACAAAACACAAAATAAAGCATACTAAGACATCAATAAATAATTGTCCGACCCAAGCAAAACAAGAAAAGAAGGCCCATAAACAATCTAATTAATTCCCAGAGGCATCCTGTAATCATGCCCTGTCTCAGAAACTCAAATCTTTTGTGGGTTTTTTTGTTCGTTTGTTTTGGTTTTTTGTTTCCAAGAGACTGTGCTGGTGAATTTTCATTGGTGCCTTCAAATTCCTTCATTCAGAATGAGATTCCTGGATTGTGTTAATAATACAAAGTATTAAAATTGACAGAAAATTTTAAATCTAATCTTTTTTCCTCTCTTTGTGAAGCTGATTTTTTTTCACTTCATCCACCATGGGAACTGAAACTCCACTGCACAAATCATCTCATCAGAACAGCTGGTCCCACTTCATGACAGAAAAACTGACTGTGTGGTAAAGGCCCTGGGCACCAGAACTCCAGAGTGAATTTCCTGTCTCTGCCATAGACTACCTATGTGACCTTAGATAAATCACTTAGTCTTCTTGGCTACATCTACATTGGAGGCTTAAGTCAACTTAAGCAACTCTGTGGCCACATTTGGAGTTCATTAAGTTAACTTAAGCACTTGTCGACTTAATAACTCTCAACCTTAAAATCAACTTTAAAGATTAGTCGACTTTATTAAGGTGACTTAATAAAATGTGGCCATAAAAATCAACTTAATAAAGTCAAGTTAAGGCAGGAGAGTCATTTAAGTTGACTTTGTAAAGTCGACTGAAGCTGGGAGACCCATTTAAAGTTGACTTTAAATGGGTCCCCTGGCTTAAGTCGACTTTATACAATAGACCTAAACAAATGGGGCCTGTCTAAGTTGACTTAAAAAGTCTACTTTATTTAGTTGACTTACCTGAGCCCTCTAGTGTAGACATAGCCTAAGGCACAAGGGCTATGTCTACATCTGCAGTTTTAGTTCGAATTTGCTAGTCCGAACTAAAGAAGTTACAGGTTAGTCTGACCTAACCTCTGGCTAGTTTGAACTAACTGTGGACTTGTTAGTTCAAACTAACAAAGCATTTTAGTTCAAACTAATACTTAGTTCAAACTAGAACACATGGTTAGTTTGAACTAATGGCTTAGTTCAAATTTAGTAAATTTGAACTCTCTCTTAGTTCATGTCTTGGCCACGCTTAGTTCAAAATGACGTTCGAACTAAGCATGGAAGTCCAGACTTGTGCTGGTTCTTACTAGTTTGGTCTAAGTTTTGCATAGTTCAAACGAAGAAATGTCTTAGTTTGAATTAGGCAAAACCTAGTGTAGCCATCAGCTAAATTAGTCTGGACTAAGCTTCCTTAGCCTGAATTAATTCGCCAGTGTACACATAGCCTTAGTTTCCCATCTGTAAAATGGGAATTAGAATGCTTCCTTTCTCCCATCCTTCCTTCTGTATTTGTTTAGAATGGACACTCTTTGATGCAGGAGGTGGAGTTTCTTACTATCCCTATACACAGGGCAGGCACAATTGGGCCCTAATTATTTGTGCAGAACATTCAGCTGGGATAAGAATGTGCATGGAGAGGAGAATAACCTTCTGAAATAGTCTAAAACCTGTGGTCTGTGGTGCCAAGGGTCCATGAATACATTTGGCCCCAGCTGCTGCCAGCCAGCAATCCATGTTGGAGAGGGCTCTAAAGCATGGGTGTCAAAGTTATGGCCCACAGGGCTGGATCCCGCCTACCCAGGGTGCTGATCCTGCCCATGGAGCTACTGACTGGGCTGTGCCTGGAATCTGTCTGCAGCAGTGACCTCCAGAGACAGGCTGCGGGCACAGCAGGGTTAGGCATGCTTCTGACTCACATGATCTGAGTCACACAGCACACGGAATCAAAGGAAGCACTCCAGCCAATCCCAGATCAGCTCTGTTGTGGTCTGCCAACAAATCAGAGTCTCAGTCACAGCAGGCTAGGCTGGCTCTGGGGAGCCACTGCACTGCCACACACCCCCAAACTATTCACTGTTAGTCAGTCAGCATGCTAATTTGATTGACTACACATTGCATGAACCACAGGAAAAAGTGGCTGGGACCCATGTAAGAACAAGTCAATCAAAGGCTAGCCAGGACTGAGCCAACCAAAAGCCAGCAGTCTGAATGACTGACGGTGATTGGCCCAGTGAGGGAGAGGCAGGAGCCCAGCCTAGCTGCCTGTGACTGAGACTGATTTTTTTTACCTGCCATCAGGAGGTAGGGGAAATGGGAAAGGGAGGAGGCAGGGGGGTCAGGGAGCCAGCATTGGGAAGGAGGTCCCCACAGGGCAGGGAAAGGAGAAGGTGCAGGAGAGCTTGCAGCATAGAGGAGAGGAAAGGGAGCCCAGGCTCCTTGGAATGTGTCAGGGGAGAGGGTTGGGGAACCTGTGCAGCCACATGGCCCATGATAGGTGTCCTGCCTTCCAGTGTGGCCCCCTACATTGAATGCTATTGTGATTAATAAAATACAAATTTATTTAAAAGCATTATTGAATTCATTACATTTTAGTTGTTATATACTTCCTTAATAAATACTAAAAGTACAACTATTAACATTTGGGGGTCCACAAATTTTTTTGATGTTAAAAAGGAGTCCTCATATTCAAAGGTTGGGAAGCACTGATCTAGAATACTCAGAAGGTGAAACTAGATAAGAAAGTTCAACAGATATTAAGTGTAACCCTTTTGCTTAAAGAGCAGGGTTCCTTTAAATGGCAGAAGAGGGTTTTTGCTGGGAAAGTTGTTGGCGCCGAAGACAACCAGGAGCTGCTGGACTGAACACTGGACTGGAGCTGTGCTGGGACTCCTGAACTCAGGGTGCAGATACAGAGCTCACTGTCTGCCTTCAGCCTGCTGCAGTGCTGGGCCTGCAGGGCCCTGTGTTAGCTGTTAGTCTGTGTTACTGCTGCCCCATCTCCCCTGTTGGTTCCTCCTTCGCCCCTCTGTAAATAAGCCTTCCCCATTCCCATCATCCTTATGCTATCCCAATGTGTGTGTGATCATTGGGGGGGGGGGGGTTGGAACAGGTGCCCCTAAGGTAAAGGAGCTGTCCTTGCTGTGTCCCTGCACACACCCTTCCTTGGCCAGAGCTGCCTGCAGGGCAGACTCTTTCTTGACCACAGGAGTGTTACAAATAAAAGGTTAGTAAATGATATTAGTGTAGGTGTTTTGGTCCACCACAGGGCAAAGTGAAATTCCTGGAGTTCCCATCCCTGTATGGTGCATCCATAGTCCTCATTTTTGTTGCCTTTGGCTTTATCTGGCAGTCTCTAGTCTGATAAACCTTCCTGTGTCTTCAGTGAGTAAGCTGAAGAACTGGCCCAATACACAATAAAGCAAGCAGATGCTTCATATTTTTCTTACAGAAGGCCTATTCATTTCCCTACCCACAAGCCCTCTGGCTATCATTTTCTTACCTTCATTTCAGTGAGGTTAGACTGGAAAGGCAGAGTGCATGAATATCCTAGCAATGTTCCACTATAATGCAGTCTGGGGTGGAATATGGCAGCATACAATGGATGAACGCCATCAATTTCCACCTGCCCCCCAAATTTTGTGATGTAAACCATATCCCAGGAAACATTTGCAAGGATTTGGGTCCATGCAGCTTCTATCAATCTGGGTCATGATCTGTGCCTTTTTATTTACTTAGGTGCATATATAGCACTTCCATTGTAGTAGCTAAGCACCCCATAAATTTCAATGACTTAATTTGCCCACTACTTCTGTGAAATAGCTCTATTTATAAAACTGGGTTAATATGTCACTAAAACATACAGGTCCAGATTTTCAGAAGTATTTAGACAACTAAAGAAGTTGAGAGGCACCTTGTTGGCTTTTCAAAACATTCTTAGACTTAGACAATGGGGCCCATCAGCATCTTTAGAAGCATAAATATCTTTGAAACTCTGGATCAGACACTAAGGAGCCTCTAAGCTGTGTGGGTGGCCATTGCGCACCAGCACAGGCATCACAAATGCCCGTGCACAACTGGAGAACACATTCATTTGGCCAGCAGAGAGCTGCAGCCAGGCTGGGGAGTTTTCACATCTCCTGCCCTGAGCATGCTCTGATGCGTGCTCAGAGTGAGAGCAGCCTGGTCATGGAGCAGCTCTGACTATGGAAGAGGCCCTGGGGAGTTGGGGACCAGAAACTGGTGGGGGTGGGGGCAGGGGATCAGGGAAGAGGCAAGGGGTCAGGGAAGGGGGTCAGGGGAGCCAGGAGCCAGGCAGCTCAGAAAAAGGGGTTGGGGTGTGAGGGCAGGGAACCAGTGAGTGGGGAAGGTGCCTGGGGGGTTGGAGAGCCAGCGGGCAGCAGGGAAGTGGCCTGGGGGGTCAGGGAGCCATGCCAGTGGCATCCGTTAAATGAGACTATTGATGACTCCCACAGCTGATGTGGAAGAAGTCTGTGTGATGGGTGCTTTGTGGGGGAATGTAGATGAGCATGAGAGGATAACAGAGCACTAGCCCTGAGAGATCAGAAATGAAGGTTTGATTCCCTGCTCAGCCAAAGACTTGGTGTGACTTTGGGCAGGGCACTTAGTCACTCTATGCCTCAGTATCCCTTCTGTAAAATGGGGATAACAGTGCTAGCTAGCCTGCCTTGCAGGGCTACTGCAAAGATAACTACAGGAAGGATTGCAAAGTGCTTAGATACTAAAGGAGCCAGGCCCCTGTTAGTACCAGAGTATGGAGAGACAAGGAGCTGTGACTCTAACGCTTCCATAAAAACTCTTTCAACCCTCATGAAAACCAGCTGGCTTTTCTGTGCCCTGCCACAGGCCTGATGATAACAAGCAAATCACCGTCAGTCGATGTGGCTCTTTGCAAGATGGATGTAAAAATGACTTCCCTGGTGCAGAGCCGTAACTATGGTGGAGCCAACGGGGCTTTGCCTCGGGCATGCTGGAGCTGCTCAATAGAGCTGCTCTATTAAAGGGAGTGTTTCGCAGCTCTGGCTCAAAGCGCCACTAATGGCAAGGGGCACATTCTGATTGGAATGCGCCCCAGGTGGCAAAACAGAGGGTTACAGCTCTGCCCTGATGCAAGGACCTTCCAGACAGTCCCAAAGACAAGATCCTCAAGGGAGGCTTCAGAAAAGCCAGAGAATTTTCACAGTTGCAAAGGGAGGTCCAGCTGGGATTGCCGGACTGTGCCCCATTCCCATTTGCTCGTCACCATCAAGAAATGATTGGTTACCTGCAATGTTCCCTCTAAGCTGATGATGCAGTTGGGCAAGTTATGGATGCCCTCAGGGAGCCACCAGACAGCAGGGAAGGGGGCTGGTGGGGGTTGGCTAATAAGTGGGGTACTTGCTCAGCTGTATCCATAAACTGCTCAGCTGCATCATCAGCTTAGAGGGCACATTGGCTATGGCTACACTACAAAAGCTAAGTTGACTTTATTAAGTTGACTTAATAAGGTCTACTTAAACTCGACTTTCAGGAGACCTTATTAAGTCGACTTAAGGAGGCCACATTACATTATAAATGTGACTTAATGTCTCCACTGCACTAAGTCGACTTTAATGGCCACATTGTGTTAAGTCAACTTAAGAAAGTCGATTAAACCCTTAAAGTCGACTTTAAGGGCAGGATTTATTAAGTCAACTAAAGGAAGCGCTTAATGAACTCCAAATGTGGCCAGGGCTTTGCTTAAGTCGCCTTAAGTCTCCTTAAACCCCTAGTGTAGACATAGCCATTGATCAGACACATTAAGCAACCTCTATTGATTTCAGTACGTTTTGGATCAGGGCCATAGGCAACTTCCAGTAGGTAATTCGGTGGCAGAGCTGGTAACTGAACCCAAGACTTAAGTCCTAGTGCAGAGCCACAAGAGCCTTTCTATCAGTGTGAATTGTATAGCTTCACCACAGCACAAAAGAGAATTTGGGTTCCTCATGACTTTCTCAGGATCTTTATACTGGGTGTACAGACCATCTTTTTCAAAACAAATACCTTCGGAAGGTGCCACTTCTATCACTCTAATAAGTACACCATCCATCGGCTGGTAACTGAGATAAAATTTGCATTACAGTCTGCAAACTCTGATGTGAAGTCGCTAGTGTTGCAGGATTAAAGGTCCATTGCTTGACTTTGTTTTAAAAATTAAACTCAGTTTTGGGATCTGCCATTAGGTCCCCTGAACTGTCATTCTTCAAAAGACTTCAGCTCGTCATCAGTCCAGGGGAATCATTAAGCTGAAGACAATGAAAACAAACTTTAAAATGAGACACTAGATGAAAGGAAAGGAGAAAAGTCATCAAAATGTCAAGGTTAATGTTTTCATAAAACCAACCAGGGAATGGCTAGACAACCTGAACAGAGAGTTTCAACTTGTTTAAACTTTTATATTGTAAACACAGAACTTGAATCTAGACAGTACTTACATCTATCTGTATTTATGATCAAAGGCTCTCTGGGGTACTTCTGGAGAATTTTACCCTTCAGTCTTTTCTGTTATGAGACTTTGAAACAGGACTGGAATTCACAGCTACCAAAACTTGGGATAATTGGGATAACAGAGATGTGGTGGGATAGTTTGCATGACTGGAGCTCTGCAATAGATGGGTATAAACTGTTCAGGAAGGACAGGCAGGGAAGGAGAGGGGGAGGAGTAGCACTATATGTAAAAAAGCTCTATGACTGCTCAGAGCTCCATTATGGAAGTGGAAGCATGCCAGTAGAAAGTCTGTGGGTTACATTGAGAGGGGAAAGCAACAAGGGGGATGTTGTGGTGGGTGTTTGCTATAGACCACCAGATCAGAAGGAGGAGGTGGATGAAGCATTCTATGGACAACTAGCGGAAGTTTCTAGATCACAGGCCCTGGTTCTCATGGCAGACTTCAATTACCCTAACATCTGCTGGGAGGCTAATATAGCAGTACACAGGCAATCCAGGAGGTTTTTGGAGAGCGCTGAGGACAACTTCCTGCTACAAATGCTGGAGGAACCAACTAGGGGGCTTGCACCTCTCGACCTGCTGCTCACAAATAGAGAATTGATCAGGGAAGTAGAAGTAAATGGCAACCTGGGGATCAGTGACCATGAGATGACTGAGTTCAAGATGCTGATTAAAGGAAAGAAGGAAAGAAGCAAAACGCAGACCCTGGACTTTCAAAAAAGCAGATTTTGGCTCCCTCAGGGAAATGATGGGCAGGATCCCTTGGGAGGCTGATCTGAAGGGGAAATGTGTCCAAGAGAGCTGGCTGCATTTTAAAGAAACCCTGCTAATGGCACAGGAAGATACCATTCTGCTAAAGAGAAAAAACAGCAAATGTGGAAGGCGCCCAGAGTGGCTTAACAGAGAGCTCTGCACTGAGCTGAAGCATAAAAAGAACGCTTACAGGAAGTGGAAGCTTGGACAAATGACTAAGGAGGCATATAAAGACATTGCTCGGGACTGCAAGGATAAAATCAGAAAGGCCAAAGGACAAATGGAGTTGCAGCTAGCAAGGGATGTAAAGGATAACAGGAAGGGGTTCTACAAGTATGTGAATAACAGGAAGAGGATCAGGGATGGTGTAGGTGAATGGGGCAGGTATCCTTGTGATAGAGGATGAGGAAAAAGCTGAAGTGTTCAATGCTTTTTTTACTTCAGTTTTCACAGGCAGGGCCAGCTCCCAGCCCACTACACTAGGTACGGTAGATTGGAGAGAAGAAGAGAGGCCCTTGGCGATGGAAGGTCAGGTTAGGGACTACTTAAAGAAGCTAGATGTGCACAAGTCCATGGGGCCGGATAAACTGCATCCAAGGGTGCTGAGGGAGCTGGCTGATGAGATAGCAGTACTGTCGGCCATTATCTTTGAAAACTCATGAGGAACAGGGAAGGTGCCAGAGAACTGGAAAAAAGCAAATATAGTGCCTATCTTCAAGAAAGGTAAAAAGGAGGATCCAGGGAATTAGAGACCTGTCAGCCTCACCTCAATCCCTGGAAAAATCATGGAGCAGCTTCTCAAAGAATCCATCCTGAAACACTTGGAGGAAAATAGAGTGATCAGGAGCACTCAGCATGGATTCACCAAGGGTAAATCATGCCTGACCAACCTCATCGCCTTCTATGATGAAATGACTGGATTTGTGGATGCAGGAAGAGCTGTTGATGTGATTTACCTCAACTTTAGCAAGGTTTTTGATACAGTTTCCCACAGCATTCTCATTGGCAAATTAAGGAAGTATGGGTTGGGTGTGTGGACTGTAAGGTGGATAAAAAGTGGCTAGATCAACGGTTTCAGCATGTAGGAATCAATGGTTCCACGTCAAGTTGGCAACCAGTAATGAGTGGTGTGCCCCAGGGGTCGGTCCTGGGTCCAGTTCTGTTCAACATCCTCATTAATGATCTGGATGATGGGATAGATTGCACACTTAGTAAGTTTGCGGATGATACCAAACTGGGGGGAATGGTAGACACCCTGGAGGGCAGAGATAGGATTCAGGGAGACCTAGACAAATTGGAGCAGTGAACAAATAGAAATCTCATGAGGTTCAACAAGGACAAGTGCAAAATCCTGCACTTGGGATGAAAAAACCCCATGTACTGCTACAGGCTGGGGAGTGATCAGCTAAATAGCAGCACTGGAGAAAAGGACCTGGGAGTCATGGTGGATGGGAAGCTGGATATGAGTCAGCAGTATGTGCTTGCTGCCAAAAAGGCCAATGGCATACTGGGCTGCATCAGAAGAAGTGTTGCCAGCAGATTGAGGGATGTGAGGCCACATCCAGAATACTGTGTCCAGTTTTGGGCTCCCCACTACAAAAGGACATGGACAAATTAGAGAGAGTCCAGCGGAGGGCAAGAAAAATGATCAAAGGGCTGGAGCACAAGCCCTGTGAAGAAAGACTGAAGGAACTAGGCTTATTTAGCCTACAGAAGAGAAGACTGAGGGGGGATTTGATAGCAACTTTCACCTACTTGAAGGGATGCTCCAAGGAGGATGGAGCTCAACTATTCTCAGTAGTAACAGAAGACAGAACGAGGAGCAATGGTTTCAAGTTACAGCTGGGGAGGTCCAGACTGGATATTAGGAAAAACTTTCTTACTAGGCTAGTGGTGAAGCATTGGAATAAGCTACCTAGGGAGGTGGTGGAATCTCCATCTTTGGAGGTGTTCAAGGCCCAGCTGGATAAAACCCTGGCTGGGATAATCTAACGGGAGTGGTCCTGCTTTTTTGGCAGGGGGTAGGACTAGATGACCTCGTGGGGTCCCTTCCAACCCTATGATTCTATGAAAACTAGAAGAACCTATTATCTCATAATCAGCCATAATCAATGGAAAGTTTGCCTGCATAAGTGTGCGAACTCAGACCCTTGCATTGCTTCCTAAACTGTACTATATTAGAGTGGGTGGTTGAGTGACCAAGACTGCCATGTAGTGGCCAGGGCTGGATTAACACAGGGGCTAAAGGGACTGAAGCCCTGGACCCCAACTTAAAGGGAAGCCCCAGGCTCCAGTCCCTAACACCCTCTGATCTAGCCCGCTTGACCCCACTCAGCAGTGGCAGGGTTGGGGAAGCATGGGGGGGCCAGGGCCCTTGCGCCAGATGCTGGGCTCCCGCATCCCACCCTGCCCCTAGGCTAGCCGGTCTGGCCCTGGGGGCAGGGTGTGGCAGGCCAGCGCCTGTTTGTTCTGCCAGGAGGGATGGGGCCAGCTGGCACAAGTACATAAGTAGTTCACAGTGGTCAGACTTCTTATACGAGACATTTTAATCACTGTGAACATCTTTGTTTGTGAAACATTGGCCGGCCACTGTACATGCTACACTGGAAGATCTAGAAGTCACTGTGCAGATGTTTGGGTGTTCAGTTCCTTTGTTTGCTCTTACTGATTATATGGGATGAAATCCTGGCCCCATTAAATTTAGTGGGAGTTTTGCCATTGAGTTCAATGAGGGCAGAATTTCACTGCTAGGCTTGTCTACACTACAAAATTAGCAAACTTAGTCCCCCTCGCCCCCCCCCCACAAAGCCGCTCCTGTTCTCCCTTCCCCTCTCCTCTCTTGGCACCCTTGTGCTGTTCCCTACATGGCTGCCCTAGTCCTCTTTGGCCACCCTTGCCCAGGAACGGTGCTACCATTTCTGCCCCCCCCCCGCAAGCAGAGCAGGTGCCAGCACCCCCCTGCAATGCTTACCAGGCTTACCAGGTTGCGCTGGTCCTGCCCCTGCCCTGCTCTGCTCCCCACACTCACTACCGCCACTACAAATAACTCCTGACCTCCCCTGTCTTGCCAGCCCTGCTCTGCTACCCCTACTACCCCACATAGCAGCATTTCCGAACCAGTGCCATGGTTCATAAATATTCATGTTATTTTGAGCTAATTTGAATATTCATGAGTTTTTAATGGTGGTGTGCCTCAAAAAATTTGAAGGTATCAAGGTGTGCCACAGCAGAGAAAAGGTTGGGAACCACTGCATCCACTGTTAGTAGTGCTGTTTGCTTATTAGCAAGTCCTAGCCAGCCCCCTCACTTGCTTCCAGAGAAAAGCAGTCATAGCCACTCCACTTCCAGGGCTTCCTTCCTCTCCATTTATCTGCTTCCAGCTGCAGTGGGTTGCATCCACCTCCAATTAGCCCTTCAGTTATAGCTTCATCTTCAGTTGACCCTCTAGTTAGGTCCCAAGTAACATATATTGTGGGACTGGAATGAAGCGGTACTGTATCAGCACCCCCTATTACTCTCGCCCTTAAAATAATGATATTTTGCTAAAATGATTCAGTCAGATCCTTTTCACAGAATCTTAGAAACTGGGAGGAACCATGAAAGGTCATCGAGTCCAGTCTCCTGCATTCATGGCAGGACTAAGTACCCTCTTAAACTATCCCTGATCAGGGGCGTCTCTGGGGCGGGGAAAGACCCGGGGCACGGGCCCAGCCCCCAGGTAAAAGGCCACACACCCCAGCCCGGGATAGGGCCAGGGGGAGGCCGTGGTGCCGCTGCCGCCAGCTGGGCCATGCTGCTGTGCGGCGCAGCTCAGCCTAGCCTGGCCCGGCCCGGTGCAGCCGGGCCCGCGGCCGAGGCCCTGGATCCCCGGCCGGGGATGGGGCTGCCGCGGCCGCAGCCAGGCCCCAGATCCCCAGTGGGGGACGGGGCCACTGCAGCCGCGGGCTGCTGGCCAGGTCCCGGATCCCCAACAGGGGACAGGGCTGCTGCGGGCGGCCAGCCGGGCCCCGGATCCCCGGCCTGGCCGCCGGTGGCTGTGGCGACCCCGTCCCCAGCCGGGGATCCAGGACCTGGCTGGCAGCCCGCGGCTGCAGCGGCCTCATCCCCCACTGGAGATCCAGGGCTGCAGCCGCGGGCCCGGCCTCCAGCGGCCACTTACGGCCGCAACAGGCCAGGCTAGGCTGAGCCGCACCGCACCGCAGAGCGGGCTGGCTGGCGGCAGTGGCGTGGCCACCCCCTGGCCCTATCCCGGGCCAGGGGGCGGGGCCTGCCGGGCGGCCAGATAGGCCCCGGATCCCTGGCCGGAGATGCGGCCGCCGTGGCCGCGGACTGCCAGGGATCGGGCCTCGGATCCCCGGCCCAATTGGGCCGGAGACCCAGGGCACCGGCGTTGGGACCCGGGGCACATGCCCCGGGTGCCCCGCGCTAGCGACGCCACTGTCCCTGACAGGTATTTGTCTAACCTGCCCTTAAAAACATCCAGCGATGGAGATTCCACAACCTCTGTAAGCAACTTATTCCAGTGGTTAATCACCCTGAAAGTTAGGAATTTTTCCCTAATGTCCAATCTAAACCTCCCTTGCCATAATTTAAGTACACTGTATCTTCTCTCTTCTGCAGTTAAGGAGAATTCCTCCCCACCCCACCAACCTTTTAGGTACTTGAAAATGGTTATCATACCCCCTCTCAGTCTCCTTTTTTTCAGACTAATCAAACCCAGTTCTCTCAATCTTCCCATTGAATTATTTATCTGTATCCCCAATAAGAACATCAGAATCCTAAATCCATACCACCGTGTGTGTTCTGTGAATCACAGTTGTGAAATCAAGAGTCTTTCACAAAATTTGATTCACTTTGTTAACAAACACTTTCCTAACCTGCAGTTCAATTGCAAATGAAAGAGGTAGAATGATGAATATTCAGTGAGAGTTAGAGGGAAAGATTATTTTCATCAACATCAGGAACCAAACAGATCAAATTAGCTGCTCTGGATAGAAAGAACAAGATCTTCTAATTGAAAGTTTAATTTAATTTCTGTAACAAACAAAAAAATCAAGAGGCAACACAGCACAGAGAAAAAGTGGGTCTTGAATTCAATGTTACTGGAAGAAAGACAAGCAAGCTGAAAGCTATGTAATGTAGAAATGTTTAGAACCACATGCATCTTTCCTATCAGAGAAGTGTAAAGGTCTTGGGTATGACTGGGGACTGAAGGAACTGTAAATGTTTTTTTCCTTTCTGCCTACATAAATAATAAACCCAATCAAAGCAGATCCTACAACTTGCCTGTTGCAAATCCTTGTGGCTTTAGGAACTTCAGTGATGCAGAGATGTGCAATGAGATTACAGAAAATGTACAACGACCTTTTAGAAAAGTAACAAACAGTAAATAAACACTAGGCATTCCCGGTGCAACTGTCTGGAACCATAACTTCATATATGACAGTACATTATGAGGATTCTTTAGATTCTGAACCTGTTGAATTTGCAGTAGGGAGGCTTGCTGAAAGACACTGTCCTTTGATTTAATATGGCATTTCTGGGTACAATGGGAGTTCTACAACACTTACATTACATATCAACAGAGCCATAACTATGGCGGGGCCAACGGGGCAAAGCCTTGGGCAGCGCAGAGCGGCTCAGTAGAGTCGCTCTATTAAAGTGCAGCTTTTGTGGCGCCAGCTCCAAGTGCCGCTAATGGCAAGGGGCGTGTTCCAATCGGAACTCACCCCAGGTGGCAAAAACCAGCGTTACGGCTCTGCCTATCAAAAGTTTAGTAGAAAGATCTATGTCTGTTACTATTACAAATACTCCTAGAGGGCTGGATGCAGGGATTTTAGAGTGATCAGCCAAAGACAATATAAAAAGAAGAGGAGTGTAAGGAGTAACTGGATGTACTTATCAAAACCTTCCAAAGCCACTTTTATCAATACAAATATAACAAATCTCTGTGCAAACAAACAATTATTAATGGAATAGGAAGGCATGCAACTTAAAACAAATGGGTATGTCCACACATCTCCTTTAAATCAAAATAATGTAATCTGGTTTCGAAATGATGGGCTCCATCATTTTGAAACAAGAGACATCATTTTGAAATAGCTTAAACCCACTTTAACGCGAAATGTCTGTTATTTCAAAACGGTTATTTCGAAATAACACTGTTAGGATGTGTTATTTTGAAATAATGTGATTTGACCTTCCTCCCAGGGTGCACAGCACCAGGAAGGAGGAAGTGCCGTCCCCCACCCCTGCCAGGCAGCATGCTTAAGGGCTTTGGGAGCATGGCAGCACGTGGCTCTGGTGGCACACAGGGGAGACATTGTGCCCTGTTTGGACCAGTGAGGAGGTCCTGTTTCTCCTCCACATATGGAGGAGGCAGGACATCCTTGCCCGGTTGCATACCAGCCACTGGAACCAGGAAGTCTATGTGGACATAGCCACAGAGCTGTCTGCCCAGGGTCACAAGTGCACTATGGAGCAGGTGCACTCCAAGATCAAGACCCTGTGGCAAGACCATGCCCGCACCATGGAGGCACGCCAGCTCCAGGAGGCAGGTTGCAGTGCCACCTGCCCGTTCATTCAGGAGCTCCATGAGTTCCTGGGGACAGAGCCCAGTGGCCTTCCAGCTCGGGCCATCAACTCTGGGCAGCTCCGCAGCACATGCTCACCCCCAAAGGGAGGGGACAGTGACTCTGAGGCATCCATCAATGTTGGTGACACCAGCCAGCCTGCTGTCACACCACCACCACCACCACCAGAGGCTGCACCAGGGAATCCGGAGCTCTTCCCTGTCCTGGAGGAGGGGACTGGCACCACCGAGGAGGAAGAGTGGCCTAGCGACATGCCAACACTTGTGGAGTCAGAGGCAGAGGAAGGGCCATTCAGGCGGACATCTGGAGCCCCTGTTGGTGAGTGTTCCTCTCCCATACATGCAGGCAGGGCTGAGCCTGCCCAGGTCACGGGCAGCGAGGGGCCACAGCACAGGGACAGGCAGGGCACAGGGCTGGGGGGTGCAGCGGCCCTCCCATGGGCACAGGTGCAATGTTCCCTGTAAGCTGTGCTGGCGCGCTGCAGCGCAGCCCACCACAGCCGCCAGAGCAGAGAAGGCTGCCGGCAGCACACGGCCGGCAGCCAGAGTCCTTCAACAGAGCTCTGGTGGAGCAGGGAGTTTTGAAAACTCCCACCCAGAGAAGCTCTAATGGAGCATGCCCAGAAAATCTGAGCATGCTCCGTAGAGCTTCTGTGGCCCAGGAGTTATGGCTGGGCCCTGCTGCTCCAGTCCAGCCCCAAGATAAGTTTGTGGGGGCTGGCGGGGGCTGCCGGGAGTGGGGGGGTGATGCCAGGAGCAGGGGGGCAAGCAGGAGCATGGGGGCTGCTGCCCAGAGCGGGGTGGTGATGCCAGGAGCTGGGAGGTGAGTGGGAGCAGGGGGCTGCTGCCAGGAGCTGGGGGGAGGCTGTCAGGAGTGGGGGGCAAGCGGGAGTGAGGGGTGCCGCCAGGAGTGGGGGGGGGCTGCGCAGCCGGCCCCATGGGGCATGGGGAGGGAGCACAGCGAGCAACAGGAGTTGCTCAGCTGCCCTCTCCCCTTAGAAGGAACATTGCACAGGTGCTCCAGGGCTCTCACAAGGATGTGCGTCGCTGCACTCAAGTGGCAGGCCTTGGCGATGGATCACCTGAGCACTGTGGTGCAGGACGTCACAAGGAGTGTCCAGTGCATCGCAGATCACATGGTCCCTCCAGCAGCTGATGGAGGTCCACCCAGGGACCCTCATGTCCCTCCTTGGAGCCAGCCCTGGACCCGGAGTGGCCATGGGCAGGGGCATGGGATGCCACCGCAGGACCCCCCCACAGGCCCCACTTAGGGACCCCCCTCGCACCCAAACTCTCCAACCCCACACCCATCTCCCAGTTTCTGGCCCTCCCCCCAGTCTCCCACACCCCACTCCTGTCACCCAGTTTCAGGCCCTCCCCCTAGTCTCTCCCCACAGTTCTACATCCCCCAACCCTCCCCAGCCCTTCTTTGGCCCAACCCCCATGTTATGTTCAATAAACAGTTTGTGACACATATTAGTGCATGTGTGTGTTTTTAGCGGATGTGGTTCACAGTGCGGATGGATGGGTGGCAGTTGGCCGTGACAGAATGGTGGAGAGGCAGGGCAGGCCCGGCCCTGAGAGTTCCTCTGTGGCAAAAACATTCATAAGTGTGTCACGAACTGTGATTGCCCTTTGTGACACTTGCTCCCATGGGGCCATGGGTGCGGGTTGCTTGTACTTGCCACCGATGAGCTGTGCCTCAGCCTCCCAGGTGGCAGCAACAGTCTCACCCTGCAGCTCACAAAAGTTATGCAGGCCATGCAGGCACTGATGACCTCCATAGTCATCTCCTCTGCAAGGTGGAGGCGCATAAGGAGGCACCTCCATCATGCCTTCAGCCGACCAAATGCCTGTTCGACCACCTGGTAGCAGCAGCTCACACAGCTATTGAAAAGCTGCCAGCAGCATCGAGGGGCCCTGTTTACAGGCGCATCAGCCATGGGCAGAAGGGATAGGCTGCGTCAGCAACAATGAGGACGGGCACCTCTAGTCCCCCAACATTGATGTTATGAGGGGGGGAAGAAGGTGCCCACCTCCATGCCCCAGTATAGGGCAGAGTTATGGAGAACCCTCACATCATGCGCCCTCCCTGGTCATCCCAGATTACAGTTTCAAAAGATGCCCCAGTGGTCCACAAAGGCCTGCAGGATAACCGAGTAGTACCCCTTCTGGTTCCAGTACTCAGTGGCTCAGTGCTCCAGGGCTCTCACAAGGATGTGCGTGGCATCCAGTATCCCAGCGCAATTGGGAAATCCGAGGGTGGCCATGCTGGCAACGGTGTCCAGCAGCTCTCCTTGAGTGACAAGGCGTGGGAGCAGGATCCTGTTGATGGCCCTGGTGACCTCTAGCAGCATGTTGCCAATGGTGGACCTCCCTATGCCAAAGAGGTGTGCCACGGACCTGTACGACTTGGAAGTGGCCATCTTCCAAAGAGCGATGGCCACTCTCTTGTCAACAAGGATAGCTGGTCTCATGCTGACGTCCCTTTGGCGCAGGACCGGGGTGAGTTTCACAACCAGGTAGTTAAATCTCCTCCTGCTCATTCGGAGATTCCTCCAACACTGCTCATCACCCCAGGTTCCAAGCACTACCCGTTCCTATCACTCTGTGCTGGTCTCCCGGGCCCAGATCTGACAAGGCACAGAAGGGGGGAGGGGAACTAGGGCTGCTCTGAGGCCCAGTGAGATAATAGCCTGGGGCACAGCCTGGGCACCATCAGAGTCTGAGAGCAGTTTCCCACAGCAGGAGGACACGCTGCAGGTGAGCAATGGGTCTATTCACAGCACGGCGATGGCCAGGAAGCCGGGCAGCGTCCATCTGTGTCTTGCAGTGTCCAGCTAGCCAGAATGGACGGAGAAGTGAGGTCGGGTCCTGCTTTTATAGGATTGGCTGGCAGCATGGCTACCAACATGGTCCAGCAAGGGGCCCATGTTGCCACACCTCCCATGCTGTCCCTCTCCTGAAGCAAAATAGCAAGTCCTATGTCAGGAAATGCTATTTTGCTTTGAGGTTTTCCCTTATTTTGATTTAATATTAGCTTATTTCAATTGAAGTTATTTCAAAATAACAATTTTATTTTGATTTAGCTTATTTCGAAATAACTTATTTTGAAAGAACCATCTATGTGTGGACATAGCCAAAGATGAAGACCCTGATCCAGCAATACTCTTAATCATGTGGATAACTATACATGTGAGTAGTCCATTAATTAAGCAAATGCTTAGATACTTTGCTGGAGTGGAGCCTAAACCCATGTCAAAATGCATCTTAGGCAGAAGATGACAGGAGGAACTAATGGGATTGTGAACTCAGACACCCAAACTGCAGGAGACCCACAAACTCTCATAATCATGCTACAATGTCTGACTAGTCATGAGGTTCAACACCATGATTTTCAGGGCTCCCTAAATTGCTATGATGCTGTAATTCCAACAGCCTCATAAACTAGGTCTGATCCAAACTGTGTGATAAAAGGTTTCACAGCTCAAATGGCTGTGGATTATCTAGGGACTTCCACTGGAAATAAGGAAATATCAGATGGTATGTCTATACTGAAGTCTTAGGAACGCCAGGTCCAAACTGGGCTTGTACTAAGTCAACTTAAGCATTCACTTAACTGAACTTAATAACATCTCCTCCTAAAATCAGTTTAAGCCTTAAGTCGACCTAAGAGCTGGGGCCTGGGCCCAGGTCCCTGCCCCACCCAAGGGCCCAGTACAGTTACTGCCACCACCAGCAGGCAGCTCAGAGCCCAGCCCAGCCCTGAGCCACCTGCCACAAGCAGCAGAGGTCTCAGAGCCTGATCCAGCCCTGAGCTGCCTGCCACAGGCAGGAGGGGGCTCAAAGCCGGCTCCTGCTGCCACCAGCAAGTGGTTTGGAGCTGGATTGGTCTCCAGGACTGGATCAGGGCCCCAGAGCCGGATTGGGCCCAAGTCAGGGCAGAGGGGTGGGGCCTGGGCCCAGTATAGACATACCCTTAAATCAACTTAACAAGGTCGACTTTAAGTCAACTTAAGTCGACTTAACTGAGCCCCCCACCCCAGTGTACAAATAGCCAAAGAGCCTTCTTTCGGTTCGGTCTGTTAGCCTGAACTCTTCTCCTCTGGCACTGGTTGGAAAAGGGTCTAGTGAAAGGAAGTAGAAAAGGAATGAAAAAACAATACAGCTATGAGAGGCATAAAAAATATGTGTGGCCATGAGACCCCTTTGGTTTAGGTTCTTGTCTCAGTTTACAGAAAGAACACTTACAGCTCAATGTCTAAGACAGAGATCTGAAATTTGCAGCCCCTACAGTTATTTCCTGTGGCCCACAATGACACTTAGAATTTCTCAAATAATTGATAATGCAAAATTTAAAGTGTGTTTACTTACTCTTTGTCTTCTTGATGATACCTCCCTCTTGAATGGAGATAATTCTTACTTACTTACTTTTGGCATATATATGTTACTTTTCATTTTTTTTTTTTTATTTTGACTATACTTCGTATCATTGTATGAAAAGGTTTCAGTGGTGCAGGCCTCAGGCTAACATACTCGTCCTCACGCAGCCCTTGTGGTGATTTGAGTTTGAGATCCCTGGTCTAAGTTCACATACATGGTCACCTCTTCCAGTGAATGATTCATCAGTTAGTCTGCTTTCTAAACTTTAATTTGTAATCTGCTGTAAAGGTAGCCTTAAACAAAGATAAACATTCTTATTCCACTTGTGTGAATGATACATTGAAATTTTGTTCACTGCACTTTGGTTTTGCACTAGTCAATTTGTGATTGATCATATTGCATTCCCACTGTCGGCAGATATAAACACCGTCATTTACCAATGCTTAATGAAGCACTGTGCCAACAAGACAAATGTCAATGGACAGTAATCTAGTTAACAAGGTTAACCAGCATAGTATTGAATGAAAGTGTTAATGAAGTAATCATCTGGTAATTGCTGCACAGATGGAGCTGTTGCCCTGAAGGATGACTAGACCTTATTAAAGCTCATAATGGGGGGAAAAGATAGAAAAAGGTAATTACTTCCATGTCTCTAGCTGAAAAAAATTTATTAAAAGAAAATTAATTGTTTTATGTATTGTGAGCACTTAGCAACCTCCCCCTTTTACTTTTCATGAAGCAATTTATTATAAATACATGAGATAATCTAGCTCAGTGGCTCTTAATCTTTCCAGATTACTGTACCCCTTTCAGGAGTCTGATGTCTTGTCTGTTGCTGAGCTTTGCCTCACTTAAGAGCTACCTGCTTACAAAATCAGACAAAATTACAAAAGTGTCACTGCACACAGCTACTGAAAAATTGCTTATTTTCTCATTTACCCAATAATTATAAATCAATTGAAATATAAATATTATAGTTCCGTTTTTATTGTATAAAGCAGTATAAACAAGGCATTGTCTGTATGAAATTTTAGTTTCTATTGACTTCACTAGTGCTTTTTAGGAAAAAACTAGGGAAATATCTACATGTGTTAGTGTATCCCTTGGAAGACCTCTGCATATTTCCAGGCTACCTCTATTCCCAGCTGAGAACCACTGATCTAACTAATCCAACTCCTCTATAGGGGAATATTCTGCTGATAGAAGGAGGCAAAACCCCCATAGCAACTTCCTCCAATATTTCTTTTACATTCTACTCTCATCCTTTTCTTTTTTATTTTCAATGCTTTAATTGTTATTTCTATGCTGACAGTTTCCTTTTCAGAAGAAAACTCAAAATAAGATCAGTCCCCAGTAAAGTTAAAAGAGACCGTCAACTGTACCAATATAGATATGCATAGGAGGCATTCAATGACAGATGACAAAGTCAGAATTTACTTGAACTGAAAAAAAAATTATATTGAACATTTTAAGAGAAGTGAAATATATCATTGGATGGAACATAAACAAATTGAAATTCAAACATAAAGCTGATTACAGAATTTATATTTAACCTGTGAAACTCTTTCTAGCAGGATTTTTCTGACAAACAGGGTAGTTATTTTCAAAAAAGATATACACTTAGGTTGAAATTCACAAATCCTGAATAAGGCCAGAATAATTGTACCTTACTAAGGGGGGGGGACAAAATACACTTCCCATTCTGAGGCTGCAGAGTTAGAGCACACAGAGATTTTGGGCCTCATCCTAATTTCCTGTTAAAGCCAATTTTTCCATTTGCTTCGATAGACGCTGACTCAGGCCTTCTAGAAGGAAGCAGCAATTACCTGTATTGGGGGTGGAATGGCACACCCTCTTCAACACCTAAATTACACACACCCACACACCCACAAAATTTTTTCTTAACGATAGCAATCAGTAGCTCAAGCTTTGTTTTACAAAATGAGGGCAAAAGGATCCAGCAAGGCTTTCTCATAATGAAAAAAAAAAAAGCATGGGGGTCTAAGATTCTAAAAACTCTCATTTCTGACTAGCCTGATCTCCAATATCTGTTGTTTGAAGCATCTAAAATAATCAACAGTTTATTTTTAAAGAAGTGTTTTCAGTGTGGAAAAGCAAAATAGTATAAAGCCATTCAATGGACTTAAATGACAGAATCTATGGTCCATGCCATACTTTGTTCACTTCTTCCAGCTGTGCTGGGGGGGGGGGTTCACATCTCAGACGTCACTTCATTTGCAACAAGGGGAAACACACTTTTCAATGTCAGTTTTGGCAGGCTGTATACTTCATCTAGCTCAAAACTGATGTGTGGGTAGGGTGCCAGTAGCAGTTCCCTACTGTTATGTGTATGTTTAGAGGCCATAGCGGTTTCAAAATAACACCACCACCACCACCACCACCACCTGTTACACTGTGTACATTCAAGGAAACCCAGTTATTTCAGTAAGCAAAACAAAAACCATCGACATTTGAGTACATTTTCCTTCTATCAACCTTGTAAAGGTAACATTGCTATAAGAGAAAGAGATGGGGTTTTGTCCTGGTCAGTGCACCAAATGTAATGCAATCACAAGGGTAAATTCTGTACTTAATTATATTCCCATGAAACCACTGAGAAAGCTGAATATGCACACCAAAAACTCCAAAATGAGTTATTTCCATTTCCTGCATGATCACCACTAATAGAGATCCTGTAGGACAAATCCAAGTGTCATTTATACACGTGATCCATGGTCTTGCAAATTTGTCTCCACTTACATTCAATAGTAACAATAATAATTAATATCTAGCTCTTACATGACACTTGTCCAGCTTTAGAATCCAAAGTGCTTCATAAAGGAGGTCAGTCGGTATCACTGTCCCCATTTTATTGATGTGGAAACATAAGAGAGTGACTTACCTGAGGTCATCCAACACCAGAGCTGAGAGCCCAGTTCCCCTGAGTTCCAGTTCAGAGTCCTTCCTATCAGGCTATGTTGCCTTCCTTAGTCCCGTGCAACACTAGGTTGTAACACAGGCATAACAGAAGGACAAAAGTGCTGGTAGTGACGCAAGAAATCTAAAGGATTCAGCTGGGCTTTCAGATATCATGTCAAGTTTCTACTACTACCACTTAAAGAAAACTGAGCTTTTCACTTGTAAGCAGCTTTGATCATGAAATCACTGAGACCCCATAGACATGGAAATCCAGGCACCTATCCACAGTTACATTTCAAGGCCCCAGTTTTTTAAAATGTACACACGGTTGCTTGTCTAATCTGACTGTACCCATGATTACTACAGTTCTACCCACAAGATGCACATGTGCATTTGCAAATAGACAGCTTTGCAAGTAGCTGAGTGTTTGAGCACAGGAATACCTAGTTTATGTGCACAGTCACAGTAATTGTGTATCCAAATTAACTATGCAATAGTGCAAATATTTTGTAGCTTGTCCATCACAAAAATAGCAGATTTTACAGCCCACTTTAAAAAAAATTCACTTGCAAAATACAATATTATTAGTGTAATTTGATTTAAACCTACTACACTGGGCAGAGATTGGGAAATTCAGGTGGAAATTATGTAGAAATTTCTCTATCATCTGAAATCATCTCAGAAAGCAAATGTATTTTGTAGAGTGTTATTTAACAGCATGGAATGCTCATTCTAAGTTATTTGCTCATAATTGCAGTTAATACACAGAGTATACTTAACTACCTGTTAAGATTATGCTGCTGGCTGTACTTCACTCATCACTGCTATGTAGTTCTTGTTTTGTTGTTTATGAGATGAAATGGGAGAAAAGCTTGTATAGATATTTCAGAATGGATGTGCTTTGGGTAACAACATTCAGTTCACATAGCTGTAGCAACACTTTTCCAGTGGGGTCAAAACACACTGGAAAACACAATAAATGACAAAACGAGAAACCACAGAAGTTCTGATTTTTTTTTTTTTTTTTAATGCTAATAGTTAATGGATCCCAGCTACTGCTTGGCCAATTATAACTTTAACTAAATAGCAGTGGTGACTGAAGTGCCAGCAGCAGCATAATCTCAACAGCTAATTAAGTATACTCTGTGTATTAATTGTAATTATGAGCAAATAACTTCAAATGAGCATTCCATGCAGTTAAATAAAAAAACACCTTCACTTTCAGAGATGATTTCAGATGGCAAAGCAATTTCTGCATAACCTACACCCAAATTTCAGTCTCTGCCCAGTGCAGTAGGTTTAAATCAAATTAAAACTTTGCCCCAGGGTATGATTACACCACTCAATCTTATAGAGCTATCTTATTATTATTACTTCTTTCACACAGGAAAAGAAAACCCTTATGGTACCTCTGTGCCTGATTTAAAAAAAAGAGAGAGAGTCTCAAATAAAAGAGTAGGCTTCCTTTGCACTAGAGGATGGCCCTTCCCTTTGGATCTGCTGCCCCCTAGAAATCTTTCAGTTTAGAGCCATTGTATTTTGAAATGGATTTTTGCAATAACCTGCTTTAGATAAGGGCATTAGGGAAAAAATTAAGTGAAAGGCAGGAAAGATGCAGCAGTTGCAACTATTCACAACTACATTTTCTACCAAAGGTAAAATGCTCTGTACATCTGATGATCATGCTGGTACTGTTTAAATATGTAGATGAGAACCAAGTGCTGGTGAATAGTTCTACAGACTGACATTCTCTTTTCATCCACACAAAAGGATGAGTGTGGGAGGTGGAAACACAGCTTCTTCTTCGAGTTCTGCTCACATCATTCAGTTACAGGTGTCTACATGCCGCAGCACACAGTAGCAAAGAAAGTCTTTAGCCTTAGCCTGTCAGGTCAGGGCCCACAGCCAACGCCCCCTCAGTGCCGCAACCGCAGCTATACAGGTGACCCTGACCCTCCCAGTTCCTTTTTCCGCCCTCAGCGAAGGTTTCGGATCAGCCAAGAAACTTGCGCAAGCAAGTGCTTATCACCCTTTTTCTGCAAACATTAAAATGCCAGGCTTTAAACCGTGTCCAGCATGTTCTAAAGCATTTCTGCTTGATGATCCTCATGAGAAATGCCTTGCGTGCCTTGGTGAGTCACGCCTCACAGTGAACTGCTCTATCTGCCAGTCCTTCAAAGCACAGGACTCGCAAAGACAGAGAGCGGTGCCTAAGCACCCTCAAAGAGGACCGCGTGCCTGCTTCTGATGCCACCCGAGCCACTAGTACTCTGCCGGTACCACTCCTGCACCGGAGCCCACCCAACACCGACCCCCGGGGCAGAGCTCAAAGCCACGGTCAGCATAGTTGTCGGTTCCATCACAGCACTGCTCACCTCTGGCCCCACGTTCCCCCTCATCTGAGACAGGACCGGGACCCCATGAGCCCTAGTAACAGCACGGGCTCTAGTACTGGCAAAGAAAGCCAGGTCAATGAGTAAGCCAGCTTCAGCACCTGGGTAGTGGTCAACACAGGAATCAGCACCGCCCCTGAGCCCCGTACTGTCCAGCCCCCATCCGGCATCACTAAATGGTACTGATGATCACTCCGATGGTCACTCCAACCAGCACTCATCCCACAAGCCCTCGGTACTGTGCTTGCAGGGCCCTAGGAGATGGAGGTCCAACTCGTCCTCTTCGTCATCTCCGGCCGCCACCCACTCCCACGATTCTCCAAATACTGTCTCCAGTACCAGAGAATGGAAGGGTAAGCGTTGTCAAAAATGCTCTCTGACACCTGTACTGAGAAGGAAGACAACTCTGGCAACCACAGTGTGGAGGCCGCGACCTGGCTCTTCCTGGGCCACCAAGACTTCTCAGGTGGGCAGGGGTCGCACCTCCCTGCACTGTACCTTGATTAGCAATCCTTTCAATGAGTGGTCGCACAAATGGCTAAACACAACAGTTGATAATAGTTCAACTTCACCATACCGTTCAGCACCCTCTCTGCCCCGAACCCCAGTCTCCTTGGATATTTCCGATGATGACACAGCATAGTAGATCTCGGGCCCCTTCCTCATCCTCCCCAGACAAGCATATCTTTTGAAAGTCTCTCACCTATAAGGATGACTCCCATGTCCAGCAGGATTTGCTCCACTGCATGTCAGCAAACTTGATCATAGAACTAGGGGTGGTCCAGGGAGAAACTGACCCTCTCTTTGACATAGGGGACACTGTCTCACCAGCCAAGGTGTCTGTTCCCCTTCATGAAGGGGTGTACAGAATCACCAGGATGTGTTGGCAAACTCCATCGTCAATTCTACCAGTGTCAAAAGCGGCAGATTGCAAATACCACGTACCTTTGAACAAATTAGCATTCCTTTTCCAACACCACACGCTGGGATCCCTGGTGGTGGATTCAGTCAATCAGAAAGAGAGACAGGGCCAGCCAAGCTTTACTCCTAAGCATAAAGAAGCTAAAAAGCTCAACTTGCTGGGCAGAAAGTTCTACGCTACTGGCAGCCTTACAGCTGTGTATCGTGAATCACCTGGCCCTTATGGTGAGATATGTCTTCAACCTCTGGAGAGCCATGCAGGGGTTTTGCTATCTTGTCCCCAAGGACCGCCGCAGGGATGAGGCGATGGTTGAAGAAGGCACCTTGGCCTCTAAAGATGCTCTGATGGCTACTTGCGTACCATGGTATCCACCGTGGTGATGTGCCATTCTGCCTGGCTCCAGGGTTCGGGCCTGTCCCCACAGATGCAGCTTCTCATCCACAAAACCCCTGGCCTCTTTGCTGAGTCCACAGACACCAAACTGCACAGCATGAAGGACTCCCGAGCCACCCTTAGATCGCTGGGAATGTACACCCCACAATCTACTCGACGCTCTTTGAAACCTCATCAACTCTTGCAACAGCAGCTGCAACAGTTAAAGCAGCAAGTCCAGATCCAATAGTTCCTTTCCTCGGTCCTACCAATATCCCCAACAACAACTCACGGACTTGGATAAGGACAAAGCCCACTTGAGCAAAAATGGGAAGTCCAACGCCTCACAGCCCAGTAGACACGAGCAGGGTACTGACCACTCAATGGGGAGGAAGCAGCACTTTTCACAGTTACTCCAAGGGCAGCAAACCCACAGCCTCAACCCCAACCTTTGCCAACCGCCAATACCACTTTGCGCATCACTGGGCCAACATCACAACCAACCAGCGGGTCCTCGAAATGCTCTTGGAAGGGTATCGCATACAGTTCTGATCAGCCCCTCAGGCCAGAAAACTGCCCCCTCACCCAAAGCTCGGGAACCAGGAACTAGATCACCTGCTCGAGAGGGAATGCAAGCAGCTCCTCCCCCTCGGGGCCATAGAAAGGGTCCCAAAGCAGGAAGGGGGAAAAGGGTTCTACTCCCGATACTTTCTGATCACTAATCCCAACAGGGACCTAAGACCCATTCTAGATCTCAGAGCTTTAAACGGACACATAAGGAAAATAAAGTTCCGCGTGGTTTCTCTGTCACAGATCATCCCATCTCTGTCTCCTGGGGACTGGTTTGCAGCCCTCGACCTAAAAGGCATTTACTTTCGCATAGCAATACGTCCTGCCACAGGAGGTTCTTAAGGTTCATCATGGGGTGAAATCACTTCCAGTTCACATTGCTCCCCTTCGGGTTCTCTTTGGCCCCCAGGGTATTCACAAAACGCATAGCGCTGGTCACAGCATTCCTGCACTGGCAGAGCATAAAGATTTACCCCTACCTGGATGATTGGTTAATACACGGGGAATCGAGAGCTCAGGTAGAGCACCATGTCAGAGCAGTAACCCACCTGTGCGAGTACCTGGGCCTGTGCATAAATTGAGGAAAGTCAAAAATCTGCCCATCCCAAACCACAGAGTCCATAGGAGCTCTCTTAGATGCTCGCAAGGGGAGGGCTTCCCTGCCCCACTCAAGATTTCAGTCCATCTGCACCAGCATTGTGGAGCTGCAGGAGTCTCAAGTGACCACAGCCCATCACTTCCTAAAGCTCCTCAGGCACATGGCAGCCTCCACCTCCATGATTCAGAGGGCACGCCTGAGAATGAGGCCCCTCCAGGTCTGGTTCTCCATGGTGTTCCACCCACGGAGACCCCATGTCCAAGGTACTGTCGGTCCCCTGAGACATTCTGGGGACACTACAGATTTGGAAGGACCCCCCCAGTTTGCCATGGGGGAAATTTCTTTTGAAATGCTAAGGCCTTCAGTGACATTGATAACTGATGCCTCAGACTTGGGGTGGGGAGCCCACAGTTTGGGGGGACTTTCCACCCTGGGACTTTGGTCTCAGGCAGACAGCCTTCTTCACATAAATGTGAAGGAACTGTGGGCCATCAGATTGGCTTGCGCAACGTTCCTGGACAGGATACAGGGCAGGTTGGTCCAGATTCTAATGGACAACACTGCAGCCATGTTCTATACGAACTGGCAAGGGGATGTCTGCTCCCCAACTCTCTGTAAGGAAGCATGCAAACTTTGGGAACTAGCCCTGAAATACAATTTCACCCCGGTGGCAGCACACCTATTGAGTGTGGACAACAGGCTGGCAGACTTGCTCAGAAGAAATCCACTAGCGAATCACGAAAGGTCACTCCACAATACAGTGTTTTCTCACCTGATAGACAAATGGGGAACACCCCAAGCAGACTGTTTATGACATGGCAGAACCGTAAGTGTCAGCAACTCTGCTCTCTCTGGGGTCGGGAGGAGGGGTCGTTCAATGACACCTTCCTCATTACTTGGTCAGGGCCACTAATGTATATCTTCCCACTGGTCCCACTGATACACAGGCTCCTCCTGAAAATCAGGTTGGATGGATCAAACATGATATTGATAGCTCCGGACTGGCCCAGACAGCACTGGTTCTCGCTCCTAAAGGACCTGTCCATAGAGACCCCACTCCGCCTCCCCTTGTGGGCAGACCTCATGACACAGGACTCGGGGTGCCTGCAGCACCCGAATCCAGGTCACCTGTATCTGACAGCTTGGAGACTCTGGATCAGTGAACAGGAACTCTGCTCAGACAGGGTTAGGAAGGTCCTGATTGGTAGTAGAAAACCATCCACCAGGTCCACCTATACAGCGAAATGGAAATGATTTTCCAGCTGGGCTCGAGGTAAAGGAGTAAACTCCATATAGTCTCCTTTAGACCTACTCCTTGATTATCTGCTAGACCTTAGAGACAAAGGTCTTTCTCTTTCCTCACTGAGAGTCCACCTAGCAGCAGTCTCAGCCTTCCATGAAAGGGTGGACAGTGCCTCTGTTTTCTCCCACCCTATTTCCACTAGGTTCCTGAAAGGATTCGAAAAACTGTTCCCACAACCCCATGAAACCATCCCTCCTTGGGACCTGAACGTGGTGCTCCAAGCACTAATGGAGCCCCCATATGAAGCCTTAGACTCGTGTTCATTACTGGTCCTTTCCTGGAAGTTAGCCTTCTTAGTAGCAATCACCTCAGCTAGAAGGGTCTCAGAGTTGAAGGCCTTTTCCTCAGAACCCCTGTATATGAGGTTCCTTCCCGATAAACTGGCACTGAGACCCCACCCCACTCTCCTCCCCAAAGTAGTTTCTCCCTTTCACCTAAATCAGGATATTTGCTTGCCAGTGTTTTTCCAGACCCTCAGGTTACACAGAACCAGAGGAGGTGGCACACTCTGGATGTGAAAAGAGCACTCCTAACATACATTGAGTGCATGCATCCGTTCCGCAAGACCTCCCAACTCTTTGTGGCGGTCGCTGCATGCAAAAGAGGTCTTCCAATGTCCTCATAGTGCATTTCCAAAAGGATAGTAAACTGCATCAAAGACTGCTATGGAAGGTCGAATACGCCCCTTCCTGGGACTGTTAGGGATCATTCTACCAGAACCCAAGCTTCATCGATGGCCTTCCTCACTAAGGTTCCAATCCAAGAGATCTGCAAGGCACCTGCGTGGTCGTTGGTGCATACCTTCACGACGCACTATGCTATCGTCCAACAGGCCAGAGAGGATGCTGCGTTGGGCAGAGCCATACTCAGTGTGGGCAGACTGTAACCCCTCCCACCACCCTTGGGTCTGGCTAGCAGTCACTTGTAACTGAATGAGGTAAGCAGTGCTCGAAGAACAGTGGCTTACTTACCGGTAACCATCCTTCTTTGCTATGGGCTGCTCACATACATTCAGGCCCCTGTCACCATCCCTGCTAACAGAGTTGGCGAAGATATAAGGAACTGGGAAGGTCAGGGTCATGGTCACGGTCACCTATATAGTCGCAGTCGCAGCACAGATGGGGAGTTGGCCATGTGCCCTGATCTGACAGGCTAAGGCTAAAGACTTTCCGAGCTACCATGCACTGTGGCAAGTAGACACCTGTAACTGAATGTATGTGAGCAGCCCATCTCAAAGGAGGATGGTTACCGGTAAGTAACCCACCATTTCCAAGGGTCTTCAATACTAGCCTTAAGGAATTACTTGGAGAGGCGAGTTTCTTCTCCACAGACATCCTGCAGCTTTTGGCTAAGACAGCTTACAAGCATTCCTTTCATGATGTGAAAATGCTAGAACTGGCCAGAGGATGACAATTCCACTTTGTGACACCTTTCAAGGTGCAAAATTTGTTTTTATTCCACACTGGAATGAAAACAGAATATTTTGAACTTCCTCATGAATCAGAAGTTTGTCAAAACCTCTATTATAGGATCTAAAAGCTCAGCTTTTCAATTTGGGGCTCCTTCTTTCTCTCTTCTCAGAAGTGAGCAGTGAATCTATCCTGAACCTCAGAAGTCTTCCCACCAAAAGCCTCATCAAAATCAACAGATCCCTGCAAAATGCTTCAGCTTCAACCAGGGCCATAACTAGGGCAGGGCGATCGGGGCAAAGCCCCAGGCACCAAATCTTTGAGGGCACTGCACAGCCAGCACCCACAGCCCCTACCTGTACCCTTCTTCCTGCCCACTCTCTAAAATTCGATGCCTGGGGTGGTGAGGAGCAGGATCCATCCCCAGCCACCGCCGGAAAGTGGTGGGGAGCCCCAGCTGCTACCGGAAAGCAGTGGGGAGCCAGATCCATCCTCAGCTGGTGTGGAGGGCAGATCTGGCCCCCCACTATCTACCAGCAGTGGCTGGGGACAGATCCAGCTCCCTGCCATCTGCCTGCAGTAGCTGGGGACAGACTGGGCCCCAGGCCAGATCAGGGCCAGGTCAGGGGAGGGTGCCTTTGGGGTTGCTTGCCCCAGGCACCAAAACACCTCGGTCCAGCCTGGCATCAAAAAGCAACCTGAATTTCAATGAAAACACCTTTTGTTGAAAATGTTCGGACCTGCTCCAGTGAACTCATCCACTAAGCAGAGACCACCAGGCAGCCATTAGATGAGAACTCCCATTTACAACCAAAACAGGATGCATTCTCATAGACTCATAGCCTATGTCTACATTGGCCAATTAGTCCAGACTAAGTAAGCTTAGCCTAGACTAATTTGGACCAGGTCTACACGAGGCTTTGCCAAGTTCAAACTAAGCAATTGCTTAGTTCGAACTAGGCAAAGCTTAGGTCTAACTAGTTAGTTTGAACAGTAACTTCAGACTAGACATTTAGTTCAAACTTCAGTTCAAACTAAGTGGTTAGTGCAAACTAGCTGCACTGACTAGTTCAAACTAACTTTTCAGTTCGAACTAAGCTGCATGGCTAGTTTGAACTAAAAAGTCGAGGCTAGTTCGGACTAACCTTGGACTTCTTTACTTCGGACTTACAACTCTGAGCAAAGTAAGTAGATGTAGACATAGCCATAGACTCTATGATCATGTGGTCTGACCTCCTGCACAATGCAGGGCACAAAAGCTCACCTACTCACTCCTGCAATAAATCTCTAACCTATGACTGAGCCATTAAAGTCTTCAAATCACTAGTAACATCCCTCTAGGTTGACAGTTCACTCTTCAGTATGACCTGCTGTACTCTTCCCTTTAACCCTTTCCTTATCCATCTTTCACTCAAATCAACATCTAAAAATTAAAATATTCAATAGCTCTTTACAGTGCGAATAGCCCTTTACAGAACATCTCATACTCACAACTGTTGGCTTTATTATTAATTTGCAAAGCAGCAGCAGTGTGTTTGTCCCTGTACAAGTCACAAAATAAAACAGTCCCCCTCTCAGAGAAAGGACACACTGAGGAGCTCAGAGGAAGAAAACAAGTTTGAGGAATATATCTGTGCAGATATTTTAGTGTTCAATTTGATTTGCTTCCTGTAGGTATCATGAAAGAAGGTAGTCTTCGGCAGGGACCTGAATGTGTAGGATGCAAAGGACACCTAAGAGAAAACAAGAAGACAGTCAAAGCTGGGAACCAGAGATAGAAATGAATGAGTCAACTTATATAGCACTTTTCACCCATCCACTGCAAAGCACTTCACAAAGTAAAGATTATTTCCACTTTGCAGATGAGAAAAGTGATTTGACTAAAGTCACACAGCAAACAGGTTATAGAAGCTGGAACACAACAACCAGATCTCCCAAGAACCCAGATCAGTGTCTTATCCATGGGCCACACCGCCTCCCAACAAATGTGGAAGCCTCAGCTCACCTAAGAAGCCTAGAAGGCAGGGGAGTGACATGAAAAAGATAAGTTTAGACTTGTAAGCTATGACGGAGTTCTTCCTTCTGTGAAGTCCAGCTTCTCACAATTCTGACTAAGCAATCAAAAAGTACTGAACTACAGTAACTTCCCTGATATCTCTTGGAAGACTAATACAGCAAACTATAGTGTGTCTTGCAAGATCTTAGCATGTGTAAGGGACTACTTTCTGAATCAGAAAGCTGAGCAACTATTAGGAGTTCATCCACTTTGGATTTGGTTTGGCCAACAGGGATGAATTAGTTGCAAATGTGTAATTGGTTCAGAACTGGGGTGGAAGGGATCATGATCTGATAGAATTTGAGATCCTAAAGAAAGAAGGACCAGAGAACAGTAAAATAAGGACACTGGCCTTTGGAAAGGCAGCTTTCAAACAACTCAGAGAAATAGTAGGAAAGGTCTCAGGAGAGATCAATTAGGAAGAAAAGGAATCAAAGGGAGTTGTGAGTTCCTAAAAGATGTGATACTAGAGTGTCAGCAGCAAGCTATTTCAATGCAGAGGAAAGATCAGAAGAGCCATAGGAGATCAATGAGTCTACACAAAGAGCTTTTTAGCTATCTAAAAAAGCAAAAGGGAGACATACAGAAAATGGAAAAGAAGCAAGGGGTCCCGTGGCACTTAAAGACTAAAAGATTTATTTATCACATGAGCTTTCATGGGAGAAAATCTTACTTCGTCAGACACTTTGAAGATGGGGGAAGTTACAGAATGGGAGGAAAATAAATGCAAGGGAGTGTAAGACATGGGATAAGGTCATACAGTAACAGCAAACCAGAGCAGTTGTTAAGATTCAAACACTGGGAAACAGCACATAGAGAAGAGTGAAGTCAAATCACCTGTTGTAATGGGAAAAGAAGCAATAGTCATGATTTAATCCTGCTTTCACACAATCAAATCTGAATATCAGTTCTAATTCAGCTGTTTCTCTTTGAAGTCTTGATGTACCATTGACTTTCTTGAGCGTAGTTGTTAACAAGTTGCCCATTGAGTGATTAGAAAGATGGAAGTGCTCAGCAACTGGTTTTTGAGTGTTGTGATTTCTGATGTCAGTTTTGTGCCCATTTATTCTTTTGCACAGAGATTGTCCTGTTTGTCCAATGTATAAGGTGTGAGGGCATTTCTGGTACGTGATGGCATAAATCACATTAATGGATGGGCAGGTGAATGAGCCCCTGATGGAGTAGCTGACTTGATTATGTCCTATGATGATGCCTTTGTGCAGATCAATGTTCCCTCTAATTACTTGTAGACTGTGTGCGCAAACAATTTCTTTGTGTGCACAAAAACCTTTCTTTGTGAGCACCAATATTAGCACTACTGAATTTTGTTGTGTGCGCTTTATTTTTTTGTGTGCGGAGGTTTCATGACCTGTGTGCGCACGAACACGCGCACAGCTTAGAGGGAATAGTGGTGCAGATATGTAGGCAAAGTTGGCAACGTGGTTTGTTGCAGGGGCATGTGACAGCTTTAATGTTTCTGTTGTTAGAAATAAATCTGTTAGTCTTTAAGTGGCACAGGACTCCTTGCGTCTTTTGCTGAACTACACTAACACAGCTAACCCTTTGGAACTAGGAAATGGAAAGAGGGGCATGTCACCAAAGAAGTAAGCCTCAGAATAGCACACGCCTCCAGGGAGAAAAATCAGGAAAGCCAGGCAAAGAATGAGTTACAGCAGGCAAGAAATACTAGCGACAACAAAAGGGGGCTCTTCGAATATGTCAGACAAAAAAAGCAAGATCCAGGAGCATGAGATTCCGCCCTTCAATGGAGATGATGAAGTGGTAAGGGAAGAGGATAGGAAGGCAATGTTGTCAATGCCTACTTAGTGTTGATCTTCTGACTAAAAGCAACATTTGACCAGATGACCAGTGAAGTTATCTAAGGCAATAAAGGGGAAGGAATCCAGATCAGGATATGTAAAAAATGCAACAAAGACCTTCTTGCTAATTTGAATGTATTCAAATCAGCAGGCCCTGTTACCATTTACCCCTGGATGCTTACGGAATTAGAAGAAATCTCAGAGCCATTGGCAGTATATTTGCAAACTCATAGATAAAAGGAGAGGTCCTGAGAGACTGGAGAAGGACCAACGTACTACCCCATCTTTAAAAAGGGAGAAAAGGAGAAGATGGGCAGCAATAAACTAGTCAGCCTGACTTTGATACCTGGGAAGCTACTAGAGCAATGTATATAAACTATTCAGTCTGCAAATACCTGATGGGTCAGGTATTTGCAAAGTGAATGTTTTATATAATCACTACTGGCCAGTATGGATTTTAAACAAATCATGCCAAATCAGTCTGATTTCTTTCTTTGACAAGGTAACTGATTTGGCTAATGGGGGAATGCAGTGGACATAATATACCTGGATTTTGGCAAAGCCGTGACACACTCCCCACATGACCTTCTCATCAACAAGGTGGAGAAATGCGGGCTCAGCAGATTTACCATTAAATGCACACACAATTGATTAAACAACTGCAAACATAGAGTAGGCATCAATGGAAGACTCAGATTGGAAGGAGGTCTCAAGAGGGGATCCGCAGGGATCTGTTCTGTATCTGGTATTATTTAATGTTTTTATTAATTACCTTGGTGTTGGAATAGAAAGCATACTGATCAAATCTACAGACAAAACAAAGGGGAAGGGGACTGCAAACACTTTGGAGGCTAGAGCTAAAATTCAAAGGGGTCTTGATAAATTGGAGAACTTGACTATAGACAACAAAATGAAATTCAGCAAAGACAAATATAAGGTGCACAAATATAGGAGATAACTGGTTTGGTGCCACACTGCTGAGGAGGATGCTGGAGTTGTGGTTGATAACTACCTCAGTGTGAATCACTTAGGTGATGCTGATTTCTATGATTGGATAACAAGCCCTTTGGATAGAAGGGAAGCGGTAGATGTGGTGTATCTAGACTTTAGTAAGGCTTTTGATATGATCTTACATCACCTTCTCATTAACACACTTGAGAAGTACAGCCTAGATGGAACTACTATAAATGGGTGAAAAATTGGTTGGACAACTGCTCCCAGAGAGTAGTTATCAATGATTCACAGTCATGCTAGAAGGACATAACAAGCGGGGTACCACAGGGATCAGTTCTGAGTCCAGTTCTGTTTAATATTTTCATCAGTGATTTAGATGATGGCATAGAGAGTACACTTATAAAGTTTGCTGATGATATGTCAATGACCTCTTATGGTCCCTTCCAGTTTCTATGATTCGATGCCGTGGCAAAAAGAAGTTCCAAAAGGGTAGCCGCGTTAGTCTAGTTCAGCCAAACAAACAAGGAGTCCTGTGGCACTTTTAGGCTATGTCTACACTACAAAAGTTACTTGGAATTAACAAAGTTGAACTAGAAAGTCGAATTAACAAAGTGCACTGATCAACTTAAACATTAAATAGAATTGGTGTAGTTTGTTAATTTGAACTAACTGCCCTAATTCAAATTTATTTAGTATGAATTAAGGCTTAATCCTGGTCTACACTGCCCTTAGTTCAAACTAAGAATTGAACTAAGTGCTTAGTTTGAACTAAATGCAGGTGTTATTTATCGCATGAACTTTCATAGAAGAAAATCCCTCCATCTTCAAGCATCTGATGAAGTGGTATTTTCTCCCAGAAAAGCTCGTATGATAAATAAATTTATTAGCCTTTAAAAGTGTCACAGGACTCCTTGTTTGTTTTGTTGGGGGGAAAAAAGGGTAAATGCAGTTTTTAGGTTGCATTAACAGAAACATAGCATGCAAGTTCCGGGAGGTCACTGTACCACTCTGCTTGGCTCTGGTTAGGCCTCTGGTGGAGTACTGTGTTTAAGTTTGGTCACCAATGTATAGAAAAGATGTAAAGAAACTGGAGAGGATCCAGAGGCAAATGACCAAGATGATTAAAAAGAGATGAAATGCAGGTCATGTGCGCAAAGGCTGAAGAAACTGGGTATGTTTAGTTTGGAAAAGGGACTAAGGGGGAAGATGATAAATACTTAAAGGACTGCTGAAAAAAGATGGAGAAAAATTGTTCTCTTTTGCCACAGAGCGCAAGACAAGAGGCAATGGATTCAAACTACAGCACAGCAGATTTAGATTAAATCTCAGGAAAAATTTCTTAACTGTAACAATAGTAGGACAATGGAACAGATTGCCCAGAGAAGTTGTAGAAGCACCTTCATTGGAGGTTTTCAGGTGTCTGGATAGCCATCTGTTTTGAATGGTCTGACCATGGTTCTTAACTTGTGACCCATAGGGCACTTGTGAGCCAACCAACACCCAATTGGAGCCCTCAGGACCTTACAGGTAGTATTGGATGAGGCATTCAAATACATTGTGGGCAGCAGTTAAGAATAATTGATTTAGACTTCTTGGCAGAGGGCTAGACTAGATGACTCTTGCAGTTCCTTCTGGCTTCTAGATTTAATGGGAGACTCTGGGCTTTTCAAACAGAGAAGTGAAATAAGTTTTGGTAAAAAGAAAATGTCTGGGTTTGCCTCTCACCCCTTTTTTAATTTCCATTATTTTATGTTTCCTTTCTGAGCTCTATTCAGATTCAGTTAGACCAGCAATATGGAGGGAAATATCTAATAAACCCCACTGGGATATAAAGGATTCATTTCCTTATGAAAAATTAAATGCAAAATTCTGTCCTAAACTCATATGTATTTTATTCAGCAACAAACAGATTTGCAGCTAAAATTCTTGCAATAAAGGAATCTCCTTTCACTCCATATGCAAAAGTGTCCGTATAACCAGCCAGAAAGACTAAAAGAGAAATCAATTAAATGAGCTTTGTGGGGGGGCAATAACTAGGAAATGAGATGGAATGAATTTAATATGTGATCAGACTGTTGAGATGCAAAGCAGCTAGTGCTTCAACTGATGGGGTGAGTAATTTGCTACTACTACGCCCTGTCTGCACAAAGTATTAAGACCATTGGATACGATCCCTTTCCCCACACTATTCCCAAACCTCCCTGTTACTGCGGTTACCAGCCTGTAGGAGGGAAACCCTCTTGAGCCAGTCCCACTCCATTCTGAGAAAAATAGGTCTGAGCCAGAGGATGAGGTCAGTCAGGAAGAAGTCACATAGTAGTTTATTTCAGGCCTCAAATTCTGGGGGCAGTTGATTATTTAAAAATCTCAACTTACATTTAAAGACTCCAGCAAGTTTCTAGCTGCCAAGGGTGAAGTTTAAAAATGTGATCTGACTGCATGAGTGATTCAAAAATAAACTAGTATTTTTAAAAATCACATGACTGGCTTAACAATTTCATGATATTTTGAGGCCCACATCATGATTTTTGAATGTCAGGTTTTGTCATATTGGCAGTGGTCTCACACTGGCAGACTGGGGAATGAGAAAGTCCTTCCTACCAACACTGATTTAGCTCCTGTGATGTGACTTCCACAAGCATAATGGGCTGGGGCCCCCTCCTGCCTTCACTAGTGAGCTGCCTCTGCTAGACCTCACCAGCCCATTCCTAACAGGCTTTGACAGAACCACAGACAACCATCTTAGCTGCCCTTTATATTCAAACTTCCCAACTGCCCTGCTTATTTAAATAATTTAAATAATATTTAAAACCCAGAATTTTGTCTACATTTGTGTCAAAGCCTGTTAGGAATGGGATGAGGTAAATGAAGAACTTCATTCTCAGTATTAAGAGAAGAGAAAGGCTATTTCTACACTGCCAAATTAGTCCGGACTAGACAAATTTCTTAGTTCAAACTAGGCAAAGCTTAGTCCAAACTAATAAGTCCAGAACTTTTTAGTTGGAACAAAGCACGGGCAAGATCGGAGGTAATGGCTAGTTCAAAATGAAAAACTTCTAACTAAACTATTTGTTCAAACTAGCCACACATTCTAGTTTGAGCTAAAAAGTTAGTTTGAACTAGATCACGTGGCAAGTTTGAACTTAAAGCCATGGTTAGTTCAAACTAGGCCAAGGCTAGTTTGGACTAACCTTGGACTTATTTAATTCGGACTTGCAAATCCAAACTAAATTTTTAGATGTAGACATAGCCAAAGAGACTTGGGAGGATCTTTTCAAGCAATATGGGGCAAATAATTCACTTTTCTTTTCTATCTGTTGTGTTTACATTTACTTAACAAGAGTCCTTGAGGCAGATCACTCGAGGGAGGTTCTGAGTCTGTTTCCAAGTTCCTCATCTTCAAGAGTCTGAAGTGTGAATTTCTCCCACAAAAACTCATGTGCTAAATAAATTTCATAGTCTTTAAAAGTTCCACCAGACTCCTTGTTTGTTTTGCTAAACTAGATTAACACAGCTACCCCTTTGGAACATTGCCAAAGAATGGAAGGTAAAGCCCCCTGGCAAGGAAAAATAGTTCTGATTTGTTTTGAACTCTGTGGGTATGGGCCTTTTGTTTCATTTGGTGTCCCACTATGGAGACATTTCAGTTGTAGAACAGCCTTGAACCCCACCCCACAGTTGTGCTAAACACTTCTGCAACCCCAAACCAGAGCGTCTCAGGTTCAGGAATCCTTGAGCAGATCTTGCACTCTATGGCTACATTTCATCTCAAGGGATGGGTATTTACTGAAGACTAAGCAATTCCATGCTTTTTCATTTTGGTCTCTATGCCTCACGCCGCTTTTAAACCTAGATTTCTCACTTCTCCCCATGTAGTCCATGGAGATGCTCTAAATTCATTGATTCCTGATGTTCATATTCTGCAGGTGATGATTTATGTTCAAAACAAATGGTCATTTTTTGCTTGAGTCAGCCAAGAAATATAATTAGTAAATAAATGAAACCTAGTCATAAATTTTAATCAGCATTATAAAATGCCTGTTCTAAGGGAGCTATCCTAGATGGTGATGAGGACTGCAAACCAGATGGCTCTCTCATTAGTACCACACAGGTCAAAATTTATCATGGTTACTTAGTCTCACCCAGGACAGTAGACCACTCCTATAAAAATCCAGAATACCTCCAGTAGCCTATCCTAATTCTGGTTTTCTATTAAATTTGCTTGTCTATAGATACAGATATACTATGCAAAATCTGATTTCTTCCCAAACCCCAGGTTGGATAAAAATTATATATATATATATATATATTTTACTGGCTGTTTTTTCCATATAAACAAAGAATCAGGAGGGGACATCTAACTTTTGAGGACAAGCTTTATAAATACAACAAAACAGGTCATATAGTGTATTAAGGACTTGTTTTGTTTAATAATAATAAATTGTATATCCTGTTGTGTGTTTAATTAAATTTCAGTTGTGATCCTAATGTAGCTGGACACAAATCATGATCAAAATGTTAATTATGTAATAATAAGCAATCTATCATTCACCATATGCTAATACTGAAAATGTATAATTATTAAATAAGAATCTGAAGATATTAAGATACACAATTGCTTTCATAACTGTATATAGTTAGCATTTTACCCTCTTGGGGGCAGCATAAAAACACAGTAAAGTGAGTGTAAAGGCTGTAGTTCTAAATCAACCTGTTTTAATGGTTTAATCAACCAGTGAGAATGCACCTTTACTTAGAAAACAATGCAAGTACAGATGGAAGAGTTAAATTTAAAATCACCTTGATTTAAATCTATACATTCTGCCAAATCCCGTAAAGAAAAAACTAAATTAAAACTATTTATTTCAGAGCATAGCATTTACTACACGAGTGAGCCCACTGATTTCAAATGACTCCTTAAGATATCAAGCATTACAGTGTTTGCAGGATCAGGCCCTAAGGTCAGGTGACAATAAAAAAAATACACAGCATTTTTGAGGCACATTCATCCAAGGATCAAACTTCTTTTGATTAAGCCTGAAAAGATCAATATGTGGTTGATTAGTATTTGCTGATTGGTAAACTGAGGAATTGAAACGCTGAATGGCAGCCTCTCATGGGGTATGTCTACACTATAAAAGCAAAGTCAACTTTATTAAGTCGACCAAATAAAGTCTACTTAAAGTTAACTTTAAGTAGATCTTATTAAGTCTACTTAGTAAGGCTACACTACATTAAGTCGACTTTATAAAGTCGACTTTAAACGGGTGCCCTGGCTTAATTCGACTTTATAAAGTCAACTTAGTGGCCCCACTGCACTAAGTTGACTTTATTAAGTCGACTTAGTAACTCCACATTGCCTTAAGTCGACTTAATAAAGTCGACTTAACTGTAAAGTTGACTTTATAAGCAGAAGTAATAAAGTTGACTTTACCTGATGCTAAAGTCGACTTTATTGCCCTGCAATGTAAACAGAACTTTGTTTAAGTCGACTTAAGGACCCTTAGCTCAACTTAAACACACAGAGTAGACGTATCCATGCACCTGAATTTAGGGCTTGCCTGCACAGGGGGTGACAGCTGAATAAGCCAGGGTGTGAGTCATAAGGCACTAACTTGCTATGTATTAACTTGTTTTCTGGAGTTCCTGGTACGCAGTGATGTTCTCCTGTTTGAAACTAACTTGTACATAAAGGTTTGTTTACATGACAGGCTAATTCACTAATTTTATATAAATAACAGTATTCAACTTCTAATCTAGCTCCCAGTTCCAACCATTCCTTTCGTGCAAGTGAGGGATGAGTCTGTCAGAAGAAAATATTAGTCAATATCCCCATTACTACAACTGAACCCAGACCAAGCCTCCAGGGCAGTGGTTCCCAATCTTTTCAACTAGAGGGCCACTAATATAATTTTTAAAATCCTGAAGAGCCACTAGTCTATTTAATTAAAATTAAATTAAAATTGAATTGATTAAATTCAAATTTTAAGTATAATTCATTGAAATTTCATTAATTAAATTAAAAAACTTTTTAAAAATGTTTTTGGGAAAAAAAAATAGAAAGAACTGGATGTCCACCTTCAACCTGTCTGTGCAGTATAACAGCCAGCCTGGGAGTGGAGAAGGAATACCAGCCTCTAGCCTGCCCCCACCACCAGCGGCAGGGCCAGTTTGTGAGCCCCCCACAGCACCACAGCCCCCTAGCACAGCCACAGAGCCTAAGACAAAACCCACCCGCCACCTCGCACAGCCACACCACGCCAGCCCTTAATCTGGCCCTGGTGAGCAGCTGCAGCCCAGCTTCCAGCTGTGTATTCAAACCAGCCAAAAAGCTGTAGCCAGGCTCCCAGCCAGCAACACAGAGCAAGCCACTTTAAAAAGCCCCATGGGCCAGGCGTTTGTGAAACACTGCCTTATTTTTCATGTTGGGCACCCTAACACTGGGATCAGAAGCACCAAACTACAGTTTGCCTTCTGTGACATTTCCAGCCTGACCAGAAGCTGAAAGTCCCACAAGTCCCAACAGAAAGCCTGCTCCAGCAAGACTGTTCTAGCACAATTTTAGATGATCAGGAAGGACAATAAGCATGTACTCCCATAATGGAAGACTGAAAGTCATATTTTCTTATTTGGAGCCAGATTTCACAGCTTTTCTTCATATTGAAGAAAAAAGCAAGGAGTCTTGTGGCACTTAAAGACTGACAGATTTATTTATTGCATGATCTTTCATGGGAGAATATCCCACTTCGTCAGATGCTATGAAGAGGGAGAGCTTACAGAATTGGATGAAAATAAATGCAGGGGAGTGTAAGACATGGGATCGGGTCACACTGCAATAGCAAATCAGAGCATTTTTAAGGATTCAAACTCTAGGAAACAGCACACAGAGGGAGGGTGAATTCAAATTAACTGTTATAATGTGAAAAGAATCCATAGTCACAATTCAACCCTGCTTTCACACAATCTAATCTACATATTATTTGAATTTCGCCTGTTTCTCTTTGAAGTCTTGATGTCCCATTGATTTTCTTGAAGACCATTGTTAACAAATCATCAATGGAGTGATTAAGATGGAAGTGCTCAGCAACTGGTTTTTTTTTGTGTTGTGATTTCTGATGTCAGTTTTGTGTGCATTTATTTTTCTGCATAGGGACTGTCCTGTTTGTCCAATGTATAAGGCGTGGGGGCATTTCTGCAACATGATGGCATAAATCATGTTAGTGGTTGAGCAGGTGAAGGACCCTTTGAGGGAGTAGCTGGCTTGATTAGGTCCCATGATAGTGTCTTCTGTGCAGATATATGGACAAAGTTGGCGGTGTGGTGTGTTGCAGGGATGTCTGCCTGCTTTAATGTTTCTGTTGTTAGGTCTGTAGTTGCTGGTGAGTATCTGTTTAAGGTTTGGGGGTTGTCTGTAGACGAGGAGAGGTCTGTCTCTCAAGGCTAGAGAGAGTGAGGAGTCATCTTTTAAAATAAGCTGGAGGTCCTTAACGATCTGTTGTAGAGGTCTGACTTCAGGGTTGTATATAGTGACCAATGGCGTTCAATTGTTTTCTTTTTTGGGACTTTCCTGTAGCTCTTCCTCCTAGTCCTACTGCCTCCCCAGTCCAGGTTTCTATTCTGCTCTACTTGGCTTGGGCCAAATCCAATGTTCCCACTGTCGATTTTTCACAGTTATTAAAAAGAGCCTTAATTTTCTCATTTTGGAATGCTGCCACCCTGACAGTCTTTACACTAATTTTATCATAATTCTTCAACTCTTAGTGCTATCCTTCTGTCATCCCTCCAGCTGCTGTCAAGCTTTCATTCATCAGGAAGGAGCTCAAACAACATAATCAGTTAGTCAGCTTGCTCATGGGCAATGGCTGGAATTCTCTAGTGGGAAGCACCCTTCCCTGGTTTTAAAGTTTTCAGAAGTAGAGTTGATGCTGAAATAAGCTTGTATCCCATATTTTGTTGAATCCCGGGTTCGCGATGTGACTGGGATGGACCAGCGACACCCACCAATGAGACGGACAGCAGTTCAATTAAACAAAAAAAACTACTTTTATAGTGACACCTTAAACACCTTCAACCCCTTAACAGTGTAAAACAAGGAGATCTATGCAAAACCACTTGTAATCAACTAACAATATGAAGCAAAAATCTATATAGGACACTTATAACCAACTAATAGCATAAAGCAAAATCTAAATGAACACTTATAACTAAATGACAATATAAAGCTAAAAACCTATGCAAAGCACTTATAACCAAGTAACAGTGTGGAGCAAGAGTCTATATAAAGCACCTGTAAAACACCTCCAGCCAAACAACAGGATAAAGTATGAGTCTCTATGCAAAACACTTACAACCTACAAAAGTACTTATAGTTAAATAACAGTATGGATTAATGACCTACAAGAGGGTGGCCATAATAAGTTAAGGACTTTTCTGGCCTTTTACTGCCTCAACATCGGTATAGGCACTGACCAGCCCACCCGACACGTATTTACCAATGGCTGGAAGCCATTCCTCCTTGCTAGCCAAGAAGGGCGGGCGGCAGAATGAAAAAAAAGTCAGATGAGAGAAAAATAAACCCCCACACTCCCCCCGTGTACACTGGGGAAGTTTGGGGCCAGCAGTTTAGAGCAGAAGCAGAGTAATGAACAATTATACAGTAAGAAGGATGCAAAATACAAATGACTAACAAAACACCTGGCAAATTAACAACATAAAACTATGCTAGACCGTAAACAACTAGATCATAAAAAGATTATGCAGGATACAGAGAAAATAATAACAACTACACAAACTATGCAAAACTCAGGTGAAGAAGCTACAATCACAGACTATATATAAATGGTACCAAGTAGAATGATTAAGAGAAGGTAGGAGGCCTATATCGATTTATAATACCTGTCCCAGGACCGCACTAGAACCCAAAGCGAGGAGGCAGACCAGCTGCAGCATCTCAGCACTTAATCGTTCGGCCGGCAATCCGTGTACACCCCCAAAAAAAAAAAGAGGGTCTCGGGGGCGGGTACTCCCTGTCTCAGTCGGGGGATCAGTCCGACCGGGTCGCGACGTGCCCTTTAGCATCCGAGGGTGGGAGAACAACAAGCTAGCTGAGACAGGGGGTTTTAATAGAATTTTGCCCAGCCAGAGTAAAAATAGCCAATTAGGAGTGGGATCCTGGTCAGGACCAATGATAAAACTGGGACCCCAGACAATGACCCCTCCTTCGTGGTGACGGGGGTGCCGAGAAACTGTTCAGGGGGGATAGGAACTCACCCCCCTCCTTGTTGACACAAAGCTAGGGAGGAAGAAACTCACACAGGAGATTGAGAGCCATCAGGGGAGATTGATACTTAACACTCTTTCCCCTTGTGCTGGATGGCCCGGAGATGGAGGCCCATCAGGGAGCATAATCCAGGGGGCTACGTGTGGGGCAGGGTGGCCATCATGGCTGCCACCTCCGCTGACATATTTGATTTAATTGGGCCAGGGAAGAGCTAGTAAACTACCAAAGATTCTGAATTTGTGTCCAGTTTGTTAAACACCCCAAAGCTCTCAGAGCTGGTATGATTTACTGCAGGGGTGGGCTCTAATATTTACAGGTGGCTGGGGAGGAAGAGGAGAACCAGCCATGGGATGGGGGAGGGATGGAAAATAGGGGACGGGGAGGGCTGGCAGGGAGGGCAGCCCTGGGAGGTGGAGGAGAGCTGGCCCTAGGAGCAGGTGTAGGTGAGAGTTGCCTAGTTGGCTGGGGGGAGAGCCAGCTGGCCCTGGGGCGATGGCAGAGACCCAGCCCTGGAGCAGCACAGAATCGGCAGGGGGCATGGCAAGGGGCAGCAGAGAGCAGATGGTGTGGAGTAGGGTAGAGCAAGCCCTGGAGTGGTGCAGAGTCAATGGGAGGAGGGGAGAATGGGGGTGGGGGAGAGCCAGCCAGGAGTGGCGGGCTGGACAGAGGCCTCAGGTGAGCCGAATCCAACCTACAGGCATTATTTCGCTCACCCATGATCTAGTGGATAGCCCATTCAACAGGGACTCTGAAAACCTGGATTCTAGTCTTGGTTCTGCTAATTGGCTGCTGGTGACCTTGGACAAGTCACTTCACATGTGCGCCTCAGTTTTCCTATCTGTAAACTCTTTTGTAAACCACTTGGAGATCTAGTGGTGAAAAGTGCTGTATAAAAACTAGGGATTGGGTTTATTCATACAGGCCTAAATTTACAAATCTTCCTCATTCTGGGTGAAATCAGAACTTTTTGAGTGACTGGGGAGAAAGAATAAAGGTCATATGACATGTTAGTCATTTTACTTCTTTCATATCTCGAAGGTACTCAGGTACAAGAGTGATAAAGACAGCATAACAACTAAAGTAGGAGTTTTGCCACAGATGTCCACTGGGTCATGATTTCACTCAGACTGGTGTTTGTGCATTCAAACAGTCCCACTGAGTTCACTGCAGCTGAATTTTCCAATCTGATGCCAAAATGGACCATTTCTTGCTCTGAACATTTTAGCAGTTAACAGACAGTTCTCTTCCTATGTCCATGTGTCTCAAAAAAAGTGAAGAAGAAAGGAGGGGATGAGAGTTTAACGGACCAGAAGTTGTAAGGTTTAGAAATCCAGCTGATGTCAATGCACAGTATTTCTCGCTAAGTGTTTATCTGCATATTATGGTCCAAAGCAATGAGGAGGATGGATTGCAGATTGGTAACTAGTTTTATTCAAATGTGGAATTATGTTTTCCAGGGGTGACAAGATTAGACATAACAATCATGCACAATAATTTCACCCAAAGGTCATGTCAATATCAATGCTGATTTTATCAAAGCTAGGAAATATCCCACCCCAGAATACAATTCCAGTCAATGAAGCAGCTGCCCTGGAGCACAATGACTAACTGATTGATCAAACTGTTTGAGCTCCTTGATGATGGATAAAAGCTGTGACAGCAGCTGGAGGAATGATAGGATGGTAAGAAGAGCTCAATGAATTATGAAAAAAAGGGGTAAAAACACATGAAAAAGTCAAGAGTACTTTAAAAGAAATCCTGTCCACAGAAACCTGAAAATGAGAGCGTAGAATAGAGTATTGGCATTAAACAAAAATTAAAGCTCCACAAATAATTGGACTGGGGGGGGGGGGGTTGGCATGCAAGAAAGCATAAAAACTCTTTTGGAAAGATTTATCAAATAGCGTATTACATCTTTCTCTGTTCAGCACATCCCAGTATTTATTCTCTGTTTCACTACAGGGTGCCGCCAGCATGAGTCACTCCCTGCAGCCACAAACTCTCATCGTGCACCAGCGTCTTCGGTCTTCAGAACAAATGCAGTAAGAAGACGCGACAAGTTGTGTATTCTGGTCTCATGTCATAATAGCTACAGCATCTATCTAGTGGTCACTGGAAAGCCTCCCATTATCCTATTTGACTAGCTAGCCATGAAGCTTAAGGACATGTTGAAACATCATTCTTGCCACTACTTTTATTGCAAGTGTAGACAGGGCCTTGGTAAAAAGCAAAAAGCAAAGCAAAACCCACATTTCTATTTAAAAAGAAAAAACTCAACTGTCGTACTGATGCCACCCAACACTACAGCACATTATCATGAAAATCCTCCTCCCTTCATCCCTGCAACTGCTGCCGTCCAACAACCTTTCTGTTACCAAGGCTTCTGACATACCACAAACCATTCAAGGGCCAGGTTCTGTGGTCTGATAAATCCATATTAGACTACATAAGGGACTGGAGGTGGCCTGGGGAGAATTTCTCCTGTGTAGGCAACTCTCTCTTGATATAAAGTTAGGAGACCAGGCACTGCCTTCTATGCCAGATTCTCCCACCCATCCTTGGTGCAATGAGACTGTCACTGCTTCTGTTGGTGTAAAAGAAAGCTGTTCCCTGGAAGCTCTAACATGCATTAAAAGTGGGGACCTCAGGATCAAGCCACACTCAGCTCCCGTCTCCTTGCACTGCATTTCTTCAGGGATTGCTTCCTGCCAGTGGCTGGGAATGGCAAAAGGATTGGATCATATGATTACCTGTTCTATTCATTCTCTCTGAAGTACCTGGCACTGACCACTGTCTGAAGACAGGATAATCAGGAGTTAAAGTAAGGTGGAATGCACCAGAACCGTTCCAGGGCCCACCATTTTTAGGAGGCCAGCCTTCTGGGGCCCCTAAAATTAGTGTAACCCTTCTGCCAGGGCAGGCTGGCAGAACAAGGGCCAAGTTCTATATTTAGGAGTTTCCCAACAATGCAGTACCACCAACTGGCTCAAGCCCCCACCCAGTTCTCTGGAAATTCTGCACTGTTCCCTGGGCATCCCAAAGGGTAAGGCTTCCCCACTCGCAAGCACAAGTCTGAGTGTAGTAAATGGAGCTTTTAATAGCAGTAAAACAAAAATGCAAAAGTCCAAGTAACAGAAATGAGCACTAATCTGGGAACTTTGCTCTATACTAAGTTTCCTAATAGCTCACACTGCATAACAGAACATACAAACTTAATGGCAAAACTGGCACTGATCTGGAGAATCAGTGCTAACTAGGCTCCCAACCAAACCTAAGATACATAGGGAGCGTCTTTTACGCAAGCTGTCTACTGACACCATCTACCAGTTACTCACTCCATCCTCTAGAATGAGTTCCTTGGCTCCGCCCACTTTCTGCCAGCGCTGTCCTCCAGTTCCCCATGTCGCCCAGCTTGCCGCTGGCCACTCGTACCATCCTGTGGCTCTACCAGCACCGCCCTCCAGTCTTCATGTCGTCCAGCTCACCACTAGCTGTTCTCACTATCTGCCGGCACTACTTCCCAGCCCCTTGTATCACCCAATTTGCTACTAGCCACTTTCATCATTCACTAGCTTCACCTCATTACTTTTCCCAGCTCAGGGAAAAAGAGCTCTCTATAGCTCAGTAATTATCAGCACTCTTAGTTTTTAACAGCTAGTGAGAGCTGCTTCCATAAAAAACAAACAAAAAAAAAAAAAACCAAAAGGAGCAATAGAAAAACAAATACTACCTTAAACATTAAAACAATGCATATCTCCCACTTGTGTTTTTAAGTTCTTTAGGGTAAAATATATAGAGGCCTTTCCTACAAATCTATTTCTAAATAAGGGTGGCTTTTACCCTTTAACTAACCCAGACAGATTTGAAACAAACAGAAGTAGCAGTTTACACAAGGACAGTATTTTATATTGCCCTGTAGTAGAATTACTGATATTAATAGAATTGTGAGAAAAATAACCCCAAACACTGTTACCCACTATGCTTTGCCCCAGTATGCTAATCAGCTAATTGTGCTCATTTTATTCATGCAAATACAGGACCCATGCAGATTAGCTGCTCCCCCCTTTCAGTTCAGAAGCTGTTAGGCACAGCTTCTAAGCCTGCCTTAGAATTACATTAGAATTACCTGGCAGAACGCAGGGTTCTGGTGCCTTCTGCCAACTACCCCTGCAGCAGTTTTAAAAGCTCCCAGCCTGGGGGAAGCTCCCTGCCGTCCAGAGTGTCCTCCAGCTGGCAGGAGGCTTCCCCCAAGCTGGGAGCTTTTAAAACTCCCACCCTGAGCATGTTTAGAGCATGCTCAGGGGAGGGCCCAGCCCAACCCAGCCTATGGTGTGGTTGCTCCACTTCTTGCCACTCAGCTCCGATGGCCAGGTAAAGGGGCCCAGGGGTGGGCCCTGGGCTGGACCCAGAAAAGGAGTGGGAGCTGGGCTTTTCCCAGCTACCCGGGGCCAGGGCCGGGGCCGGGGCTGGCACTGGGGTGGGGAGTGGTGGGGCGGACTCGCTCCTATCAGGCTGGCCCCAATCGAGATCCCTGAACTCCACACAGCTACAGAAGGGCACTGGCCAAGCGAGTGGCCCACTGTCCCCTCTGCATATGGCCCCAGACCCCCTTCCCCAGGCCCCTAATTCCCCTGCCCCAACCCTTCTCTGCCCCAGCCTCCCACCTCTCGATCCCACCCACCCTTCTCAGCCCCCATCTCCTGCCCCCACCCACCCTTCACCACCCCCACCTCCCACTCCAGCCCCCTCCTGCTGCCCCGAACCCAGCTCCCACCAACATTTGTCAGCCCCCATGTCCTGCTCCTGCTCCTGCCCCTTCCCCACCCCCACCTCCTGCCTCCCACCCTTCTCACCCCCATCTCCTGCCTCTGCCCCTTTTACCACTCCCAGCTCTCACCCTAGCCCCCCACCTCCTGCCACCACCTTCTCTGGCCATCTCCCGCTCATGCCCCCCTTCACCATCCTGACACCTCCTGTCTCCCACCCTCCCCTTCACTGCCCCCATCTCCTGCCCCTGCCCCCAGCCACCCCTTCAACACCCCGATCTCCTGCCCCTGCTCCATTCCTCCTCATCCCTACCTTGTTTGGGGCCTGGACAGTACGGGAAGGGGGCCCACAGATTAGGAGGGTTCTGGGGCCCACCAAATTATACTTTAACCCCTGAGGATACTGGACTAGATGAACCATTGGTCTGACCCAGCATGGCTGTTTTTATGTTCACTGTGCATTCAGCTGACAGTTTTGCTTTTCACTATGAAGACAAGCAGTGCAGTTTTTATATAGCATCTAAAAACTGCAAGGAAGACGGTGCTGGCTTCACTCTAATTCAGCTTCTTTCTCTGTGTTAGAAAAAAAAGACTCCTTTGGAATTCTTTGCTATGGTCAGGTGATAATGCAAGGCATTGTGTGCGGTAAGTGATCAGGAGTACTGCATTCATGATGTGGACACTGCACTGTGGGATACGAGAGCACAGTGGAAGGAGTTTGATGCTGAGGCAGGACTCGTGCATGTGTAAGGTTTGTTGGAGAAGAAAGAAGCCTTTTTTAGTACAGAGAGAAGTAGGGGAGCTATTGCGTGTTCATGCTATGGGAACAAATGGGTAGCTTGTGTTTGGTAGGGGCCATGAGTTGTACATATATGTTGTGTGAGGCATAGGGTCATTGTGCAGGTGTATTGTGGAAGACGTGCATAAGGAATAGAAGTGTGTGGCTGGGATATGTGCAGCCATGACGGATGAGGGGGACTGCTGGTTTGTGGGAGACAAGGTCAAGCAGTATAGTACCAAAAATGACTAAATGAAAAGACTGGGCACGTTCCTTTGAAAAACAAAAACTTGTGACTGGCAAGGATCACAGAACATATAATAACTAAAACTTTACAAATTATACATAGCTGTGTTAGCATTTCTACAAAAACTCAGATGTATATGAATTGTGTATGGGCAAACAGGCAACTGAGGACACCTGAAAGAAGCTGTGCATAGCGTGACCTGTGAGAGGAGTTTCAAACCCCATGTACTCTGTGGAAAATGGACCTAAACTCCATGGTCTGACCTCTGGATTCTTTTACTCACAGAAAATTTTGTGACAGCTTCATTTAAGCCCCCAAATGGTGGGAGGTTTATTGAATTAAATATGCAAAAGAATAATACACTCAATTCAATTTCTCCCATGAGCTTAACTAGCACCCCAATTGTTTCTGCTAAAATGGCCAAAACAAAAATAGTTAAAGTTACCATTTAACTTTTCATCCTAAAGGTTTCAGGCATAATGTTATGCTGAAATGAAAGGGGAAGCTCACGCTTACCACAGCAATTGGTTTGAACTCATGAGTTCTGCTTTCCAATTTTACTTGTGCGAGTTTGTAGCATTCTTTCCAATCATATCTTTTGCCTTAGCTCCCTAAGGCCTGGTCTACACTAGAAAAGGTTTGCTGAAATAACAGTTATTCCATGTGTTGCCAGTGCCACTCTGACTGTATGATGTCTAGGCATTCAACAGCCTGCTGAGGCTGGCTGCAAGAGATGTCAGGATTTTCCCACTGTCATGCAATCAAACATGACTTGGTTCAGATAACTATGGCTGTGAAGCAGAAAAGCTTCAGTGTGGACATGACTCAACCATGGTTGTTGTGAATGAGCCAGGTGAAAGCAATGCAATTTGGTTGTGGAAACATGATTGTATGTGCAGTATGGAAAGGCCTTTGTTATGGCTACTTCTGATGAATGATTGGCTTTCTGGATTTACATTTGAGAATGCAATTGTCACCTACATCCTATACCCCTTTCTAGTTTAAGTTTCTAAAACTTCTAATCCAAGGCTATTTTACACCCCTAAAACTGATATATTCAACTTATTGAGATTTTATTTATATTTTGGGCTGTGCCATTTTATTTATTATTTTTATACCAAGTCTCGGTCAAAGAATTGAATTTTCAGATGCTGCTGATTCCTGGGACTGGATTTCAACTCAGAGTATAGTGCTGAATTCATAATTGGACTCATATTCACTTCATCTCTTATTTTCAGCAGCTCCACAAGACTCCATACCCAAGCAGATAGGCCTAAGCAATGTTCAGAACTGCTTCCCATTCTCTGTGGATGGATACCACCCTGGAGACATCATGATCACCTGGAAGAGAGATGGGCATGTCCTGACCAATTCAATACACTCCAGATGGGACTTTTAACATCACCAGACTAACAAGAGACAACAGCAGCATCTATTCCTGTTTTCTCAGCCATTCAGATCTTCCTCAGACCCTGCAGGAGCTCCTCCCTCTAGTTATCACAGGTGAGAAGTGGAGGATTTGGTTTCTCTTATCTATCATACTGTTGATGCAGGCATAATTAGTGAATTCTTTCCCTAAGAGAGGGTTTCAGAGGTAAGAGTCTGTGCAGTGGCCGGGGTGGGGGAGTGGGGGCTGGGGTGGGTCAGCACTGGTGCAAGAACAGGGGTGGCCAGCACTGGGGGGTGGTTAGGACCTTCAGTCTAGAGAAGCTGGGGCCTAAAGTGCTCCTCCTGCCAGCCCCTAGACTGGCTGCTTAGCCCCAGCAGGTCCCAGACCCAGACCTGGACGACCTGCTGGGGATCTGGGACAGACCGGCCAGCCAGCAGCGCAATGTTCCAGGAGCAGGACCTGCCTTCCTCCTGTGAGGGCCATCATGGGAGTGGGCAACAATTGGTTGTGGGGGACAGGATGGGGCAAAGTGGCAGGGACTGCTCAGTGCAGCAAACAGCAGCTGTGTTCTGCATGGAGGCATGGCCGGGAGACCAGGGGGTGAGACCCCAGCCAGCAGCAGGCAAGGAGGTGCTGGCAGCACTCCAGACTTGATTTTTGCAGGGCTGTGAGTGGGGGACCCCTTTTAGCCTGGGGCCTGAGGCTGAAATGCCTAAAGCCCCTGTATTAATCTCTACCCCCATGCTCTACCTATTCTACCAGACTGGGAGGGGATACAGGCTTTAGCTCTGAGGGAGGTGCCTGCCAGAGCATGGGCCTTCAGCACCAACAGGCATGCTTGGCTCCTAAACTCTGACAATTGTCATATGCAGCTCAGAGGATCAGTAAATTTGGCCACCTCTGCTATATTCTGAGTGGAGAGAAGGTTTGTGTGCTCATGGTAACTTGCATTTCATAGAGTATAAACCCAGAGGGGATTATTAGACCATGGCCCTCCATATTGCAGAGCATACATTTGACTCAAATACTCCCATGTTGGGCCCAATAACATCAGTTAAATGAAAGTATTTAATCTTCACAAAATTAAGCAGTTCTGAACCAGAAGCAGAGAGCAGCAGAGACCAAGGCACTACCATTGCCCCAAGGCCTTGTCATAGCAGAGAATGGATTAGACAGGATGTATAGATAATCCAACCAGGTGAGCCACGCCTGATGCTGCAGAGAAAGACGGGGGGGGGGGGGGGAAACCAAAGTCCCAGCCAATCAGACAGTGAAAACTCTTTTCTGAACCCAAATTTGGTGATCAGTTAGATCCTGAACATTTGAGAAAGGCATATCAGCTAAGCAACTAAAACAACAGATTATACTGTCAGAGCATTGGCCTATCCCAGTTGATATCCCATCTCCAGGTATGACAAATATTTAATGCTTTAGAAGGTGAAACTGGGCAAATTCTTATATGAGTAAAAAGACATTACTGGCGGGGGGAGGGTCGATTTTTCTAAGCACCCAGGTGCTCTGAGTATAATCCATAAAAGCTACTGGGTAGTGAACTCTTTTAAAAATCTGGCAGTGAGTGCAGTAGATCATGGTAATTAAATACTTCCTTTTCTGATGGTAACTCAGGAAGATGTTAAACTAGAGGTACTAAAGATAGAGGTTTTATAATCAGAAGGTAAAGAGAACTTGTATCCAAGAGCTTTAGAAGAGCTGGCTGAGGAGTTCACTAGACTGTCAATACTAATTTTTTAGTAAGTTTTGGAACACTGGGAAGCAATGTTCCCTCTCAGCTGCACTGCCCAGTGCGGGGAACACTGCCGGCCACGCACGGCCAGCAGCTGCAATCCCTGCCCGGCTGGAAGACAGAGTCTTTCGGCCAGCTGAGAGCTGCTCTGAGCTGGGAGTATTAAAAACTCCCGCTTGGAGTAAGCTCTTACTGAGCATGCGCAGAGCCTCTGCACATGCTCAATGAGAGTTTCTTCCAGCCAGAGGAGCAGCTGGTGACCAGGCCGCACCACTCTGGCAGCCAGATGTGGGGAGGGTGACTGGGGACAGGGCAGGGGCAGCAGGCCATGAAAAGGGGCAGAGGGTTGGAGGGAAGATGGGGTCAGGCCGGCTGAGGGGGCAGGATCAGGCCAACTGGGGGTGGTGACCGGGACAACAGGGGGGGCAGGATCAGGCCAGTGGGGAGGGACAGGATCAGGCCTATGCAGCAAGCATCATAAGTTGCATAGCTGCCTTAGGGCCTTAGAGAGAACATTGCTGGGAAGGTCTAGTGGCCTGGAAGAAAGCTAATTTTATGCTATCATTCAAAAAGCATAAACAGGATGACCTAAGTAATTATTCACCTGTAGACCTGACATCAATCCAAAACAAAATAATGGAGCCTCTGATGCAGGACTCAATAAATAAGGATCTAAAAGAAAGTAATAAAATTAATGCCAAATCAACACTGGTTTCTGGATGATAGTTCTATCAAACTAACTTGTTCAATGAGATTACAAATGTGCGATTAAATTAATAGTGTTGATGTAATATACTTAGGCTTCTGTAAGTGCATTACATGACATTTTGATTAAGAAACCAAAATGATATAAAAGTAACATGGTACACATTAAATGGATTAAAAACTGCCTGGCCTCAGTGTAACTATGAGAAAGGACTTATCATCAAAGACAGATGTTTCTAGTGGTGTCCCACAAGCTATGTCTACACCTAAAATCTTAGTTTTGACGTGGTTCATCCAAACTAAGTAGTTTGAAAGTTAGTTAGAACTATGCATGTTTTTTTATTTTGAACTAACTTCTTAGCCGTGCTTTTTCTAGTTCGAACTAACTTTTGAGTTCTAACTAAAAAAGCATGGTTAGTTCAAACTAAATAAGTGCTTAGTTTGAACTAACTGCTAGTTTGAACTTATTTAGTTCGAACTAGCATGTCTGCATCATGCTAGTTCAAACTAAATATGCAAATTAGTTCAAACTGAGAAGTTAGTTCTAACTAACCAGCTGAACTAACTAGTTCGAACCAAACTGTGCTTAGTTCAAACTAAAAAATTGTTTAGTTTGAACTAGGCAAAGCCTAATATAGACAGGCTTCAAATTAGTTCAAATTAAGGCTCCTTAATTTGAACTAATTTCCTAGTGTAGACATAGCCACAGAGATCAGTTCTTGCCCCTATACTATTTAACATTTTTATCCAAGTCAGGCTGGAAATGAGGCACATAATTTTAACAGTAAAGGTAATTAACCTGCGGAACAACTTATCAAGGGTTGTGGTAGATTCTCCGTCACGGGACATTTTAAAATCAAGATTCAATGTTTTTCTAAAAGATATGCTCTAATTCAAACAGGTTTAATTAAAGGAAGTTCTATGGCTTTTGTTATGCAGGAGGTCAGATTAGAAGATCACACTGGTCCCTTCTGGCTTTATCTCTTTCTCTCTTACCTATATATTATATAAAATTAATCTTTATTGCTCTGGATTTTTTTAAACCATTCTACAGAATTCTACAGCAGGGATATATCTATTAAGTGGTACAGGGTAGTTTAATATACAGAGAAAAGGGGTCATTCTTTTATTAACATCTGTATGAAATGCACCGAACAATTACAGTACTCACTTCTCCTGGGTTTAAGGTATTACTTGAATGGTCCTGTATAACAATCACAGCTCCACTGTATTGCCAGGTTTTATAACTTTTTATATTTTAATCGCCAAAACTTAATATTCATTAGCAGTTAGCTACCAGAAAGTCAGATTTTGTCCTGAACACACCAGCAAAGAAGTATAAATAACAGAGGCGTCCCTCAGTGCATGTCTCTGATGCCCATATTACAGATTTTAAATATGACTGTTTTACTTGCCCTCCTTTATATTTGATAACCACTCCCAAGCTAAGATTTTGAATATGTCACCTGGATGGCCCTATGCTATAACCATATCTTGCTTTCACCCCAGATAGTAAAGTTCCTTACTTCATCATTGAAGTACAAGATCCAAGTGCTGTGCTCCAGGGAAGGAAGTGATGCTGTAGTGCTCCATTGGAGAGAGATTTCCTAAGGGCACCAGTGCAACATGGGAGTTGATAGGAGAGGATACAGCAATGGTACATAATGAAGGAGTCAGCATCCACAAAAATGAGCTGGAACTCCTACTGCACATCTGCCACCAGTACTTACAAACATAGTAGATTCAGGAACTAAACTTGTCTTTCTCCTGACCTTCAGGAGATGATGTCTGGTTCAGGTCTGGTTCAGGTAAACTTTCCTCCAAGAGGCTAGACATTTTAAGAGAGAGAAAAATGTTACCCTCTCATGACTACCATTTACAAATACAATTAAAAATCCCCAATTCCTGGTGCCAGATAAATGAACTCCCCTTTAGTTCAAATGGTAATGAGGCCTATGTTGTGGGATGATTTATATCACAAATGTGCGTGTTCGAACATGGAGGTTTTGATTGATGACTGGTGACAAGGGCCTGATGTCAGTGGTTCCCAACCGGTGTGCCGTAGCACACTGGTGTGCCGAGACAACTCCTTCAGTGTGCCGCGAGAACTCCCCAAGCTGGATCCGCGGCGGAGGCCCCATGTGGGCCCAGCAGGGGGTATCTGCTGGAGCCGCAGCCATGGCAGAGGCCTCATGTGGCTCTGGTCAGGGGGGTAGTTCCCCAGAGCCACTGTGGGGGTCCTACGTGGCCTCAGCCATGAGATTCCCAGAGCCAGAGCCACTGCAGTGGTCAGCAGCACCATGCGACCCTAGCTGGTGGGTTCCCTGAAGTCACAGGCGGCAGCCCCAAATAGCCCTTGCTGTGGGGAGTGGGGGGTCCATGAGCTGGAGCTGGAGCTGGAGCTGGGGGCAGCAGCCCCAGGTGGCCTGACTGGGAGGTTCGCTGAGCTGAAGCCATGGGCGGCAGCCCCAAAACAGGGTGCCACAGCTCATGAATATTCATATTAATTTGAATAGTTGTGATTTTGTCGTGGTGGTGTGCCATGGCATAATTGAAGGCCTCAAGGTGGGCCGCAGTAGAGAAAAGGTTGGAAACCACTGATCTGTGTGTTGTGGCAAAGCTCCTGCATGTAACAATTATCTCCACTGGAGGAATAGGCCTTGAGTAAATCTGTCCCGCTTTGGGTGAGTCTTTTTACTTCCCCCGTCCTCAGCATCTTTTGGCTACAGTGCTCCAGGTGGACCTTGATCTGCGGGGATCCAGCACCCCTCAGCCCCACAGAATGGGTAAGTCAGTAAGTCTGTGGTGCCCAGATCCCAGGCACTACGCGTCCCTGTCTTTTCAGCCAAATTATAGCACTGGTGGTGGTGTACGGGGGGCTGAGCAGCTTGAGTGTCTTTCCCCTCAAGCTGGTGCCTGAGTTTCTTCTCCTGGGAAGAAGCACTATTACCGTGATTTGAGGACGTCTCTCCTTCTATTCCCACAAGCCTTTGATAGCTTGTATCTCTCTCTCTCTCACCTTCACTGATAGGGGCAGGGATGGGGAGAGGGAGAGATAATAGGCCTGGATAAGCAAGGAGTCCTGTGGCACTTAAAGACTGGAAAATTTACTTATCACATAAGCTTTCATGGGAGGAAATCCCACTTCGTCTGATGAGGTGGGATTTTCTTCCACAAAAGCTCTGTGATAAATAAATTTGTTAGTCTTTAAGTGCCACAGGACTCCTTGTTCATTTTGCTGAACTAGACTAACACGGCTGCCCCTTGGAAATAGGCCTGAAGCAGCCCTTGACTAGTCTACACTGCAACCAGTGCCCCCTTGCCTGCAGGGAGGAGGGATTTTACCATTCTGAGGCTGACGTATCTGACCTCAAGTACCCTTTTGTAGCCTTCTGGCCTGACTTTATCACAGTATGTTCTGTGGAGAACTAATCCCTAAAGAAGCATTAAAGAAAATCCACCAAGCAGCTGAAGATTTAAGGTACCATGATTTTGGCATGTTTGATATTTGCTACTCTGCTACTTCTTTTTCTGAAAGGATGGGGAGTACCAGGAAGATCTTACATTTGCTGTCTTCACAAGCCCTTGTTCTTGCTAATGCTCCTGCTTTCTCTTCCCACTCAACATTGTGGCCACAAGTGTTAATGATCCATGTTTTGCCAGAATGGAACCCCAGAACTAAGATACCATTTGCTGTTAATATAGATAACTTTTATCCACAGAACATACAAGCTGAGTAGAGCTTGCATGGATGTAACTAGGAATCATCCAAATTTGAACCACTGGACTACAGTCAAAATCCAGATGGTACAGTCAATGCAAAAAGTGTCTGGCAACTCCACAGCAAGAAGCTTCACTTGGCAGGGCTCAGGGTCCTATCTATTTAGCTCACTGGCTCAGATCAGAGCCCAGTCAGAAAACAAGCTCACTGGGGAAATGAATAAGCTTTGGGAGCTAGTATTCCTTGTTCCACTGTGCAAAAGAGAATGCACATCACAATTTGAAAGTGTCACAAACAAGGGGGGTGTGCTATTTAATGGTAAGACAGTCTAATGGTTTAACACCTTGTTCTATTCAACACTCCTGTCCTTGTCACACCTAGAAATAAGAGCCCTGGAATCTATTCATACCTTACAGAGAAACTTTAATTTGAGGGCTGGGTGCATCATCTGATAGCAAACCAAAGCCAATATGCCACAGAACTTCTGTAGAGCAAACACAGGCAGTCCTCAGACTCCCCATCTCCCTAGACCAGGGGTCTGCAACCTGTGGCTCTCCCCTTGAGGCTTTGAGCCCCACACCACCACCACTGGAGTATCTTGCAGGTGGCCTGGTCAAGGCTCTGGGACCCCACGACTAGGGGAACCCTGTGCGTATCCCACTCCTGGCTCTGGGACCCCCTCACACCCCCTGCCGCAGGCACCATGGCCCAGCTCCCCCCACCAGGAAGCTACACCCATTGTGGCTCTCAAAACACTTGGTTATTGAAAGAATTTTTAAAAATGGCTCTTATCTTTTGAATTTCAAAAGGGATAGCCGTGTTAGTTTAGTCCAGTAAAAAAAACAACAAGCAGTTGTGTGGCACTTTAAGACTAACAGATTTATTTAGTCTTAAAGTGCCACACAACTGCTTGTTGTTTTCTTATCTTTTGGGTTGCCAACCCCTGGCCTAGACTGCTGACCTTGTTTTAGAGATTTAGGCCAGTGGTTTTCAAAGTTGGGGTTGGGATCCGGCACTGGGTGGTGGCACCCCCTGCTGTTGCCACCAAAAGACTGGAATGCATTGCTCAAAGATGTAATTGTTGGGTCATAGGCATCATTTTTCTTCAACTGGATCCCAAGGAAAAAAGTTTGAAAACCACTGATTTAGGCCACCCTAAGAAAAATACACAGATCTTAAACAGCATTTATCTAGTTATTCTGGTGAGGACAATAAGCCTTTAAGATTTTCCTAACCCCAGATTTCTTTTTCCCCATGTAGTTCAAAGAAAGCTATTCTCCTCCTTTTCTTTTAGTGTTGCTTTTATTGAGCATGCAAAACCACACTAAATTAGTATTAAGTATTCTAGGGCATACTTAGTGGGTAACACTAACATTTTTTAGAAAAAGGAGAACACTTAAGACTGCTAATCTATTGAAACAGAAGACTGAGAAACAGGACTGCATTGAAAGATTGGGTCAGGCCAATTAGATCAGTTACTTTTTCTGTTAAACAGCACCATCTGCTGGTTCATGTTTATCATTATTCAAAACAGGGCTCAATAAGAGCAATAGCAATACATTACTAATTGGCTTTAGTTTGTAATACAAGTATTTCTGCAAAATAAAGTACCTAAAGGCTGTTTTTAGGAATCAGGAACTCTTGAATTCTAATCTCTTCTCTAATACAGCTTCTCTTGGGCTTTTCTGGCAGTCTGAATGTCTGTCTCAGTTTCCCCCTATGTAAAACAAGGTTAATAATATCTTACTTAGCTCTCATGGAGTACTGGGATTAATTAAGATGGATAAAAGCTCGTTGGAGAAGAAAAAGACAATCTAATCCTAAGTGATGGTACTGAATAGTGTAACACAAGATGGGCCTCTATCAATCACCCCAGACTAAGGCTAATCAGATCTACATCCTAATATTGTGGTCCAGGTGCTCCTTGGACCATAATAAACAAAAGCAGCTGTTTGAGAATATTTACATCCTTTTTTTAAAAAAAGTATAAATCTATTTTGAGAGAAAGGCTTAGTTTTAAACAAATGGTGACTGAAGATTGAAAATGTTATGATTCAGAATATCATACTGCCTGTAAGTTACATAATGGTGGATATGTAATGTTTCAAACTGTAATTTTTTTAAATGTGATTAAAATATTTCATCCTAGCATGAACCTCTTCTAGGGGAAAAAAGCAAATATTGCCCAGTCATTAGAGCAGAGGACAGGGAATAAAGATGCTTAGACTCTGATCCTAGCTCTTCTGATAACTCAAACCACCCCTCTATACCTTAGTTTGTCCTTTTGTAAACTGAGTATTATATTGACTTGGTTCACACAGATTTTGAGGCTTAATTGGTTGGTAAATTCCACTGAGCATTGAAGAAAAGGCTTATGTAACATGTGAAAAGTATCCACCTACATGCTAGACAGATCATCTCACTTTGAAAGGCAGAGAGACTGAGAAATTTACTTTTTAGATCCAGGAGTGATCACATTTGAAATCAGAAACATTGAGTTAGGTAGTCCCTGTTTTTAACAGGAGATAAGTACTAGCATGATGGTCTAACTTTGCATTCAGAACCTCTGCAATCACCTCTTATCCCTGATTAAGTGGTCTACAAATGACAGAGGATGAGGAAAAAGCTGAAGTGCTCAATGCATTTTTTTCTTCAGTGTTCACAGGCAGGGTCAGCTCCCAGCCCACTACAATGGGTATGGCAGATGGGAGAGAAGAAGACAGGCCCTTGGTGACAGAAGGTCAGGTTAGGGACTGCTTAAAGAAGCTGCAAGTGCACAAGTCCATGGGGCCAGACCAACTGCATCCAAGGGTGCTAAGGGAATTGGCCGACGAAATAGCCGCACCGCTGGCCATTATCTTTCAAAATTCATGGAGAACGGGGGAGGTGCCAGAAGACTGGAAAAAAGCAAATGTAGTGCCTATTTTCAAGAAAGGGAAAAAGGAGGATCTGGGGAATTACAGACCAGTCAGCCTCACCTCAATCCCCGGAAAAATTATGGAGCAGATTCTCAAAGAAAATAGAGGAAAATAAAGTGATCAGGAACAGTCAGCATGGATTTACCAAGGGTAAATCATGCCTGACCAATCTCATTTCCTTCTATGAGCAGATGACTGGTTTTCTGGATGCGGGAAGCACCATTGATGTGCTATACCTTGATTTTAGCAAGGCTTTTGATACAGTTTCCCACAGCATTCTCATTGGGAAATTAAGGAAGTATGGGTTGGATAGGTGGACTATAAGGTGGATAGAGAACTGGCTAGATCAACAGTTTCAGCGTGTAGGAATCAATGGTTCCATGTCTAGCTGGCAACCGGTCACGAGTGGTGTGCCCCAGGGGTCGGTTCTGTTCAACATTTTCATCAATGATCTGGATGATGGAATAGACTGCATTCTCAGTAAGTTTGCGGATGACACCAAGCTGGGAGGACCAGTAGACACGTTGGAGGGCAAGGATAGGATTCAGGGAAACCTAGATAAATTGGAACAGTGGGCCAATAGAAATCTTATGAGGTTCAATAAGGACAAGTGTAAAATCCTGCACGTGGGATGCAAAAACCCCATGCACTGCTACAGGCTGGGGAACATTCAGCTAAGTAGCAGCACTATAGAAAAGGACCTGGGGGTCCTGGTGGATGGGAAGCTAGATATGAGTCAGCAGTGTGCTCTTGCTGCCAAAAAGGCCAATGGCATACTGGGCTGCATCAAAAGAAGTATTACCAGCAGATCAAGGGATGTGATCATTCCCCTCTATTCTGCACTGGTGAGGGCACATCTAGAATACTGTGTTCAGTTTTGGGCTCCCCACTACAAAAAGGACAGGGATATGCTAGAGAGAGTTCAGTGGAGGGCGACCAAAATGATTAAAGAGCTGGAGCATAAGCCCTATGAGGAAAGACTGAAAGCACTAGGCTTATTTAGTCTGCAGAAGAGAAGATTGAGGGGGGATTTGATAGCAACCTTCAACTACTTGAAGGGATGCTCTAAGGAAGATGGAGCTCGACTGTTCTCGGTAGTAACGGAGGACAGAACGAGGAACAATGGTCTCAAGTTGCGGTTAGGGAGGTCTAGGTTGGATATTAGAAAAAACTTTTTTACTAGAAGAGTGGTGAAGTCTTGGAATGAGCTGCCGAGGGAGGTGGTGGAGTCTCCATCTTTGGAGGTGTTTAAGGCCCAGCTGGACAAAACCCTGACTGGGATGGTTTAGTGGGAGTGGTCCTGCCTCTGGCAGGGGGTTGGACTATATGACCTATGAGGTCCCTTCCAACCCTATGATTCTATGAAATGAATAGTTTCTTTGCTGTCCCTATGGGTCACCTGTCCATAAATTAAGTACACTCCCATGCAGCTTTCTCCTCCTCCCACACTTCCAGTTGCCAAGGTATTGACCTTGGCTGGAATTACATCCTACCCTGTGTTCCCTTACCTCCAAAGGAACTAGACTGGATTTGAAGCCTTGATCTGGTTTTCATCTATCTGAGCACCACAATTAGAAAGTCATGAATGGAGTGATCAGAAAGGTTGAAATGCCAACCCACTGGTTTTAGAATGTTGTGATTTCTGATGTTAGATTTGTGCCTATTTATTCTTTTGCACAGAGACTGTCCTGTTTGTCCAATATATTTCTGGCACATAATGGCATAAATCACACTGGTAGATGAGCAGGTGACTGAGCCTTTGATGGAGTAGCTGGAGTCCTGTAATAGTGACTTTTGCACAGATATGCTGCAGGGATATGGGCCTGCTTGAATGGTTCTGGTCTTAGGTCTGTAGTTGCTGGTAAGTATTCATTTAAGGTTGGGGCATTGTGTGTGAGGTCTGTCTCCCATGGCTTAAGAGGGTGAGGGATTGTCTTGTAGAATAGGCTGTAGATCCCTGAGGATGTGCTGTAAAGGTCTGACTTTGGGTTGTTGGTGATGACTAGAGCTGTTCTGTTGTTTCAGGATCTACATCAAGTATTCTTAAAACTACACTACCCAGCTGTGGAAGTGAAGAGGCAGATTGACAGAGCCAGGCATCTGCCTCAAAGTCAATCACTACAGGAGAAGCCCAAGAAAGAAAACAACAAAAGGCTGCTAATTATCACCTACAATGCCCCAGTCAGATCCCTAGAGCACATCCTCAGGGATCTACAGAATATACCGGGGTGGCCAAACTTACGGAACTCAAGAGCCATATAAGTCAATTATTAAACCTTCGAGAGCCACACTGAGGCATATAACCACATTTTTACCTACTCCAAAATTACTAAACTTAAAATTCATTGCGCACTTTAATTTTATCATAAAAATGGGGAAAATATTGATCCACTAATGTCAGATTCTAATAATTATTTAAGATTACCATGAAACTAGGCCTATACAGTAAAAATTTAGCTGTCGCTAGATGTAGAACACTACAGGCTTGTGACAAGTTTTTTTTAAAATCTGGGCAGTAACTTGTCAGTGCAACAGGTAAAAGTTCTCTCAGATGCTGATCTCTAAGTATTACACAATGTTTTGAATTTCATTGTGGAATATGGTGCTTCACAGCTGTAAGTTGTGCCAAAAATTGAAAGTAATCTATGTTCAGTTTTATACTTTTCTCCTTTGTATTCTCATTTCTTACATTCCACATTATGTTTAGGACTTGTAAAACATGATTTGAGTACATTGCGTTAGGGCCTATGAGAAAATCTAAATATGCTATGGCTTCTCTGATCATGTCACGCTTCTCTCCCCCACCCCCGTTGCCGCTTCCTTGCTGTCTCTTGTCCTGCTGCTGCTTCTCTGCTCTCCCCAACCATGCCACACTTCTGCCTCCCACCCCATCCTGGCACCTACCATGCCCCCACTTCCCTGCCAATAGTTCTGCCAGTAGACATTCACTAAAATGCTCATGGACAGTGAAGACAAAAGGTCTGAGGACTAAGAATCTTAAAATGAGAATTATAGTAAGGGAAAATACTGCTCTCATCTTACTCATGTGAAAAGATGCACACAGGCACACCTTTTCAACTGTTCAGAATCCCATAAATTCTCATTGATCTGTTGTGGACAGAAAGTGCAAGATCAGAGCTTGTTTCAGTAAGTGCTTTGGAGTCCACAGAAGATACTATGGAAAAAATCCCATTGAGTTTATTCAGTTTGGGGTCAGGCCCTGTATAAATTCTAAATATCATTATTTGGTTTTTATAATACAAAGTAAAATCTTTATCGGTGAGAGATTTTCTCAGAAAGTTTACAACATAATTTTCTGTCCTCAGCCCTTCACAACAGTTACTCTTGTCTAATGGGCTCAGATACCCATAGAATCATTCATGAAGGCTGCACTGAAATATAAATGGATTTTGACTACTGGTATACAAAGGAGAATTAATGTTGAATGCTATTTAGCAGTAGAAGTATAGTGCTGCTATTGAACTTTGCAGTGAATGTAAATTCTCTTGGTAATTGACTTAGTTATTAATTAAAATTTTCTTATAAAATAAATGTGCTAGCAGTTCCTTCTGCAAACAGGTAGTATACTGATGTCTCAGGCACACTTGTTCAATGGACTTAAGGAAGTTTTTTCTAAAGCCAGTTTTTAGTAGTGGCGGTTTGTCTTAAGTCTATATCATTTTGCATGCTGAAAATGAACCATGATCCATAATAAGTACTTGTAGCATTCTTTAAATAGAGGGGTGTTTTTTTAATAACCTTTTGACAGTAGTCAGTGGTTTTGGATGTAACACTTGTGTCAATTTTCAGTCATTTCTGATTATTTGTATTTAATTCTCAAAATAGAAATACAAGAGAAATAATTTTGCATTATATTACAATATCTGAAAATGCCAGATGATTTTTTTTAAAAAAATGTACAATTGCTTTTCAGGTTTAAATTGCTAATCATCATCACTTATCTGTAGTTCATTGTAGTCTTGTTTTTGATCAATTTATGTTGCCAGTTTTAAAAATATTTACCCAGAAAACAATATCAAAAAAGAAAAGTATTTAAAAAATCATGCACTGATGTAATCAAAGACTATCATAATGCACACAGACAAGCAGTGTAGAATTAATATTGTGGGGGTAAACTGTAGAAACTGGCAGTCAGTTGGTCTGAGTGCTTCTCTTTCCACCTGATGACTTGCTTTTCCCCACTGGCTCTCACAATGCTGCCCCTCCCCTCCCGGCTCTTACCACACTCCTTTCTTCTGCCAATGAGGCTCTCACAATGCCACCCCGCCCCTCCCTTCCCTGCTGTTCCCAGGCTGCTTTTGTCCTGCAGGGTCTCTCAGGGCTGCCCCTCCCCTGGCTCTGACCACGCTTTTTCCTGCAGCTCTCACAAGGCTGCTCCTCCACTGCCAGCTCTCACCCTGCCGCCACCTCTCTGCTGCCCCACCCACTGCAGATTTCTCGCCCCTGGCTCCTGCCATGCCGCCCTGCCCTCCTGCGCTCTCCCAGGAGCCGCAATTTTTCTTTAAAGAGCCACATGCGGCTCACGAGCCACAGTTTGGCCACATCTGGACTACACTATAAGACAATCCCTCTCTCAAGCCTTGGGAGACAGAGCAGTCCTTAGGAGAGAGTGGGAGGGGCTACTGCCCCAGGCCTGTGGTTGTGGGCCCCACCCTATCCTGCTGTGAGCAGGCCCACACTGCTGCCCTCCATGTCTACGCTGTCCCCTGCCCTTTCACCACTGCTTTCAGCATGGAGCCAAAAGTAGGGTTACTAAATGTCAGGCAAAAGGAGGACATGTTCTTTTTACCTTCAGTGTTTCTGCCTAGCAGGCATTTTAGAATACATGATTGTCTGGCTTTTTACTTATAGGGGTTAAAGTATGCAGGAATGCCACAGAATACCTTATTTTGAGGGGAAAGCATTCCAGGGCCCCCTAAGAAGAGACTACTGCTACATTTTCTCTATGTGTCCTCCAATGTACTTTTTGTACCTTCCCTGTCCTCCTTTCCAGGCTTTGGTATCCGGTAGCCTTAGCCAAAAGCAGCAGGGAAGGGGGCAGCAGAAGCAGAGAACCTGGCCTCTGCTCAGCGCTAGCTTGCCCTACCCCCAGGGCAGGGAACAGCCAGCCCAGGGGTGGAGCAGGTCAGCCAAGAAGGGGGGTGGGAGAGCAGAGCCCAGCCTCCAGACCAGCACTCTCTGCCCCTGGCTCAGGTGAGGCGTGCGAGTGCAGGGCCAGCCCTCCCGGCCCCCAAACTGTGTGACAGATACTTACCAGCAACTACAGAACCATTCAAGCAGGGACATATCCCTGCAACAAAGACACTATTACAGGACCTAATAAAACCAGCTATTCCATGAAGGCTTCAAAGAGAAGCTGCTGAGATTGAACTTATTTGCAAATTCAGTTGCATCGCTTCAGGATGCAATAGGCACATTGGATTTTTCTGTCATTACAACAGGTGATTTGACCTCAACTTCCTCTGGATGCTGTTCCCCAGTGTTTGAGTCTTTACAACTGTTTTGATTATTACAGTATGACCTGATCCCATGACTTACATGTCCCTGTATTTCTTTCCTCCCATTCTGTAAATTCCTCTATCTTCAAAGCATCTGATGAAGCAGGATTTTCTCACACAAAAGCTCATGCAATAAATAAGCTTGTTAGTCTTTAAGTGCCACAGGACTCCATGTTTGTTTTACTGAACTAGACTAAGATGGCTGCCCCTTTGGAACTTAGCAATATTTACTGAATGAAAGAAAAAAGCCTCAGTGAAAACCACCATGAAGCTGAACTTTGACATCAACAGTATACTCATTATATAAGCAATAAGTATCTTAATTATACCAACAAGATTAACACCTGAAGTCAGAATGAAGAGAAACATCAGCAACAAGACATACATATTCTATATTAAATAGTAATCTATATTTCAGATACTTACTCAAAACATCAAATAAATCTGACCAAACCTGTAACTGAAGACCAACCAAGAGTGCCAGTATAAAACATTTTTATCCCAACAAGTTAGATAATATGAATAAATTTTTCAAACAAGTAGGTTGGGCAACAGTGGAGGAGCAAAATGAGAAAATTTTAAAGACCAACAAATTAAAAAAAGATAAATTTGTTAATCTTTAAAAGTGTCACAGGACTCCTTGTTTGCTTTGCTTAACTAGACTAACATGGCTAAAACTTTATAACTTACCAGCTTTTGTGTCAGATGTTAGCATATAATGGTAGAAATAACTTACATTGGCACAGAAAGAGGAGAATATAAAAACAGCATTTAAGGGCATTTCATTTTGAAAACAAGAGTTTACAGTTATTTTGGACTGTACAACATTCAGAGAAGGAAACAAGACTAAAATTCACAAAACTGACATTCAAAAGTTACTTTTTAACAATGCACCTTGTGAATATACTGTGATGCAATATGACAATTTAAACTTTACCCACTTATAATTATACATGGCTGTTATTAGCAAACAGCTGCTCATAAGTCTAATTTATTTTGTACTGTAAATAGATAACCAAAGGGAAAGCTGTGAAGACTAAAGTAGGTATGTATAAACATAATATATACTGACTACTACATTTGCCTTAGGCTGTCTCATATTTTTCATTTACCTTGTTCCATACCCACTAACAGATACTGACCAAGAAGTGTTAGTTTTAGACCCTGTGGGTACAAAGAACAGAACCAAGGATCTGACAAAATTCATGCAAACAGGCACAGTTTAGTTTACTTAAGATTCTAATACCTGCTATAAACATTCAACATCATAATTACTTGTTTAGTGAGTAAGAAGTCACAGGCACCTAGCTGAAGTCAAATTTAAAAATCCACAGTATCGCCTACTTACAATATAGTGTACATACTGTTTCATCACACTTTTTCTCACTACTTTCTTAATGGAACTGGACACAATACTTGCATTACATTTGACAGTAAACTTACTGTATTTATTATACAATGAAGAATTTGCTTATTTGTGTGGTTTCTGCCTCTGAGCTAACTCAAAGAAATAGCCAGATAGAAGAGATTTGAAATGGGCCCTTTTACCCCAGCCCTCCTACTTTAGTGATTCCTAATTTGCAAAGTTATTGTCCTCGATACTTTTCCCTGACTGATCCTTCAGAATTTTCTTGCTTCCAAAAACAAACAAACAAAACAAAAAAAGCACATCTCTGTCAGTCACAGTGAAAGAATTCTCAATATTAATACACACTAAAATTATCAAATTAATTAGAAGCTCTTTATGATAAAACAAAGTAATGTAGACAACTAACCAACCACAAGTTTTTTTAGATCAATTGCTCAATCCATGTGTTTTTACTCATACAATTAAACAGCAGTACTTCTTGAAGGGCTAACTAACTTTAGTCTGCTATTTTTATTCCAGCTATATTGTATGACCTTTTTCATTTGTGGAAACAATTTAGCATTATGCAAAAAAAAAAAAATCCAGCAAACAATTTTGCTACCTGTCCAGTAGATTCCCCCCCCCACCCTCTTCTGTACAAGAAACTAACACAGAACAGTACATTTGTTGTGTATTTGAAGACAATATTCATTTAACATGGCAATCAAGTAGGAATTAATGTCTGTCAGCATAAAACTAAAGAGTGCAGCTCCTGACACATAGTGCAAGATCACTTTCATGGTTCCCCAGCTGTTCTGCTCTCCTTTTCATAATGAAAAAGTAAAGAATTTCCACACTCGAGCACTGATATAGAAGACTTAATTCACAAACTGTAAAAACTCAGACCATTTTTGGCAGAGGTAGAATAGAAAATTACTTTAAAACCTTTTAGTTGTAACTCCCAATGGTCTCCCAAAAGTTACAACCCACAGTTTGGAAACAAAGTATCAATGACCAACATATTTGTTTATGCTAGTGTATTTATTTTTAATCAGTAAGAATAACGTGTTTTTTTGTGAATCACTCATCTCAGTGTTTTTCTCTAGTTTGTTAAAAACAGATTTGCGGGTTACATAAATACAAGTTTGTAGGTTCCCAAGAATTTCTGTCTTTGAGTGTTCATATAGAATGATAGCTGTGTAACTTTTTCAAGAGGAGCAAAAAAGCTACAAACTATCTACATCAGTTTATATATCAAAGCACAAGACAAGCAATATACACAGAACAGCCATAAAAATAATATTCTACAATCTTTCACCTACTCCTGCCTCAGGCAAGAATACATACAAGTAGAAGTGAGCTGCTTGTTTACTTCAGGTTCCACAGACAATTGAATTACAGTGCAGTGGTTATAATCAAATTTTCACAACAGAATACCCTTAAGCCAAAATACACTGAACCATGGGCTCTCGTTTGTGTTCAGATAGACAAACATTTGCATCAGTTCAAAAGGATGTCTCCTTTGAGAGAATACATAAGGCTTTTGTGGTAATAAATTATTCTCAATGATTGTTTATTACCATCCCACCATCTTTTAAAATGAAATATCTTGTTTGTTCTATTTTTTGTCTTGGTCTTTTTCTGCATCCAAAAGTGCAGAACGGATTCCTAACTTCTTAAGCTCTTCCACCAGGTCTCCATTTTGATGCATCTGGAAAAGTATGTCACAGCCACCAACAAATTCACCATTAAGATACACTTGAGGGATGGTAGGCCAGTTGGAGTAGTTTTTAATTCCTGCACCAGAAAATAAAAAGAAAAGGTAAATGTTGTGTTTCCAAATATATTAGAAATCATGGGGGGCAGGGAGGGGAAAGCATTTCAGCTGAATGCCAGTTTTAACATTCTCACTTTTCTCTCTGAGGCTGTGAGTCCTATTTATCGCAAAAGAACCATAAGACTTAAAGAGCTTTTTTAAACTCCCCCCTCCCCTCGCTGAGACTGGATGTTTAAGAGGTCTGAGTTCAATTCAAAGTGTCACCCTTAAACACAAGCTGTGCAAGTCTCATGCTCATTTCCTAGTGATAAGAAGAGAATTATTTTGGCCAGTTAAAGAAATGTGAGCCCTTATATTCAATGACTAGCACTGATGGTATGGGGAATTTAATTACCAACTCCTTTGTATTCCTCACACAGAGTTTTAATAATCCTGCATTCTTACTGCCTTTATACAATGCTATCTGCTACTACAAATTCATTTGCAGGATAAGTTGTCCTCCAATAGTCCTTGAATTTTTTTTTTAAGTGCTTTATCTTTCACTGGCAGACCATGAAATTTGTAGGAGGGGCACAAGAGACGGCCCATAAACATAAGGCACACTAAATTACATACAAAAAGTTAAATATGGCTAATCAAAAATATGTCACGCATTACAACTTATTGATGACTTAAAATTAAAGACTCTCAGGAAGATAAACAAGAGTTATTACAGATGTTGAAAAAGTTCGTACACCCAGTTTGTAACTTTTTCATATAATACCAACTGCTGAAAACCTAACAGTTGCTTGCTGAACTTTGTACTTCAAAGAACCATATCAGCCAGGCTCATCACTAGTCAGTCATTCACTAGGATCACAGATCATGCTCTGGATTAGTGGTTTTCAAAGTTTTTAGGCTGTATACTCCTTTCCAAACAACACAGTCCAGTGGACTCCAGAAGTTTGGGATCACACCTTCCCTTCCCCTCAGGAAACACAATCAGGAGCTGGAGACAGGTGGGGCCAAAGGAATGGGACTGGGAGTTGGGGTCCAAACTGTTTGTGGTATAGGCAGGGCCACAGGGCCTGGGAGCAAAGTTCCCTCTCATTACTCGTAGACTGTGTGCGCAAACAATTTCTTTGTATGCGCAAAAACATTTCTTTGAGCACTAATATTAGCACTATTGAATTTTTTTGTGCACACTATTTTTTTGTGTGAGCAGGTTTCATGACCTGTGTGCGCACGCGCACGCAGCTTAGAGGGAACAGTGCCTGGGAGCCAGAGCCTGTGTCCAGGAATGGAGCCACAAGGCCTACAAGCAAAGGCTAGGGCTGCAGCAGAGAGGGGGCTGAGCGGCACTTTCTCACTGCCCCAGGCCCCGCTGTACCCCCCTAAAAGTTGCTCTGTGCCCCCTTAGGGGGTGCTCCCCACAGGTTAGGGCTCTGGTATAAGCTATCACATACCCCCACCTGATACAGTGTCATAATATATCTACTATTAGATTGCCAAGTCTTAAATCAAATCAAACCAAACCAGATGTGTTATCTGGCATTATAAGATTCTCACGTTCCCCAGTTTGTAAACCACTGCTCAAAGTCGACGTCTCCCCACAGTGCAGGCTAACAAAAATACTGACTGAAAAATGTTAAGACCAAACAACACAGGGAGATTGTATTCCTATCTTACACAGGGGTAAGAGTATTTTCCAACACACACAATTCTTCAACAGCCGCAATAAACCAAGGCACCAACTTAGTAGTAAATATATCCCTATGCCGAGACTATCTCCTACAATGGCTGGAGTCAAATTAAGTCTTTTTCCACTTAACTGCTTTAAAAATTCTTTAAAAATGATAGGACCTCATGCATTTCAGTTACTACAAATTTGACTTCGACAATAGAACAGTGCTATCTAGCGTGACCATTATAACGAATTCCGAAGGCTGTTAAAGGTGCCTCCCAGATGATAGTGTATCAAGCAAAACCATCTTAAACTGTTTTCTCCACTTGAAAAAGCATGGACCTATCCAAACTATGCACTCAGTTAGCTATTAAAATAAAACTCTAAATTTCCGCCTCAATAAATGCTTTGTTTTCTGATTTCTAATCAGATTATTAAATTCTCCTCACTTGCTGCCATACTTAAATATTTAAAAGCAAGCGTTTTGAGTTCCAGGAATGAGAGGATTATGGTTTGCACAGTCAGCAATGAAGATATAGAAAACTAATCACACAAACACTAATTATTCACAAACTGCATCTAGAAGTCTGTTATGGTGAACTTCTGAATATGCTTACGCTTTTAAATAGTTGCACCAAAGCATTTTAAAGAACTGGTAACTATAAGTAGCCCCTTTACTTAGGACATGTTTTATTCTCACTTTAGTTGAAAGTGCAGAATGCAGAAATGCTCCTCCAGGCATTTCTAATTTCCCATGGTATGCAAACATTCTAGAAATTTTCCCTGTGACTTACTTCCTTGCATTCACATCCTATTTATTAAGGAAAACCTTTTAAGGTTTTCTCTAAGGAAATAATCTCTCTCAAGGAAGCTTTCTGCTACAAAGCACCATGCAGCTTTCTCATCTATCCATAAGTTTCACTGCTATACATACACTCTTGCAAAGTAAAACTTTATGGCCTTTCCACTACATGAGCCTACCTATCTTTTAAGATAGGTACGAAAAACATCTAGCTAACCATACACTCTGAATAACTGAATATCAACAGAGAACAAAACCCAGTTTGTAAACCACTGCAAGAAAAAGAACAAAAACTGGACAGGCGAAGAGAAAATATTTGTTATGCATGCACTTCTGTCCCTGCTCTGGATTCTTCAACCTTGCCATAGGTGTTGTGCCTTCTGCAGTCAATGCATGTTTATTCTTCCACAGATAGGTAATTATAGCAAATAGTGCTGGAAATTAGTATTAAATACACAACAGAACTGATGCTGTATACTGAATCTTGTATAAACCATTTAAGCCTCTTTTTTTTAAAACAGCAGGAAAAATCTCTCTTCACAGAAGAATTTGCACATGCCTACAAGCACTAAGCAACTTCAGCAGCCTATTGAAGTTCAGATTCAGTTCCTGGCATAAGCTAAATAACCTTGATCACTACTGAGCCTGTAACTAACAAATCTAATCAAAACAAATAAGGAACCTGTGACACTTTTAAAGACTAACAAATGTATGTATTACATGAGCTTTTGTGGGAAAAAATCCCTCTTTGTCAAACACTTCAAAGTGTCTTTCTTCTCCCACAGAAGCTCCTGCAATAAATACATTTACTAGTCTTCAAAAGTGTCATAGGACTCCTTTCGTGTTTTACTGAACTAGATTAACAAAACAACCCCTTTGGAGCTTGCCAACATGCATGGGACCAAATATAATCAAGTTATTTTTTGAAAATGTTTCCACACATGGGTTTTGCTTATAAATTAAACTGAAACCAAACAAGACTGTCACAAATGGGTTACCTGAACTGGTGCTGAAAGTTGTTAAACTGCAAGTGTCTACAAGCAATGTTTGTTTGTCCTGCTTTATTTACACTACTAAACTGCACTGCCTTCAAGCAGCAGTTCAGCCAAGTCATTTGCTGACAGTAATGGTCACTACTTTACTCCTAATTCAGACAAGACTTTCTGTCTAAAAAGACAAACCCATTAACCAACACTTTTACTTGTCACCTTTCAACCCAAAGCAGCTTTTAAAGACCAACTTATAGACAAATGTGAAACAGGGAGTTATAGCAGACACAGGATTATAAGGAGTACTACTACAAGGCATATACACCAGTAATGACCCATGCAGGTATACAAGATCTTTAGTTCAGTGGATATAGAAATGGATATTTGGAACTGAAAGTTAAGAATTCTATTGTCAATTGCACACATGCACAACCAAACACGGTGTTATTTACCTCTGAAACCACAGATAGCTTAAAAATGTCAGACTGCAATGGTGTGCCATCAATGACAAGAAATAGGGGCTAGAAGTGTTTGGGGTTTTGTTTTGTTTTTTTTTAATTACACATAAGGCTCTTGAAACTCCAACACCTGAAACAGCTTTACTAGACGCCACACTTTTGTGTGATTAGGTACACAGCTGATAAAATAATTCTCCTGGAGAAGTCAGCTTTCTTTCCTTCCTACTGTTGGTTTTCTTTCAGGATCCCTTTCAATACTCTGTTTATTCCTGCCTTAAACACAATTCCCACTGAAAACAATGAGAACAGGAGTGTTGAACATGACCTTAAGTGTAGTATTAAGAATGTATAAACAGTCCCCTTTGGTGTACAATGCACCAACTTCTCCTATTACAGAAAGGATAAAGTAAAATTTCATAACATTTTCCTGAATACTGCATACTTACAGTCCAATCCCAGACCCTGAAATAAACCCAGTAGAACATTATGCAGTGAACTACTAACTTGTTCAAGATTCATGAAAAAACCAAGCTATATACTACCTTTTACCTAGCAACTCATTTCATTAAATCATAAGATTGACAAATCATTTTACTTTAGAAATGGCAAAACTAACAAGATTTTTATTCTTTAATACTTTCTGAAAGCACAAAACTAAAACTTCCAGTTTCTTAATAACTGGTTTGAATACAATGAAAGAGACCTTTTAGTATCAATATTTTACTTGAACCATGACATCTCACTATAGTTAAGTCATGAAACTGAAAAGCAATTGGAAAAAAATGAAGATCAGATATAAATCTTTCAACTAAAAGCTAAATGAAAAAAAAGCAGCAGAGGCTCAAGTGCAAGATGTAAAGGGGAGAGGAGCAAGCAGGGAAGGAAGTCATCCACCTGATAGATCTAAAGATACAAAGTATTTAAATCCCTCCCCCTCCCCCCACGCCCACAAAAAGCCATGCTGTAAAGTGTTCATAACAAGCACATCTAGTGCCATACGCCTGGAAATCTGCTTTCAGGCAAAAATCTCTCACTTTACAATCACTATGTTCAAGTGACCCCATGACAACCTTTGCACTAAGCTAGGCATATCCAAAAGGAAAGCAAGAGGAAATTAGTTTCATGTGCTCAGGCTAGCAACCATTTAGAAAGAGAGATCCAGCAAAAAGCCAACCACTTTCACATAAGCAATTGCCTACATGACAGAAGCTCGCCTTGGATGGCAAAGTGTTCCTAGAAAACTTCTTGTGTACGTCACACGGGCCTGAGCAGGCACATTTTGTACTTTACCAAAGGAAGGAAAATTCCTGAGGAATCAGTGCTGACACACTGTGCACTCATGTACTGCAGCAGGACTTCTCCAACTTTTCCAGTGGGGAATCGCACCTTCACAGCGGTCATACTGTGAACCATTACACATTTTATTCATAATTTCTGTAGTAACATTGTTCGTTTACAAGTGCATAGCATTCCTGAGGCAACTATACCAAGAGAAAGCAATGTTAAAAAGTTACATATCTTAGTTGCCTTTTAATGCAATTTAACATCTAAGCAAGGAAAAGCAGCCAGATCTCCAAGCACAACAGTATTCTGGAGGTGGCTAAAAAGCTGGTAGTCACAGCAATTATCACAAATGTAAAGAATAGGAAGAAGTATTTCTTGCATTCTGTCCCCACATAATTCATCTGTGCCTTCTGCTTCAAATCCAATAACTGAAATCCCAATTCTGAGAGATTAGACTGCTGAAAAGAGAAAACAAGATTTTTCAAATGAGAAGTTTTAAGAGTGGATAAAACTCTAGTGATAAGAAAGGGAAGGAGTTGCCATATAAGGGATCAGACTAGTAGCTTAAAAAACCTACAGGTTTTGAATTCTCTTTCCAAATGCTCCACTAGAATGTGCAAAAATACTAATATAATATACATATAAAGTAACCTGGCTTTAGGTTAGGAAACTCCTGTTAATTAGTAGATGTTTTCAATCCCAAAGCATGAGATTTTTGGCTGATTTTTCCCTCCAGCTTAACTACTTTAACCATCCATATTGCTATTTTCATAAAGGCCTACCGTTTCTAACACACAAAGAGCAGCCAAAAAAGAAAGCTATCAACTACACAAAATATTTTCCAAAACTATTGTGATGAAGTGTCAATAGCTGTTGATCATGAGAGCCGGAAAGCAACTGTCAAGCTACAAAGAGTTTAGACTCAACAGATGTCATTCAGTCATAACTTCTGAACTGTCCCACTTTTGACCCAAATTTCACCAAACCTAGAAGCAACACTGGAAATTTGCTAAAAGCTTGGAAAACTGAAAATAATTTGCATAAGCAAAAGAGAGCACATAGCTCTTTCTTTCAAAAAATAAAAATGATGAAATCTGGAAAGAAGAGGCACATGACTAGGCTGCAAGTCAGACCAAGATAAATCATCACAGGGCAGTCTATAATCTCTGTGGGCCTCACCTTTTCAACAGTAAGCATAGTTGAGACTCTCTGGAATCATCCCAATTTCACAGTGAAATACGGGTGAACCAAGACTTTAATCCCAGGACCCATTACTTTCAAAGATTACAAAGCTTCACCAAAGAATCAAATCATGCCAGGATGACTTTTCAACCAATACAACATCTAGCTGAAGTGGTATCTTTGCTACTTTGTACATTCTAACTGAAGAGGTTAAAATATGTTAGAAATATCAAGATTTCAGTGGCCACGTGTAATGAACAGATAAAAGTTATTTTTGTTCTATGTAGGTGACACAGAGGCATAGAGATAGCTTTTCAAAGGACTGTGGAAGTCAACAAGATCTGGCCTCTTCCTTAGGTCCTGTAGATACTGCCAGAAGAAACCCACATATCTGTAACCAAGTGATGAGAATCCAGCTCTCTGGACTTTCATTCCCAAGATCATCCTTCATAAGTGACAATTTAAGCTACCCTCCAGATAGACTGCAACTCCCAAGGGAGGCCACTGGGAAGTGACAAGAATGCCAGCTCCCACCTAGATACCTCCCCTGCTTGCAACTTTTGTTCTCATAGGCTATGTCTAGCCTATAAAAACTAAGTCGACCTTATTAAGTAGGCTTAGTGAGTCCACACAGCATTAAGTTGACTTTATAAAGTCAACTTAAAGCAGGGGACCCATTTAAAGTCAACTTAATAAAGTTGACTTTAAATGGGTCCCCCAGTTTAAGTCAACTTTACAAAGCCGACTTACATGGCCACACTGTACTAACTTGACTTTATTAAGTCAACTTTAATGTCCACATTGTGTTATGTCGACTTAATAAGTCAACTTAACCCCTAAAGTCGACTTTAAGGGGAGGAGTTATTAAGTCAACTTAAGGAAGTCCTTAAGCCAACTTAATCAACTCCAAATGTGGACAGGGCTTTGCTTAAGTTGACTTAAGCCTGTAGTGTAGACACAGCCATCATGAGCCTTTGGGCCTGACTGTTCAGAGCTGATGACCATTTACATCCAAGTCCATGAGAGCTGCTGGTGCTCAGTGCCCCTGTGAAACAACACAGCCCTTCTGTGCATGTTGGGGGTGGGGGCAGCAGCAGCAGTTCTGCCAGCTCCAGCTCCCGCTCCCAGGCTCAACTTCGGTGTGTGTGTGTGTGTGAGGAAGAAGTTGTCTGTGTGTGTCTGTCTCTTCCCTCCACTGCTTCCCACAGGGCCGCTTGGGGGAGGTGAGTGTCTGTCTTTGCTCCACCAGTCCACTCCAGAGAGGGGGGAACATCTGTCTTCCCCCCACTGCTCTCCACAGGGCCAACTTGCGGGCAGTGTCTGTCTGTCTGTCTGTCTTCCCACCACCAATCCGCACAGGGTCCACTGCAGGGGGACGGGGAAGTGTCTGTCTGTCTGTCTTCCCTCCACCACTCCACTCCAGAGCGGGAGGGTCCGTCTGTCTTCCCGCCACCGCCCCCCAGCTGCGGGGTGCAGTGTCTGTCTGTCTGTCCCCCCCAGCGTAGGCCGAGTGCCCGCCCCGAGGCCGCGGAGGGCCCAGGCCGGCCGGCGCTAACCTTGCCGGAGGTCGGGGTCCTGCAGCACGTCGTAGGCCTGGTACTCCGTCACGCCGTGCAGGCGCAGGATCTGCACCACGGCGTTGCTGAAGCCGCAGAGGGGCTGGGCCGGGTTGCCCTTCATGAAGACGACCACGGGGTGGGCCCGCACCAGCCGCTCCACCGCCTCCCGCGACCCGCGCCCGCCCTCCCCGCCGCCGCCGGCCGCGGCCTGGCTGAGGGGCCGCGCGCCCCAGGGCAGCGCAGCAGGGCGCAGGCGCGAGGCCGCGCGCAGCCAGCGCCAGGCGCCGCTCATCCCGCTCCCGGCCAGCCGCTGCTCCCGACTGCCAGAGGGCGCAGCGCCCTCTGCCCCGTGACGTCCCAGCGTGCGGCCCCACCCACCCCGCCGTTCCGCCTCCCTATTGGTAGAGGCGGCAAACGTCACGGGCAGCCCGTCCCACGGATGGAGCGAACGACCCGTCGATCAATCTCCGCCGCCAATAGTGCGCGCCGGAGCCGTTTTATAGGCCCGCCCACCAGGTCAAGCCCTATTATGCGGCGGCGGTGAGTGGAGAGAACGTTTGTCGCTAGAACGTAGACGTCAAGATGGCTCCGCCCTGCCGATGAACTGCCAATCCTGCCCCTTCTGCGTTCCCATTGGCTGAGCTAGCCGGATGCTTTTGGGCCACTTCCGATTGGCTCCTCCCCCGTTCTTCCGCTTCCGTTCCGGGTCGCGCCGCGTCTCGCGGCCCACGTGTTGTCGGCGGCGGGGCGGGGCTGCAGGTTAGCGGGGCGGGCGCGCTGCCGCCGGTGCTGCCAGATCTCGGCCGGGGGCACCGCTGCGGCCTCTGGAGCTCCGAGCACAGCGGGCCTCGCTCGCCGCCGCCGCCGCCGCGTCCTGCCCGCGCCGCGGATTCGGGTAACCGGGCTCTGGCTGGGCCGGGGCCTAGCGAGGCCTGTTCGAGGCTGTGCCCCGTGGCCGCTCCAGCCCATCAGGCTTAAGGTTACCGCACAGCAAAGGAGGACATTGGAGGACACATGGAGGAAATGCAGCATTAATGGAATCTGCTTCTGTTTTTAGGGGCCCTGGAACGCTTCCCCCTAAAAATAGGGTTTTCTGGGGTGTTGCGGCATACTTTAACCCCTGTAAGTAAAAAGTGAGACAAAATCATGTATTTTTAAAACGCCTGCTAGGCAGAGGCTGTGAAGGTAAAAAGGAGGATATGTCCTCCTTTTGCCTGCCAGCTGGTAACCCTAATCGTGCTGGGTCAGGGCATGGGGCGCCGCGCTGAGCCAGCGCCTGAGTCGCCATGGGTGGGACATGTCCCTGCGGGTGGGGAGTCATTGAAGGCGCATCACTGAAGTGACTTGGGTGCTCGAGACCCTGATCTCACAAATGCCTGGGACGCTCAAGTGACTGGATTGTCCTGACACTTGGTTTTGAGGTGTTCAGATCACTCTCAAGAATCACCCAAGATTTTCTGTGTTGTGTGTGACGTGTCTGCAGCCCTGGACCTGCTCTTGGTTGTTTGTACTAGGGGCTTACCAGGCTTGCAGAGAGAACATCAGCGTGAGGAAGCCGAGGCGTGCCTGTAAGAGTAATAGCAGAGCCATGTGCAATGTTCCTCTGACAGCCCTGAGTCTGTTGCCACGGAGATGATGACTTACTCCATGTCATTATCCATCTACCAACAGTGAGAGCAATTTTGCAGTCTGGTATTGTTTAGCAAATACTGGTTTTGCTGAACACTGAAAACTGCTATAAACTTTCAGTAGGTTTCTTCAAATTTGTTGTTACTAAATGTTTGTTTGGGGATATGTATAGGAACTTGTATTAGGTAATGATGGTCTAACAGGAATCCTTTGAAATAATGTTTAGTTTTATATCATGCTTTTTTTTTAAATTTTAAAAAAGCAAACTGCATAAACTTGAGACAGAATGAGATCCTTTAACTGTTTAGTATAAACCAGGCATGGCCAAACTGCAGCTCGGAAGCCACATGAGGCTCTTGAATGAAAAAATGTGGCTCGTGGAAGAACGTCAGCAAATTAATCTAGTAGGTAAAAGTATATGGCTATATGACTCAATGCGGCTCTTGAAAGTTTAATAATTAACTCGTGTGGTTCTTGAGTTCTGTAGGTTTGGCCACCCCTGTTATAAACTATTCTGTACGCATACCTATTTTATGGGGTGGACAGGTATCACTTTATGGATCCTTGCTGATATGGTGAAATGGCTAACAGACTTATCAGCCAGGGCTGTTGTAATTGTGTTTTGCTCAACTGTAATCTTCCTAAAATCCAAAATTATAAAATTTTCTGTTTATTTTTAGGTTAGTGATTCAGATCACCTGCTATGAAGATATTTGAATGTGACTTCAGTGGGAATTTTAAAGAAAACTTGAACATTCCTGATGTTGCACGTGTTCCTCTTGTAGCAGCTAATTTAATCCTCTATAAAATCAGTAACAATTAAATGAAGTTGCAGTATTTATGCAAGCCCCTCTAATTTGTTCTTGTAATTGGAATTGGATTGTCTATTACAATGTGTACCTTGTGTAACTATCACCTCTTAAGGGTCCTTATGATTACATAGTGACTAGCATAGTAGCAGTGCTGCTACCCTATAAATGATCATTCTAAACAAGAGGCTTATAAAAGCAATAAGCAAAGAAAGCTAAATATCAAATATTTTATATAATTCAAGTTTGCCTACATACATTCAAAGCTCCCTCTATTTGCTCTATGACACCGTTGACTGCAGTCCAAGTTTTTTGTCTTGTCCTGTTTTTAGATTCTCCTGAGCACTAAAATGGTTTTTACAAGACACTTTTTGTGTTAATTCTTAACAAGATGCATTTCTACAGCTGGCCTATTAAAATAAATTATAGTTGGGCTGGTTTTTTTAAGTTCAGTAAAGTTATATGGAAGAATTACAACCTGGTGATTACCAAAGCAAACTGAGTAAGTCCTATAACCAGCAAACAAAAGGCATGGTCCTGTGGTTTCAGCATGTTAGGTTTTGAAGAACAGAAAACATCAAACTGACTCTGGTTGTCTGACTCGAAATGATATCCATAATATTCATCACATCAGTAATTATTTTGTGTCATAAGGGGTGGTGCCATGGCACACGTGTATAAAAGTTGCCTCATTGCTTAAATATTTGTGTTCTCTGCAGAAGAAGTTGAAAGGAATTCTTGGATCTGGTTATCAGCAGAAGCAAATTTATCTAGAGCCAGTTTGATGTCCTTGCTCCATTATAAATAGAAGACTCTCCAGCTCAGACTATTATGAGACCAGTTGGTATCCACTCTTACACCATGTACATAAATAATCTAGAGCAGTGGCTTTCATACAGAGGAGGTATACAGAGGTCTTCCTGAGGGCACATCAAATCAGCGGATATTTACAAAGATTTACAAGAGGCTGCATGAAAATGCATTGGCAAAGTCAGTACAAGCTAAAATTTCATATAGACAATGTCTTGTTTATAGAACTGTTTAAGCTATGCACTGAAATATAAGCTATATTCTATTCTAAGTGATTTTTAATATGATAAAAATAAGAAGCAGTTTTTTCAGTAATATTGTGCTGTAACGCTTGTATTACAGCTGATTTCCTAAGCAAGTAGTATTTAAATGAGGTGAAATTTGGGAGTATACAGGACGAATCAGACTCCTGAAAGGTATATAGAAGTTGGGAAAGGTTGAAAGCAACTGCTCCAGAAAGCCACTACTCTCTCTAGTTAAGAGGGTGATTAGTTTTATATTAGAAGCTAGAATTGGAGCTCCTCCCTTTGGCTAATATATATGATTTCCCATTGAAGTCCTTTTAACAGAGAGGTTTTTTTCTGGATCTGAGGCTCTCCCAGTCTGAGATAGTCAGGCTGAGATTGTATCTCACTTGAAAATGAAGAATTGCACTTCAGATTTCTCCCCAAGGCCTTGGTGCTTGCCCATTCCTCTTCTGCCCTGCAGCCAGATTCTGTTACTCTGGTGGTACAAAATAATAAGGTAATAGTGTAACTGAGGGGGGAGATTTATCTTTCCTCTTGGGGTCCCAGATCTGCAGAACTTTGTTCCTGAATTGGACCAACTGCATGGCATCTTCTCTTTTCCTTCTCCATCCTCATGGAACAGGAAGGTAATGAAGAAGAGGAGCTGTGCTAGGATTGCTCCCAGCCAGGAGACCCTTGCTTTCCTATGGGGAGGGCATCAGAATCTAGAGGACATTCAGGTCTCTGAGACACCTAGTAAGGCAAGTCAACCCCATTCAGCTCTTGAGACTTTAGCAAACCAGGCTATCCTTGCCCATCAGTGTTTCTTTAAGACAGTGATTTCCAACCTTCTGGACTCAAGGGCCATAGGTAATATTTTTATAAGGTTGCAGGGACCCTTCCTAACACCCCCACGCCCCCCATCCCCTCTGCATCCAGATAGTACTTCCTTGCTGATCTGGCTCCCTAGCTGCAGCAGGTTAACTGCACACATCCTGTAGCCTCATGCATTCCACCTGGGTGTCTAGTGGCTCCTCTCTGCAGCCAGGAGTGTGAAAATGAGAGTTCCCCTCCTTCTGATTCCAGCAAGGATCCTAGCACTTAAGAACCCAAGACAGTTCTTTGCTCTGGTGGAGCCAGGTAGGGTAGTGTTGATCTATCCCCTTGGCTGCATCAAGAAGCTAACACTCGTGTAGCCCTCTGGAAATGTACTCTACCTACATCCTTAAGCAGCGTCTCCTCCTGCAACCAGTAGGAGGGGGACTGCAGGACACTTTTGGCCCCTGCCACAGGTTGAGAACCACTGCTTTAAGGTGCATGTCCAAACATCCCTCAAGGCCAAACTATGAACGAGAGAAACCCTCTAGTGGTGCATGCTGTGGTCTTCAGTGAAACATAGTCACTTGGTGAGCCATCTGGCATTCTCTCTGACTTCTTACTAAGTAGATGATCTGGGCTTTCATAGTGATATTTCCTTGAACTTCTCCAGTTGCATTTTGGGTGATAAGTGCCAAAGCTAGTGTCTCTCACCACTGCTCACCTGGCCTAAAGCTCTCCAGATCCTCATGTCACTCCTTGAGCTCTTAATTCCCTCCCAGAAGAAGGGAAGCTAGAAAAGCAGGAGAAGGGTAATGTTCACCAACAAGGGATACTGATCAAGCTGTTTTTCCTCAAGAAAGACATCACAAACCTTTCTGTGCTTCTATTATGAGTCACTTTCCACCCTCATCCGTTCAGTGACACTCTTGGTGTGAGAGCCACCTGTTCCATTCTTGGTTAATCTTTCCCTTGCACGCCAGTTATGCCAGCATCTTGTTTCCTGCCAAAAACAACAACTTGGCCTTTTTCTATCCCATTTTAAACTCTAGTCAAGAGATCACATTTTCACAACTCTGCCTTCACTCAAACATCCATCTATAGATCCAGTGAGAGGCCCAGCATCAAGGAAGCTGAACTGCAGCAAATTCAGATTTATTCTATATTCCTTTCTGTATAAATTTTAAAGGGTAAGAAAGTAGAGTTGGTTTCTTTATCCTCCCTTCTAGGGTTTCAATCTCATACACACAAAATCTGACTGCCTTACAAAAACTTGCCACAGCTCAGCTCATTTTAGTGAGCAGCATAACCTCCCCTGTTTCAAACATGCTCTTAACCCGCTGTCCAGAGAGAGTATTATACATGGAGCTATACAAATTGATTGACCTGTTTATTTGGGGAAATTTTAGAAAGATTGTCATGGTAACTACAATAGTGGATGGGTGCTGTTTATTATTTTTAGATAGTAAATATGTTGTTTAAGATAAAGGACAAGTTACACTAGGCTCAAAGGCAGTGAGTGTCCAATTCCTAAAGCACTGTGTGTGGTCTAGCCACTAGAGGGGAATAAAGAGCCACAGTAGTAATGCAATAAATAAATTTTTTAGCCTTTAAGTGCCACAGGACTCTTTATTTGTTTACTAGTAATGAGGGTAATGCACTAACCAACAAAACTTTTGCTGAGCTTCAAAGATTCTCAGTAGTTTTAATCCCTATATGGCTCACCATTTCTAGAATATGCTTCTGGATGGGGCTGGGTTACATTGCCTGGCATTTGCAAGGTAAGTGATAAAGAGTCAAAGACTTCAGTAAGAATATCTTTGAGGACAAAAAATGAGTTAGTTTAAAAGAATGACAAGTTCCAAGGCTGAAGAAATGTTAGTCTAGTTCAGCAATACAAACAAGGAGTCTGGTGGCACTTTTAGAAGCTAACAAATAAATGACTCCTTTTTTGTTTGTTTTAAAAAACAAATTAGTAAAGAGTAAGCATGGTACATACTGAATTTTGTGGCTTTACAATTACATTTTTCTTACAAAATATTTTCTCCCCTTTTGCTGTGTGAAAAACCCATGCAGTCTGGGAATCTGATTGAATTGACTTACCATTTTGAAGAATCATTAAAATTAGGTCTTTACAAAGTGCTGTCAAATGAAATGCACAAAGTAAATAAACTGGGAGGAAAATGAGAAATTTTTGTTTCTCCAGTCTTTCACTGACAAATGCAGGTGTTTAACCTGAAACACTATCAGTGAGTGCAGTTTTCATACAGAAAAGTGGGGGGTTGTGCCAGGCATAGCCAAACCGCGGCTCGCAAGCTGTATGCAGCTCTTCAAAGAAAAACCAGCTTGTGGAAGGGCGGCATGGTGGTCACATTGCTTTGCGCAATGGCTGGGGATGGCAGAGAAGTAGTGGCATGGTTGGAGCCAGCAGGGAAGTGCAGTGTGGTTGAGGATGGCAGGGGAGCCGCAGCATGGTCACAGGCATGAGGAAAGCGTGGCAATGTCAGAACCAGTGGGGAAGCTGTGGTGTGGTCAGGGGGAGCGGAAGTGCGGCATGGTTGGGGAGATCAGAGAAGCAGCAGCATAGTAAGAGATGGCAGGGAAGTGGCATGGGGGGATGGGGGAAGCCGTGGCACGTTTAGACTTTCTCATAGGCCCTAATGTAGTTTATTCATTGTTTTACAAGTCCTAAACGTGATGTGGAATACTGAGACACGAAAATACAAAGGAGAAAAGTTTAAAACTGAATGTAGATTACTTTCAATTTTTGGCACAACTTACTGCTCTGAAGCATTGTATTCCACAGTGAAATTTGTTAAACTTTAACATTGGACAATACTTAGAGATCAACACCTGAGAGAGCTTTTACATACTGCATTGACAAGTTATTGCCCAGATTTTAAAAAACTTGCTACTAGCTTGCAGGCTTCTACATCCAGCAACAGCTAAGTTTTTACTGTATAGGCCTTGTTTTCATGGTAACCTTAAGTAATTATTGGAATCTCACATTAGTAGGATCAATATTTTCCCTGTTTTTAAAATAAAGTGCGCAATGAATTTTAAGCTTAGTAAATTTGGAATAGGTAAAAGTATGTGGTTATATTCCTCAGTGTGGCTCTGGAAGGTTTAATCAACTTGTGCAGCTCTTGAGTTCCATAAGTCTGGCCACCCCTAGTTTATGCCAACAGTATTCTTTTGGAGTAGTAAACACCCTTTCTGAAAACAACTGAGGTATGTACATACCAATATTTGATTGTTCAGTGACTAACTCAAGAAAAGCTACAAGTCAATACTTATTAAATAGTTTCATCATAACAGTTAGGGCTCCATACTGCATGAGGTACTGAGCACTTCCTGGAAGCTGCTCAACACCCTCTTCTCTTTTTGAAGTCAATGGAGTGGAGGGTGCTGACCATCACCCTGGCAGTACTTGACATCTTGCAAGATGGAGTACCTATACCAAAAAGATAAACTTCACTCAATTGTATCATAAAGTTGGTGTTTATAAATGTCTCCACTGGGCCTGTGTACAAACCTGAGGAATCAATTTAACCCTGTAGACAAATTCCTATTTCATCCCATGCACAAAGTCCTGGAAATGGCTTTGGATTATGAAATCAGTACCCCTTTCTCCTTGACAATGGACTTCTTCTTTTATAAGTACAGTAAAACCAATGGCCTTTGCTTTTATTTAGTTGCCATGACTCCTTTCTAAACAGTTTGTGTCTGGGCTTCAGCGCACAAGGTTGCTTTGATTTTAGCTTTTGATTGTTGCCAGACATGCGGAGAAAAGTGCATGATTTATGCAGCTGCCAGATGTATAAGTTTCTAAGCATTGGTGTTCTGAGGGAACATTGCCATATTCTGCTCTAACACAGAGCTAGAGCAGCAGAAGGGTTAAAGCACATGTGCCAAACAGGAAAAATGGAAATAAAGGTTTGTTTCAGGAGCTTCAGGATTTAAACATGAGTTGGCAGGAGTTCTTTGGCTCTGCACCTGTTTCCCACTAGTTGAAAGACTGCATACAAATACAAATAATACACTGTACTATCTGAAGTCTGAATGCTTCAGAGTTGAGTGAGTAGTATAGATGTACTGGTGGGAGGGATTTCAGGCTGTTGAGTGTCAGGGGGATCATGATAGTAACATTTCATTTATTATTGTGCATTGTGAACAAAGCAACTGGAAAGGAGAGTGTAGTTGGTTGCTTTTGGATTTAATGGGTGCAAATCACAGAATTATTTTCCTTAATTCAGTAAAATAATCAAGACTTCAAAGAAAAACAGCCTAAATCAAGCTAATATGCAAATTAGATTGTGTGAAAATGACTTAATCATGACTATGGATTCTTTTCACATTATAACAGGTAATTTGACTTCACCCTCCATTGTGCTGTTTCCTAGAGTCTGAATCCTTACAAATGCTCTGATTTGCTGTTACAGTATGATCTGATCCCATGTCTTATACTCCCCTGCATTTATTTTCATCCAGTTCTGTAAAATCCCCCTCTTCAAAGCATCTGACGAAGTGGGATTTTTCTCCCACAAAAACTCATGCAATTAATAAATCTATTAGTCTTTAAGTGCCACGAGACTCCTTGCTTTTTTTTTGCTTTACTAGACTAAAACGGCTGCCCCTTCGGAACTAATCCTCTTATGTTTGTTCACAGACTTGAATAGAAAATCGGTTCTCTCCAACTCAGCTTATCCAAAGCACCCTGTCAGGTTCTGGGGGAATGCTCTGTCTAGTTCTCTGGAATCAAAGAAACCAGTTCAACTCCAGACTCATCACTGAGGTTCCTTTATTGTCATACATACAATTAAACTACACTGGAATTGATCAAGTTTGACCAAGGTGTTCTGGGTTTTTTCCTTTTTCCCTGACAAACTTCAAAATACTGAACTATTAATTTTTTTTTTATCTTACAACTGGTGTCATGTCTTTCCTACCAAATGTGTAATTTTTCTATGGTGATAAAAAAAGGTATGTTTTCTTGCTCCACTTAAGGTAGTGGTTCTCAAACTTAGTTATTCATGTCACCTTTCTTTTTGTTCATAGTAGTTCACCCCTGGTTGAGAATCAAATGCACGGGATTGTCAGAGGACCTGATATGTCTGGAAGGAATGAGCTTTGCCAGCTATTCATTGCTGTGGGCAAAATGTGAACAGACTGGGAACACAGCTGTCAGAGGCAGGTGGAGGTGGCCCAGGGCCAATCAGCCTGTGGAAGCCCCCTGCCTTGGGGCAGGCCAGCCCATAGGCCAGGCCCCCTGCTCCCCTGTTCCCTGGGCTGGCAGCTCCACCCTGGGGGCAGGGAGGGCCAGCCCAGAGGCTGGGCTTTGCACTCCCATCCCTTGCCTTCTGCATGCAGCGGCACAAGGCCCGCAGAGGCACAAGGCCCAGGACAGTCACCCCACTCACTCCCACCAAGGACATGCCTGACTAAGAATGAGAACCAATAAGATATTTTTGTGAACAGCACTGTGCCGTATGGTGACTGCTATCCAGCTTGAGCTGTGCACAATAGCAGATGAAAGTATCTTGTGCTGTACAGAAATAAAGTGCTTACTATTCTCATAGCTTGTCTTTAGTAAATGAAAACAGTTTGCAACACAAACCAAAGGCAACAGTTCTGCAGAAAAGTGCCTTGGGGTTATAGTTGAGAAGGTAGCTATGAGTCAATAGTGTCCCCGTGTTGCCAGCAAGGCTAACTGCATTTTGGGCTGTATTAGTAGGAGCATTGCCAGCAGATCAAAGGAAGTGATTATTTGCCTCTCATATACTGCTGAGGCCATATTTAGGCTTGTACTGTTTTGGGTTCCCACCCACCGCTATAGAAAAGATGTGGACAAATTGGAAAGAGTGCAGCAGAGGCAATGAAAATGAGTAGGGAGCTGGAGCACATGACTTATGAGGACAGGCTGAGGGAGCTAGACTAGTTTAGACTGGGGGGAAGGGGGGATAGCAGTCTTTCACTATCTGAAAGGAGTTTCCATGGAGGATGGAATTAGACTGTTCTCAGTGGTAGTAGATGACAGAATTGAGAGCAATGGTCTCAGGTTGCAGTGAGGGAGGTCTAGTTTGGATATTAGGAGGGTGGTGAAGCACTGGACTGGGTTACTTAGAGAGGTGCTAGAATCTCCATCCTTTGAGGTTTTTAACGTACAGTTTGACAAAACCCTTCCTGGGATAGTCCTGCTTTGAGCCGGGGGTTGGATTAGATGACCTCCCTAGGTCCCTTCTGACTCTAATCTTCTATGATTCCTTGGAAACACTGGGCTGGAAGAGAGAAAGCAGTGATGGGCACTGTGAGCTATGGCAGCTGAGTGTAGGTCCAGCTATCACCATCACAGCCATCTGAAGGGGTGGAGTGAAAAGGAGGTAGACTGGGAGCCTAGTAGGAACATGGGGGGAGAGTTTTGGGAATGCATGGAAAGCAGCTTTGTAGCAGCTGCAGAGGGGTGAACACACAAGAACTCTGTTTGCAGTGTCGTGATTGTCTTTAGCAGCTCCATCTGCTCCTCCATGGCTTTGAGAATGCGCCCATGACCTGCTAGTACCAGGGTATGCTTTCCCCTCCTTTCCTGTCTATTGGGTTTTTTGATTTTCAGACACAGATTGTCTCTATACATTTTTTTCTTTTTGCTGCCTAGAGAATTTTTTGGAACATGTCTTCTCTGAGGTCAATACCTTATCAGCTGTAGGCACTCTGCTGGTATTGAGGGTTTTGCTGTGAAGGTCACATCTGTCAAAGCTCAGGAGACAATGAACAGAAGGATTATTGTCGTAACACTATAGAGGCATTATTGTTAAACACATCTATTTCCAACCATACCCTGGGAAGCGTACAGCTCCACAGGTCAGTCTGGGCAGAGAGAGTTTTGCCAAGTAGGGGAAGAGGCAACAGACTAGGTTAAAAGTTCTGGATGAGTGGTTGCTTGGGGCATAAATGCAGGTACATAGGGAAAACTTTTCAAATTGTGCCACTATTTTCCACAAATATGGGCCATAAAAGCCAATATCTTGCCCCTGAGAGTAAACAGGGATGCTAGCGTGCAACTCCTCCATGCAAGCAGCTTCAAACTGGGTCCCTAAGTTGCTCGCCTGTGTACTGCTTTGGCCCCGGCACAATTTATTCCTGTTTAGCATTGGAAAATGTCTTACAATGGGGGCAAAACACAAAGCTGTTCTGCTGAGGAATCAGGTTGGCAAGTACCTCCTGGACCATTTCCTAGAGATCTCACTGGAGGATATCTGTGAAACTTCAGTACACATTAACATGCTTCTCAGTCATGCTGCTTAGTTGTGGAAGGGAGTGGGAAGCACATGGAAACACAGCAACTCTTGTTTATTTCTATCCCTTTAACTACCTCTATCATTTGGCAAAGCAAAAGACCCTCATCTGCATAGGACATCATTTCAGATTTCTTTTCTCAATGTCATTGTTTCTGTTCAGTTGACAGCTGTGACCCCCAGGCTTCTAAAAGCAGTATTTTTGGTGTAAATAAGTGATGAAAGAGTGGGGAGGATATATAGTTCTCAGTTTTGTTTCCAAAGCATTTAGGAACCTATGTCTTGAGTTTACATACTTAAGTAGTTTTGGCTCCACTGCAATCAACAGGACTTCTGCTGAACTTCCTGGTACTTGGCTACCATCACTGGTGCCTCCATTTTCAGAGTAAAAGCTCCATAGGTGCCTGTGTTTCTGCTTCTGCACACCACTGCCTCCCTACCTCTTGCCAAAACCCCACTGCAAATCAGAAACCAGGGGAGAGGAATATAGGTGTATGTCCACATGTACCACTGTGCATAAATACTTAAACAGTCAGTGGACCAAGAGAGAGAATGCACAAGAATAGCTCTGTAGTTAGAGCACATTCTTGAGAGGTAAGATCTCCCATTACATTTTTTCTTTCATGGTGGAATAGGGAGGGACTTGAACCTTGATCATCCACATTCTAGACAAGCAGTTTAACCACCAGGCTAACACTTACAACCTGGTTGAGGTTATTGCCATCTCCAGTCATTTTATGTGGAGCAAGGCAGTTGTCTAACTCCCACAAAAAATGCTTTAGGCACCTAAGTTGCCTGAGTCCTGGAAAGGGGTTCCTGTCTGTGGATCACTAACAGAGACACATGCCTCCCAGCAGGCCAGACGTACCTTTGAGGGCAGAGCAAGGTTTAGCAAACAGCCATCATCAGCATCTCCCTATGCTAGCTTAAACAGTTCCCAGTCTACTGTGCTGGCTTTTGTGGATCATATTACAGGTGTTTGTATCTTCCCATTTATTGTATAGGAAACCTTAGCACCGAACTTGGTGTTCAGGATTGCAGTGTTGGTCCTGTGATTTTCTGGGTGCCTAAAAATTAAGCACTAATGCAACACATAAATCCTTTCCTGGAGTGCCTGCAGACTTGCTGGAGCTAGGTGGGGTGACTCTGCTGATGGACCAGACCTTTAGAAATTGAATGGAGCAGTTACTAGACATGCTCATTAGATGTTTTAAGCTATTTGGGTGATTTCCATTGTGGGCAAGCAGCCTACTAGGTCACTCTCAAAGTCTCTCTGAAAGTGCAACCAATGGAAATGCAAGAGGAAGGAGAGATGTTTATAGATGAGGGAGTAGGCGCTACCCTGGATGTGGCACAACATAAGGTTTACAAGTGTCTTCTTTAAGGAGTGTGTTTCAGGCACTTTACCAAAGCAAACAAAGTGTCCTGTTATACTTTTAAAGACTAGAAAGCTTTTTGTTTTAGTTTTTTTTTGTAATCACATGAGCTGTCATGGGTAAAATCCCACTTCATCAGACTCATGAAATGGAAACTACCGTCTGGAAGGGAATATATAAAAGCAGAGAAGAGTGTCACAAGGTCAGTTAAAATTTTTTCAGAAAAGCAAGCAAGTTGTTTTGATTCAGTATGAAGCAATGGATAAGAAGGTGTGAAGGTTAAAAGAGGGGAACATTACCTTTTGTAATGAGAGGAACTTTTACCAGTTTTGGAGGGGTAGCCATGTAAAACTGTTTTACCTCAACAAACAAGCAGTCTGGTGGCACTTATCAGTTTTGCTGAATTACACTGGAAACTTTTCACCTTACTTGAGAAAAGGACTAGAATTGCTGCAGGCTTGTTGGTCAGTGTCTCTCAACTCGTTCTGTGGCACATTGGATGAGGACGCAGGCCTACAACCTTTGCAACAACAGTCTGCGACTCTGCAGAACACTGGTGCTCCTCAGACATAGGGTGTGTTCACACAGCAGTCTTATTTCAAAACAACAGACGTTGTTTCGAAATAAGAAACGCCATGTTCACATGATGTACTGTTGTTTCGAAACAGCTTAAACCCCATTTGGTGACGAAAGAACGTTGTTTTGAAACGGTTGTTTTGAAATGATTATTCTGAAACAATCCCATCAGAACATGTTATTTCGAAATGACAGTGACTCGTTTCAAAATAACTGTTATCCGAACATGCTATTTCGCTTTGAGCTTTTTCCTTAATTTAACATTTTCTTAATTCGAATTAACTTATTTCAAAATAACGCCTTATTTCGATACAAGTTGTTTTGAAACAACTTGTATCGAAATAACCCCCTGTGTGTGAACGTAGCCATAGTGTAGCTGTCCTGTGACCCACCCTACTGGGGGGACTGAGTGAGGAGAGTAAAGGAGCAGTTTAATGCTGCAGCAAAGCTTCCAGGCTTAGCAGTGGATGCTGAAGCTCTCCTGGGAGCTTTCTTGTGACTGGGGCATTTGAAATCTCCTGCCACTGTTACCAGCTATCTTGAGAATGTTTCCATCAGGTGTTCTGTGTCTCAGTTAGTGATGCTACAGTTCCTTACAAAGTAATTCTTTTAGATGTTTTCTGGCCCACTAAAGGTTGAGAAATATTTTTCTAACATCTGATGAAGTAGCTAATGCAATAAATAAATTTGTTAGTCTTTAAAAGTGCCACGGGACTCCTTGGGTATGTCTACACATCTCTTTTATTTCAAAAATAATACTGGTTATTTGAAAATAAAAGAGATTAGGTCCACATGACATTTTCTTATTTCGAAATGACGGGATCCATCATTTTGAAATAAGAACCGTCATTTTGAAACAGCTTAAACTCCATTCATTTCAAAACGGCTGTTATTTTGAAATAAGGCCATTTGGACATGTTGTTTTGAAACAATATGTCCGAACGGCCTTATTTCAAAATAACTATTATGAAATAACAGCTGTTTCGATAGCAGGCTTTCCCTTAATTCGAATTAACATTTTCTTAATTCGAATTAACTTATTTTGAAATAAGGACTTTATTTCAAAATAACTCATTTGAAATACTTATTTTGAAATAACGATGTGTGTGTAGACATGGCTCTTGTTTATTGTTCTAGGGGAATTTGAAGGAGACTGTAGGAATGTCCCTTATTTCTCAACTTTAAGTTGCTGGTGTGCACTACATATGGTTTGGTCATCATTCCACAGGGACTGAGAACAGTAAGCCACCCCAGAGAAGAGCTTTAAGGATACAGTATGTGTGTGTGTGCATAACACTGTTTTGCATTTGAACTTACAATAATAACAAGCTGCAAAGATGGGAGAACAGCCACCCTACAGAACACTTATCTTTAAGATGCTCATATTTCACATATTTGTTCCATTGGGTTATAAATATGCTGTTGTGTATTCATATACAGAATGTTTTAGGCCATTAGATTGTGTTAAGTCAACCTTAAGTCGACCTAAGAAAAGCTCTGTTACACTGGGAATTTATTAAGTCAACTTAAGCCCTCCCTTAAGTTGACTTAATAACACCACCTCTTCAGGTCGACTTAAGGCTTAAGTCAACCTTAAATTGACTTCAGCCAGCATAGATGGGGTATAGCCCTTAAGTCGACTTAATAAGGTTGACTTAAGCAGTAGGTCAACCCAGTGGTGTCACTGGTACTGGGCATAAGGGGCTTGAGCCCCGAGTCCCAGTGCTGTTGCCTCAGGTCCACTGCCAGGCTGCCCACAGTGGTGGCTGCTTTCCCTGGCCCTGGCCCCGGCCCTGGCTGGGGGTCTGAGGCCAGGCCACCTGTGGCAGAAGCCTGATCTGGCTTCTGCTCAGGGGCCCAGGCAGGATCTGGCCTGGGCCCCAAATCGGGACCGGGTGGCGCATGCGGGGTCCAGGCTCGGATCTTTTCCTGGGTCCACGTAGCTCCTGAGTCGACCTAGCAGCTGCCAGTGTAGATGTGGGCAGCCTATAGGAGTCTGGAATGTGGATGCTCTAAGTTGACTTAGCAAGGTAGGCTTTAAGTTGACCTTGTTCAGTTGACTTGCCAGAGCCTCCAGTGTAGACGCACCCAAGATTAGTAAGGAAACAGAGACAAGGAACGGTGTACTTATTTTGTATGGCTCTATGTATCTTGTGTGTTGCCTAAAGTAAAGAGTGATGGTTTGAGGAATCCTCCTGCAAAATTTGTGTCTATTTTCTACAACTATCCTGTGGCTCTGAACAGGTAAACTATAAATCAGAATGCCACAAGAGTATTGAGCAGTGTATAAGCTACTGAGGTGTTTTAGGGAATCAGTACTTATCCTGAGACTTGCAGGAGAGGTGTATCAGACCGATTCTGTGCCCAGGAATGCTGTCAGAGGGACCAGACCCAGAGCTCATGACTGAAGCCCACCCAAACAATGGGGAGCATAAAAGCACATCCATGACCAGTGTGGATCAAAAGACAACAATGGTGATTGTCCAGTAGGGGGAGCTTGATTAAGGCCATGACAATTGTATTTTAATAATCAAGCAAATATTGTTTATTTATATTTTCAGGGTCCTTAAAGATTCAGATATCTCCAGAGTATGGATACAGATTGTTGCTACACAGCATATACCTTCCAAAATACTATGTGACTAAGCAAATGTTATATTCTTGAGAAGAATCTGCAAGTCTAGTAGACCATGTATTATAATAAAACTGTTTTAGTCATAACTGAGTAAGTAATTGAACTAGATCTTCAGGTGTAAATTGGCATAGTTCTATTGACTTCAGTAGAATTGCATTGATTTACGTAACTGAGGATCTTGTCCACTGTGTTCCATTTTGTATATGCTAGACTTCCATTATTCACACATGAAGATGCTACAGAGACTTGTTGCTTCTTTGAGGTATCCGAGAGTCAGGAGAAAACCCTTTAACGGGTATCCTTTGTTCTTGATTTTGGTATTATGTTAAGTGGCATTTTCAAGATTGCACAAGCAAAAAGTCCAAACTTATTTATATTCCTTGCAGCACCAAAACTCTTGTTACAGTGAGTGTAATATTGGCATGCATAAGGAATGTGAACACTGCCCCTCAGTGCAGTGGAGAATTTGATCCATTGTTTTTAGATTTTAGCAGTCTTTGTTCCCCTCCCATTAGGGAAAGAAGTTATCTATAATTTCCACTAGTGACACCCTCTGAATAGTCACTGTACAACCATGTGCAGTATCAACAAGCAGATGGATTAAATGTTAAAATTATTTAAAATCTATACCATGAGAGGAAAAGCCCAGATGTTACCATTTTTAATCATTTCAAAGACATGTATCATTCACTGGCTTAGCACACAGATGCCCTGCTTTTCATGTCTCACATCACTTCTTCAGGTCTGCCAAGTGAGTCACTAACATGTGAAAAACAGTTTTCAGGAATGTGGGGATTGCAGCTTTCTGTGGCTTGGGTACGTCTTTATCTGCCAAGAACGTAAAAAGGGGAGGCATAATATCATATAGATTCTCTGTAACGGCCATTTGCTATCAGCAACAAGAATGTGCAAATGAGTGTATTTGCACTAAAAATAGAACAGCCTCTCTACCTTGTGATGCTATAAATGCTTCTGTGTGTTGTAAAGATGCTGCACAGGTTCCGCCTAATGATCAAATTGTGCCAATATAACTGTTGCTGTTGCTTGCCAGCAATTGTTTGGTGCTTGTTCCACCCAGTCTCACAGGCATTCTGTTCGTCACAGGAAACATATGAAACTGCTGCACATTAAATCAAGCCACAAATGTCTTCAATGAGAAGACATTACCGTGGAGAGAAAAAAAACATATATTTAGAAAGAGTGAGCTGCTGTTTCTTTTGGGAAGATCGCCACCACCGTACTTCATCATTTAATCCTCTCCCTTCTTTTCTAGGTGTGGAGCAAGAGCCTACAGAGGCCAGCCTTCTATTGTTTGCAGAGCACCCTGGTTTTGTAAGCATGAGTACTAAGTTGATCAATGCATGTTGGTTGTACAATAATGACTTTTATACTTAACCATGTCATAAACCGTCTTCAATGGCAAGAGCTAATCCAATTAGTACCTTGGTTACTAACATAAAATCTGGTGTCAACACTTGGAAATGCGAGAAGAGATGTTTAATGCAGTCGATGGTTTGATTTAATGGTAAAGATAATATCACATTCAAAGTTGAGTATCTCTGAACATTGGCTGTTTGGAGTGGCTTACATGGCAAAGAAAGTCTTTCTGAATGGACTAGAGCAGTGGTTTTCAACCAGCGTAGCAGGACACATTACCATGTCGTCACACAGTGGAAAGTGTCACAGAGAGTGGGGGAGATGGCTGGAGTTGGCTGGGGTGAGTGGGTTGGTGTCTCCTGCAGGACCATAATATGCTGCCAAGTACATCATAACCTGCAAAAGATTGAGAACCACTGGACTAGAGGCACTAGATGATCTTTTCCACCTTAGCAAATCAGGGAGTATAACCTCATTAGTCATTCTTTATGTGCCGGACATCTAGTAAATGAGTCAATGACCCATTTGAACGCAGTGGTGACAGAATAAAAGTGACAAATCTGCCATGACACCCATGTGGAGTCTACAGCGCTTCAAAGTTATATCCATTTACACAGTCTCAGAGGAAGAAAGTCAGATGGATCCATGGTGCCACTGAGGAACAGGCAGTGGCACCTCTGCACCATTGTAAAGCTCTCCCGTTTGACCCTGGCTTGTGGATGCATCTCTCTAAGTGCTATGCAGGCTTTGACCTCCACTAAGAAGATGCTTTTGCAGGGCTGGCCTTTCTCCATTCAGTCAGATTCCTTTCAGCCCATGAAACACTAGCTGGTGAGTTAAATGAGCCTGTCACCCCTAGGTGGAGAGGGAGATTTCCAGAATAATGGCTGTCGTGGGGGAGCCATTGGCAGTGCACTGGAACTTTACAGCCAAGGACCAGTGAACCAGTCCAGAGGTGCATGGGCCTAGAGCCTCAGAGCTATTTAGGTGCCTGATTCCCATTAAAATCAATGAGAATTATGTGCCTAAATACCTTTCAGGGCCTGTGATTTAAAGTTGAGCAATTCCGATTCTGTGCAGCAGAGGCCAATGATACACATCAATGCTAGCCAGTACATTTAATTTAGGTATATATTTAGCATAAGACATGTAATAGATACTATTTTTATTAAATCCAGCACACCTAAAAGCAACTTCAGGAATAAATCCAGTCACTATGGCTATAGTTTTCAAACGAATTTTAGAAATATTATAGCAGATGTGTGCTAGCATTGGAAAGTTTAGTTAACATTAACTAAACATGGAGAGCTGACATTAAACAACACAAAACCCCCATCTGTTTAGATTTGCCCCAAACGTTTCTTCAGGATGACACCATCTTATGAATCACTGGAATGCAAATTTACATTTATTCATTTGATTTTTGTTAGGACTGTACCTAGGATGGAACTGGAATGACCTGATAGAGTATGGTTTTTAACAGAATAGCTAAATGCTCTGATGCTACATAGCAAACCGTGGGTGTTTGTTGCTGCCTGGGCTTCCTTTAATTATGCTCACAAAAACTATGAGTGCTGGAAAACCGAAACTCGGGGGCCATTTTGTTTTCATATGACATAAAAATATATATATAACATGGAAAGTGTAATAGACTTGCTTGTGGGGAAAAGAATGTATCTTGATCAAATACATATGGTAAACTTGACTGAGAATGGAACATCACAAGAGAATCTGTTTTTTAGTTTCTTAGTTCTGGCTTTGAATAAGGTTTGGTTGTTTTATAACTGTTTTAAAGTTATTTATTTTAATGATACTGTTTTTGTGAAAAACTGGAAGCGTTTTCCTGTTTTTATGGTGAAGTGTGGAACTATTGTTCTATTTTATGGGCAGGGGGCAGTAATTCAAGAGGAAAGACAGCCTTGTGGTTCAGGAACTGGTCTGGGATTCAGTGGTTCTGAGTCCATTTTCTAGGTCCGCTGCAGATTGCTTGTGTTCTTAGCGGGGCTATTCCCATGTATAAAGCAGCACTGCCAACTTTTAATTTTATTGCGAGTCTCATAACATTTAGTGGCTTTTGTAAAGCCTCAATTCCAGAAGTCATATGATTACATAAAATATTCCCCTCCCCCCCTTTTTTTTAAAGTTTTGAGCTTTCATGATTGCAGAGAAAAGCCTGACAGTGGAGAGAGCCTCAAGGCTCAACAAACAGGATGCAAATAAAAAAGAAACCAACAGTTAGTAAGCCGGTCTCGTTAATTATAAGCTAGTCTTGTGATTTTTGTGGACTCCAGAGTGATGATTTTTTAATGTTTAAACTTAGCACATAACTCTTTGCATGATTGGAGATTTAATCTGTTTTAATTTCCTATTTGCAAAATAAGGCTTTTATCTCCTTTTATTGGTCTTGTCTACTTAGAATGATGAACTATGAGGCAGGGACCATTTACAACTGCAGCAAGTAGCACAATTGGGTCCAAATATTTTTTATTTTAACCATGAGATGCTAGAACAATAGAAATAATAGCAGATATTAAAATAGAAGCTGTTGTTCTTATTTTTATGATGGAATGGATTATTTTGGTGACAGCAGTGCGTGCAGTCCTAGATGAATCTGTAATTGTTTTGCAAGGTCACCATTTACTTCTGAAAAGTGGTGTAAGAAAAATGTATTAAGAAAAAGCAGCCTTCTCTGTTTAGCAAAAACAACGAGAGTCCTGTGGCACCTTAAAGACTAACAGATTTCTTTGGGCATAAGCTTTTGCGGGGCTCTGACGTACTTCATTAGATACAAACAAAATTGCATCTGACCAAGTGGGTTGGAGCCCACAAAAACTTATGCCTGAAGAAATGTATTAGTCTTTAAGGTGCCACAGGAGTCTCGTTTTTGTTCTACAATCTAATGCGGCTACCCCTCTGGAACTTCTCTGGTTAGTGCATCATTCTATTCACTGAGCTTTTACGCCTTTAAAATAATACATGCTGTTGGATACGCAGTTCCAAAGGGGTAGCCGTGTTAGTCTAATTCAGCAAAATCAGCAAGGAGTCCAGACTCCTTGCTTATTTTGGATACGCTGAATACAATAGCTGTGTTTAAAAATCAAGACCATTCAGTCAGGCAACCAACCCTACCTGCTGTTTATAGAGACTGCAGAGGGTGCAGTCTGTATAAACATCCCTTTATGTCTCCCTGCCTATTGCAGACAGGCTCTCTGGAATAGACTCGCAGGGTTGGAAGGGACCTCATGAGATTATCTAGTCCAACCCCCTGTGAAAGTGCAGGACCACTCTCACTAAATCATCCCAGCGAAAATGCAGGACCACTCTCATTAAATCATCCCAGCCAGGGTTTTGTCTAACCAAGCCTTAAATATCTCCAAGGATGGAGATTCCATCACTTCCCTAGATAGCCCACTCCAATGCTTCACCACTCTCCTAATAAGAAAGTTTTTCCTAACATCCAGCCTCAGCCTCCTCAGCTGTAACTTGAAACCATTGCTCCTTGTTCTGTCCTCTGTTACTGAGAACAGCTGAGCGCCCTCCTCCTTGGAGCACCCCTTCTAGCAGCTGAAGGTTGCTATCAAATCCCCCTTCAGTCCTCTTCTGCAGACTAAATAAGCCTAGTTCCTTCAGTCTCTAAGTCTTGTGCTCTAGCCCCTTGATCAGTTTTGCTACCCACTGCTGGACTTTTCCTAATTTTCCACATCCTTTTTGTAGCGTGAGCCCAAACCTGGACCCAGTATCCCAAATGCAGCCTAACCAGTGCCAAACAGAGGGGAATAATCCCATCCCTCGATCTGCTGGCAACACTCCTACTGATGCAGCCCGGCATGCAATACCACCTCTCCTTCAGAACTCTGCTTTTCCTGCCTGATCCCAGGCTACCCTCCTCCTGAAAAAACAAGCAGTTGTGTGGCACTTTAAGACTAACAGATTTCTTTTTTGCATGAGCTTTCGTGGGAGACGATCCCACTTCCTCAGATGCTTCGAAGATGGGTGAACTTACAGAAAGCAATGAAACTAAATGCAAGGGGGTGTAAAACATAGGATCAGGTCACAAAGCGTGACACAGCAGCCTTTTACTTTGGAGGCCAGCCGAGCTGGGCTGTCTCCCCAGACTGAGACGGCAGAAACGGACAGGGCCCAGCCCAGGACGCCCTGCTGCAAACAAACACATTGTGCCGCTCACCAGCCCCCAAATGCCAGGGTGGCTCAGAAAGCGCCAGCTGCTGCAGGCCAGCAAGCAGCATTGGCCCCAGGACTTGAAATAGGCGGGGGAGGGTTAAGGCTGCTCAGTAATTTGGCATCCCACTGTTGCTGGGAAGGGGGCGTTAGGGAAATCCCTGCTGCCAGCCTGCCCCATCTCTCCCTCGCCCTTGCACGAGCCCCTTGCGGGGGTGGCATGCGGGGCTGCAGCCAGGGCAGGGCGGCGCTGCCCGGCCTGCACGGGCGGTGCCAGGCGGCGGGACAGAGGCGGGGCCTCGGCAAGCGCCATTCAAACCCTGCAGGCGCCGCGCCGCCCGGCCGCCCCTGCCCCTGCCCCTGGGTAAGCGGCGCGCGCCGGGGGAACTTTCCCGGGGGCTGGAGGCGGCGCGCGGGGGGCTCGCGCTCGGGCTCAGGCTCAGCCTGCAGGGGCGGCGCGCGCCGCAGGGTGAGTGACAGCGGCGGTGCAGGGGGGGGATTTATAGCCCACCCGAGCAGCCCAGGCGCTCCCGTCCTTCCTTTTCCTCCCCTCGGGTGCGGGGAAAGGGAGAGCACTTCCCTGCAGACATTCCTGCCTCTTTGGGCTTGCACCGCCAGCAGGAAACGCGAGCGAAGCTCCCCGGCTGGGTTTGCAGAAAGTGTCAAGCGCTGAAGGGGCCGGTCGTGCAAACATCGCCAGCGTCCTGGGTGTCTGCGGGGGCCTCGTGTCTGAGTTTTCTGTGTCCGCAACGTGATAGGTCGTTGGAGAGTCGCCTGCAGAGTTGGGGGGCTAGTGGAATATGTGAAGGGGGGCAGCAAAGGAGGGGGGCAAGTGCTGTGGCAAATGATCCCCTGGTGCAGAATGCCTAGCGGTCCATGGCAGGGGCAAGGGGTCATGTGGCTGGTTCTCTTTGCAGGGTCGGGCTCTGTTTTTTTGATACCTGGAACCACCAAAATGTGGCACTTAAGATATCCCAGGGATCCTTGCTTTTTTTTTTTTTTTTGCTGGAACAGTGGTCTGGGCCGCGTGCAGCCCCTAAAGCTATTTCCTGCAGCCCCCAGTGACACGATTGTTACTGATCTTTGCAATATCATTGTATGGAAAGGTTTCATTGTGTGGCCCTCAGGCTAACGTACTGATCCTCATGCGGCCTTTTACTAGTCCTCACGCGGGCCCTGGTGGTGATTTGAGTTTGAGACCCCTGTGCTAGAACCACTGGTATCTCCATTTGGTCACCTGTAAATTCCTCACTGGATAAACCCAAGCAAAACAAACAGGGAGTTCTGCAGTACTTTTAAAGAGTAACAAATTTATTTATCGCATGAGCATTCGTTGGAGAGAGTGCTGCTTCATCAGCTGCTTGAAGATTTTCTCCCTTGAAAGCTTAAGCAATAAATTAGTTAGGTCTTTAAAAATGCCACAGGACTCCTTGTTTGTTTTTGTGGAACTAGACTAACGTGGCTACACTTACGGAACTTGAGCAGCAAGCAGTTTTCTGTGTCTCGCTCTGCTGGATAGAAATATAAAAAGAAAGTCCTACCTGCTAGGTGCTGAGGACGTTAACACAGTGGGAGGTGGAGTGGTCTAGTGGATACAGCGCTGAGATGCACAGGTTCTAGTCTGTGCTCTGCCACTGATCTGTTTGGAGATCTTGGGCAAGTCACTTCATCTTAATGGGGGTGATGATTGTGATCTTTTTTGAGGCACTGGGACAAAAAAGTGGTACAGAAGAGGTAGGCATTATTCCTAGGTGTTCAGGCAGGCACAGTGGTGAGTGCAATATAAATAATGACAGATCTCAGAGATTCTGCAGCACTTTTGTAGGTGCCTTGGCCAATTGCCCTCTTCCTCTATTATTGAATAAAATGATAATTGCAGGAAAACTCATTTAAGCGCTTAAAACCAGCTATCACTTTGCTATTGCTTTTGTATTAAGGACACTGTAAATAAATGTAAAGGAACATAGTGTCCCATTTTGTGCTCTGGTTGCACAAAATCTCATTAAAATGAAAGATGTAGTGGGGCGAGGGGCACACAACTGCAGTTTGGTCCTTTACAACTTGGAATCAAGAGTTTAAATCTCTGACATCAAAATGCACTTTGCTCTGTATTAACCCACTGCAGAATGAACAAGACTTGACGTGTGGCCCTTGAAGGTTAATGTAAAAGGCTCATTTCCCTCTGTAATTACTTGTGCATCGTGGTTCATCCCAGACCACACAGCAAGGCTGTGTAATTAAAACCTGGCAGCAGCAGGCAATACTCCTGTGTTGTAGCCATGTGTTACTGGCATACTCTGTGCAGGGAATCCTGCCCGTACTGTTTGACTGGCAGTTGCAGGGGCCGGTAAAAATAAAGAATAAACAACTACTGTTCCAGAAAGGAGCTGCTTCCACAAAGAGGCAGGGAAGGGAAGCTCATTTGAAACTGTCAGTTGGGTGACTGGGCAAAGGAACCACAGAGATGATTAAAATGTTTCCTGTTTTTTGGCCTCAGCTCTGTATTGCCCACCCTGAATCACTGTGCTCTCCTTTGCTATATATTGTACTCCAGCAACAGATGCTATTTTGGGGGATGTGTTGGTTCTAAGCTGAGGAATGAGAGTCCACAAAATAATGGAACCTCTCATCTTTCCTACTGGGCCCCCTATTCCTCCTCTGCCTCTTGTCTCTGTCCTAGCTGACCACTGCATTATCCACTTGTGCTGGCTCATAGTCTTGTGTGCCATCTTCTACTTTTCTTTCCTGACATCCAAACTCTTATTAAATCCAGATGTTGCTTATCATTGCTAGCATCTTCCCTTTGGCCTCCACCCTCATTGACTTAGCCATCTCCTTTATGTTCTCCCTCCCTACCCCCCCCCACCTCCAATATATGGCAAAACCTATCTTCTGCTCCTGCTGCTCTGAGTGACTCCCCCAAACTTCTTAAGATTCTTAAGAGGTGTGGCTCCATTTTCTCCTGCGGTCACTGGTGAGTCTGTGCTCTCACTTTCAAGACTCTATATGTCCCTGCTCCAGAGGGGAAAAACCAAAGCTACGGTATTGCATCAGTTTCCCCACCCCCTTGTTTTCTGTTGACTCCCCTTTTCCCAAATACTTTTCTTCTGTTTGATTTCTGTCTGCGTTACAGCTTCTCTTAGCAGAATTGTACTCACATAAGTAGCCCTTAGTCACATGAGTAATCCCATTGATGTCTGCTAGAACTACTCAGATGTGTAAGGATTACTGAAGTGAGTAAGGATTCTCTTCAGGGCAGGGGCTGTCTTTTATGTATATGTAAAGTATCACTTGACCCACACAGGGCTAAATAAATAATGAAAAATAATACCAGTGATATATGTTCCTATTAGGCCAATTTGTTGTTCTTCCTGGGACTTTATTTATAGCTCCTTGCCTGTTGCAAGATTGAAATTCTTGGTATATAGGGATTTGCTGCTGATTAAGAAATTTAAAAAAAAAATAATAAAAAGACATTAGTTGTTTTTTTCCATTGGTTTTGAAAGGATCCCAAAACTGCAGGAATGAAGAGTCTTTTCTTTCCATGTAGTGAGCCAACCACGTCTTGAGGGACAATGTAACCACTGGCAGCCAGTAGCAACTTCATCTCAATGGAAAGTTGAACAATGGGTTAGTCACACGAACATTGTTCCTTACAAACAAGTTGCATTGAAGCGAACTCTGTCAAAGTTGACAGTCCTTCTGTAAAAATATGTAACAAGACTTTCCTCTCTAGATCATTGCTTTCCTCTAATCCTGTGCATCCATGTTCTTTATGGACCCAACACTGAGAAGTGCTGAGTGCTCTCAGCCCCTGTTAGTCAGCATTTGACAACCTGCGTGGTCAGGCCCATGCTCCTCTGCTCCCATCGTCTTCTCCTCCACCTCTTCCTTCCACCCTTTTGTCCTCACTGCCCTTTCTTGAAGCAATCTCCCACAGCCCAGGTGCTGAGTTCTTTCCCTCTCATTTAGGTCCTTCATGAAGGCCATACCTTTTGAATAGCCTTTCTTTGCATGATCCCTTCATGCCCTGATCTTGCTGATGACTCTCTGCCTCATATATCCAAACCATTCTTTCAGTGCATCATATTTATCTTTTGTGGTGTTAGCTCCTTAGGATAGGGGTCTCAAACTCAAATCACCACAAGGGCCACATGAGGACTAGTAAAGGGCCACATGAGAAACAGAACGTTAGCCCAAGGGCTGCACTGCTGAAACCTTGTCATAAAACAATATTGCAAATATTGGTAACAATAGTGTTGTTGCAGGCCACAGGAAATAGCTTTAGGGGCTTCATGCAGCCTGCGGGCCATGTGTTTGAGACCTGTGCCTTAGGACAAGGCTTTTTGCTTCTATGTCCAGTCAAGAGCTTGGTTGTGCAGTGCAATGGGGCCCTGATCTCTGTTGGGGGTCTTAAGTGAAACAGTTTTTGTGAAGGTTGCTGTGTTGAATAAATTTATGTTCTTTGTCTATGTGTATCTTGTAATTTTGAATTTATGGAGGAATGCTGGATGGATGCCTGTAGATTTATTTTTAAAAATTAAGGAAATAAATCATACCAAAAAAATTAGTCATAAAATATGGGGCTGTCAGCTTTGACAGTGTCCCCTTTAAGTGGGAGAAGGAGTGGATGCTGCTTATTGCCAAAATGTTGAGAAAAGTTACTGTTACGATGCAAACCAGCAGCGGGCTGGGAATAGTAAGGGTATTCAAAAGCTGTTGCTATCTGTTGACTGGTAGGTAATTTACATGAGATGAATATCATGGTTTCATCAAAAACTAGATTTACAAAAGCTACCATCCTTATTAGCATCTTCACTGTCAGCCCAGGCAAAAAGTCCAAAGACAAAATTGGTCACAGCTATTTAGTTACCATCTCACAGCTAGAGGTAGATCCTCCAGCACTGAGACACTTTGGGGAGTAGCTTGCTTGGATAATGACTACACAGAACTGTAACGCCGCAAAATGCTGGTGCCGCAAAATGCACCTTTTAATAGAGTGGCTCTACTGAGTTGCTCAGACGTGCCCTGGACAAAGCCCCATTTGCCCTGCTGTAGTTAGGGCTAAATGCCTATGCCAGTGGTTTCCAATCTGTGGTCTGTGGAACCCCTGGTAGTCTGCAGGTGGTCTGTGGGGGGGAAGAAAGATAATTACTTCAGGTAAATGTACTGTGACAAGTGCAATATGTTTGCGAGTGAGCATAATAAATCATTAGAAATAGCTGCATTTTTAACATACCTTGATGTATAAGTTTGATTCCCATCAGCCACAGGTTATGTTAAAAATGTTTAAACAGCTTGTTTACATGGTGGTCCGCAAAACCTTTTGATGATGATGTAGTGATCCACATTAAGGAAAAGGTTGGGGAGCGCTGGCCTACACTTTCCCTGGAAGGCATCGTTTTCCAGGTCTGCCCATTTGACACCTTTCAGAAGCACTAAGTGTGCCTGGAGAAACGCATGGAAAAAGGGCCATGCTATATACTTACATCTATCCCCTTACAAGCCACATATTGTGCAGAGGTAGGAATAAGAGCCCACTGGTGTGCGCCATGACCACGCATTATTATGGAGATACTGATATCACTACTCCAGTCACATGTTCTCATCTCCCACATAGGCCCCTTGAAATGTGTTAACTACTTATGCTAAGCTATGTGTTTCATTTTGTATTTAGCTGTAACACTCTAATTCGTTTCCCAGACCTGAAGAAGAATTCTGTGCAAGACTGAAAGGTTGTCTCCATCCTGGTCTATACTAGGGTTAGGTTAATGGATGACAGTTTATATCGACCTAGCTATGTAAGAGTCTACACTAAAATTTTACTCCCACTGATGGAATCGCCCCGCTTCACTTTCACAGGAGGCGTAGTCAATGCAGTTGGGTCATAGACATAGTTAGGTCAACACAGTGTCACTGTGACACTGTGTTGCTCACATCTTACATCAACTGTTACTGGCTTTCAGAAGCCATCCCACAATTCTTCGTATGGACAGTAAATAGGTACAAGTTCTACTGCTGAGAATGCATGTGGCTAACATCAGGAACAAAGCGTAGACATGCACAAGTAATGTAATTACTACAGTGGCTGTATGCCAACACCAGTTTGTTCAAGTTAATTTTGTAGAATAGATATGCTTTCTCATACCAACAGAAGTTGGTCCAATAAAAGGCATAAAATGGATGAAGCAAAATGGGAGGCACAGTTGGGGCTCCTTTAAAATTGAATGCAGTGTCAAGTAACAGTTGACTCCAAGAGCAAGACATCCCTGAACTTTGGTACAGCTTGGGACTGGAGCTGAATTTTGTGACTCAGACCTATGTCTGATATTGACTTGTTTCATTTGGAGAGCCTTGCCAACCCCAGATGTTCAAAATCCAGTAATGAGATTGACTTAAAAGCCATGATATTAAAAATAATTAGTTTTTTTTTTTTTTTATTTGCCTTCAGGTGTTTGTCTTTGGTGTACAGGCTCTTGTCTGTAACCAAATAGGTTAACAAGGTACGTTTCTTTTAAAATGAAATAAATTTTCACATCAGTCATCCACGGAGCTGGGGTTTTAAATGATATCAGAAGAATTAGGAATATGGCAAGATGTTGGCTTTCAGCTGTACAACAGCAGTGCAAACAGTGTAAACTCAGTATGTGTTAATCATGGTCTTTGGCTGCACTTGACTCATGGGTTTAGTAAGGTGGGGCAGGTCATTGCTCTTTTGATCATGTGCCAGCACGGTCCACTGAAAAACAAGAATCTTGTCACAGCGATACATTAAATTGAGTTACTCCCAGGATGGCATTAGCCTTATTACAATGAAATGATTCATCGGGATGACAGCTCTGGAACGTTCAACTCTTGCTGCGTTAAGGCACCCCACCTCATTTAATGATGGGAGGCTCTTACCCAGCCAGGTCAGCATAATATTGTAAACAGAGAAGCTGGGATGGTATGTAAGGGAGGGTCATGCCAGCCTGTGATTTTTTTTTTTTTGGTTTTGTTTTCTAATTAACGAACTTTGGCGGCTTATGCTTTCTGTGTTGAAATAAATAATTGGATGGCGAGAAAAAAAGACAGGGATTTCTCAAGAAGGCACAGCTCCATCTGATGCTTTTTGGGTTGTCTTTAATCAGCCTTCTTAAGTGCCTTGACTTATTGATGGTTTATTTATATAGCACTGTTGGTGTCCATCCTTCTTTACTACCAAGTAGGAGACCAAAGGCTTGATACAAAATGGACTAAACTCCACAGGACTCTTTGTTTTGACTTCAGTGGGATGTGGATCAGGTGCCAGTGTCTTAACTCTGGGCCTCATTCAAACATAGTGGAGAAAGTGGAAAGGAAAGGAAAGGAAATGGAAAACAAGGAAACCAGGTACCGGCTCATTTAAAAGGCGGGGGGGTCTGTGTTTTTCCTGGTTTGTTTGTATGTATATATTTATTTGATGCAATTATTCTAATTGCAGTGTGGACCAAAGCTCTAACAACTTGAAATGTTCTGAAACATGTTTATTATTAGTGGCAATGGTCCTCTAAGAGGGTATTCATACCTTTCAAGGCCATATTGGGATTATTACTATTTCTTTATTTTATTTATTATTTGCACATGATGCATGTCTGCAGAGGATCCCAGAAACTCTTTAGAGATATGGGGCCATAAGCTGCTCCCATGAGGTCAATAGGAAAAAAATCCACTGACTTTAGTGGGACAAGATTCAGACCCAAGAATGCCTCAGACACTGTTTGGAGGTACATATGGTAAATATAATTAAATCCCTATGCAGTTAAGGAAACTGAGGCACATGGCAACCAAGTGGCCTGCCCGTGTTCCCTAGTGAGATGAGTGGTCCAGTCAGGAGTAGAATTGCTGGTTCTGAGCCCAGCACCCTTTCCTGTGTCCTGCCACTAAGACACATTCCCTCCTATTTATTAGTTTGCAGCACTGTGTGGTGGTTTCCTTGAACATCCTGCTTCACTATTCTAAATGGCAGAAGACTCAGAAACATCTTTTTGTTTATTTAGGACCAGGTCAATATTTATTAAACTTGCTTAGTCATGTCAAATACTCATTGAAATCTTTGGGAGTGTTGCCTGAGCAAGCAGCATATCATCTGCTTTGTTGGTGTGGCTGTTTGGTCCAAGGATATGAGAGACACAAGCTGGGGGATGCAATACCTTTTGTTGGTCCAATAAAAGGTATTACCTCACCCACTTTGTCTCTAAGGAGCATATTGTTAACTTGTGTTGTGAAGTGAACATTGAAACCATGTATAGGTGGGCTAATATGAAGGGAGGAAGGATGGCCTGGTGGTTAATGGACTGGAATCCAAGTGAGCTGGGTCATGTCATAGACTTGGCATGCGGCTAATAGGTGAGCTAGGATTAGAGTTACCAGATGTCAGGCAAAAGGAAGACGTGTCCTCCTTTTTACCTTCATGTCCTCCATCTGGCAGGCATTTTAAAATACATGATTTCGTCTGGCTTTTTACTTGTAGGAGTTAAACTATGCTGGAATGTCACAGAATACCTTATTTTTATGGGAAAGCATTCCAGGGCCCCCTAAAAACAGGAAATATTACATTAATGCTACATTTTCTCCATGTGTCCTCCAATGTCCTCCTTTTTGTACTTCCTTATCTTCCTTTCCAGGCTTTGGTATCTGGTAGCCCTAGCTAGGATGGCCAAGTTTTCAACAATCACCAGTGCTTTTGTGTACCTGATATGTTTCAAGCTAAGCACTGTAAATCACAGGCCACTTTTGAAAACAATGGACTTAATTTTCTCTGTTCTTCTGTGGATGCTTATCCTTTCCTATCTGATGAGGGTGATGTGAGGCAAAATCCACTCACAGATGTGGGGCACTCAAAGACTATGGTGCTAAGCACTGTGGAAGAGTCAGTAAATAAGCTAGTACATGAGCGAGAATGACATCAAGGTATAGAATTAAATTGTGAGTAAAGAGCTAGGATGATTTTTAAATTGTGTCTTGCTTGTTTTAGGGATCAGTGATGTCTGATTTAAGGAATCACACACCAGGTGTGGGGAGTTTGTTTTGGTTTTCATTTTTACTGTATAATAATGAAGCAATTGTAGGAAAGAAGAGTGTCGTGTCTTAGACCAAAAAAAAAAAAAAAAACCCAAAAAAACCAAAACCCAACTTTTTACAGAACTAATTAGCATTTTGTAATGCTCACACATGCACTTTACCTTTTGGATGTCTATAGCAAACATATCAGTATTAGGCAGCTACTGGGTACTGGATGGCTTGACAGATTGGTAATAATGGAGTACAGAGCCCTTCACTCCTAGGCGATTGGCTTGAATCCAGGCTGGGTCAGCAATGACTGAAGGCTGTTACCATGTGATGACTGTGTGGGGTCTTATGTGAAATAAGTTGGTCTGAATCCAGTTCCTCATGGACTACTATTCCCACAGTAGCCATCAACCTATTGACAGTCTCATCAAAGAGTGGAATATGTATGAAGACTGATTTATTCTGTTGTCCTTTCAAGTCAAGTTAATGGCAGGGCATGTGAGGAAATTTGCCCATGCCACATTCTGTGGACAGGCTGGGGAAGCCAGTTTCTGGAGCTGTCAGATCAAAGTCTTCCCTGAGCAATAAATTCTTTGTAGTTGTAATGACTGATTAAGTAATGCAAACAATCTCATTGCATAGCTGCCCTTCAGTCTGTGTGGGAAAGTTGTAGATGGTTATATTGCTGGTAGACAGCAATGCTTGACAAATATAGATGATGTTTTTTACATACGTGAGCAAGAATGTTCTATAGTTCAGGTGGTAAACATACGAGGTTTGACATTTGGTGTGTATGCAAAATATGTAGCATATCAGGCCGGTCCAGGAAATATCAGAGGCTGTTGGTTTAGATCTGCTCAGAAGGAAAGGACCCAAAGAAAACTGTAACTGTTATCTTATGGTTTGCACATTGCCTGTCACAACGGGGCCATCGCTCCATCTGACTGGAATCTTTTGGTGCGAGCGTAACAAATAATATTTTCAAGGAATTGATTGCTCTTGGTCACTTTGCCTTCAATCTTCAACAGTTTTAGTTTTCCTTGGGTTCTTTCCTGTCCTGAGAAGTATATATTCTAATTTAAGACTAGAATCAGTAAGTTCATGGTCAGTAAGATAGAACACAGGAGGGAAAAGAGAATGAGGATAATGGTAATGAGAGAGTCTGTTGTCTGAGGTTAACTGTGTATACCAGGGGTGGCCAAACTTATGGAACTGAAGAGCCACACAAGTTGATTATTAAACATTCAAGAGCCACACTGAGGCCTATAGCCATATACTTTTACCTAATCCAAAATTACTGAGTTTAAAATTCATTGCACGCTTTAAATTTATCATAAAAAAGGACACATATTGATCCTACTAATGTCAGATTCTAATAATTACTTAAGATTACCATGAAAATTAGGCCTATACAGTAAAAACTTAGCAGCTGTTTGATGTAGAAGACTGCTGGCTAGTGGCGAGTTTTTTAAAATCCATGCTGCACTTCTCCCCACCATCCTGACCCCTTCCTGAACTCCTAGGCTGGGGCTGCTTTCCCAAGTTGATTTGCTGACGTTCTTCTGGGAGCCACAGTTTTTCATTCAAGAGCCACATGTGGCTCCGGAGCCGCAGTTCGGCCACGTCTGGCGTATACTATGCAGAGTTCCCAAATCAGTGATGTCTGGCATGCCCCTTTTTTGCTTTTTCTAGAAATACCCTGGCACTTTCTCCTTTGCACCCCTTATGCACATGGCAGATACTTCTCTTCCAAATTTACAAAGCCATGATGCAATCTTTTAAATCCCTCCTTAAAATCTTCCTTTCCATCAGGTGTTGGTTATGTTGGTGGCGACCTGGGACTGATGAGATGTCGTGATCACTAATTGACACAAAGATCCTTCCCTTTAGTTTTGCCTAGTCATCTGACCCTGTTGTCTGTTTTTTTACTCATACAGTATACTGTGAGAATCCTTAATTTTGTGTGGTCTCTGGGCCACAGTTTGGCTTTGTATTCTTTGTCTGTCCAGCATCTGGTGTAGTGGTGCCCTGATGCTAAACTGGGATCGTCAGTCAGATGCTACTGCAGTAGTAGTAATAATTAATAACTGAAAAATTTAAAAATAAAGTAATTTACTAAATATTGGCAAATTCCAGTGTTTTAAACAGGGATTGGCTTACTTTAAAGCTTGCTGCTGTTGTTGTGTAGTTGACTTGTTGCTTGTCAGTGCTTGTGTGACACCCTGTCCCCACCCAGTTATACCGATAGTGGATTCCTTCAGCAGTGTAGAAAAAATTCCTTTGGCATCAATCCACTGATTGGCATTTATACCCTACTCATTGCTGTGGTGTCTAGGACTCAACTGGGGTACTGTTGCTAGTGGCAAACCACCTTAGATATTGCTGAATAGTCACTGAACTTAAGCCACAATTTTACTTTGGGAAACAACCATTTCAGCAGAGTCAAAAAGACTGCTGTATTCCCTCACCAGTGGGGTTTCTAATTCTTTCTCAGCACTCTGAAGAAATTTTATCCTGCTTTACACCTTGCCATTCTTTTGGCCCTGATGTATTACAGACCTGTTGAGGCCCAGGAGGAGGCTAAACTGTCTTTGGAGCACATCAACCTTGTCCTGTACGTACTGGATGTCAAGCAATGGGAGATCCGTCTCTGATAGCCTACTGACTGGGAATCAAACCTATGTAGCAGCACAGAGTGGCAGATTACTGCCTTGCAACTAAGCCAGTCTGCCCAGGGCATCGTTTAAGTATGATAGATTAAACAGTGAGCCAAAATAATCCTTTAAGTAATTCCATTGGCTTTCAGTGTTTAATGACATGTCTTTCCTTCACAGTGGGTGGATTGCTGCTAATTTGAAAAAATCTAACCAGTTTTATTTATAGGAGTCATTAAATACATATTTGAGCACAGAACTGTCTAGGTTCAAGAGTTAACATTTACACAGTTGCCTCTCACTCAGCTGCAACATTGGATGGGTTTGAAAGTTTTAGGAAGAAAAAAAAAAAGGTTCTCAAACCTTCATTTAAACTGAAGCTGAAAACAGATTCCTTCAAATCGGAGGGAAGGGAACTTTATTAACTGAGAAGTCTGGCCTTGGGCAGATACTGAAAGCACAGAATTATTGTGAAATATCAGTGTCTGTTTACAGTCATCTTTGGGACTGAGGGGAATTGTGCACACAAATGGTAACAAATATATATTGTGTTTCAGCACTCACTCAATGAAAGTTTTCTGGGGAACTGGCAGATTTCTGCCTGTTAGTTTGAGTCAGACATTGCTGAAACGACAAGTTCCAAATGGGTAGGTAGCCGTGTTAGTCTAGTTCAGCAAAACAAACAAGGGGTCTGGTGGCACTTTTAAAGACTAACAAGTGAATGTGATAAATAAATGTGTTAGTCTTTAGAAGTGCTACCAGACTCCTTGTCTGTATTGCAGAAATGGGCTGTGTCCACCCTAAATTGCCTTAGTGGTTGCTGGAGCTGTATGAGGCTTCCGGGTGAGTCATCAACACAGGCTACTGCTCTGTGAGGGGTTATTTCCCCTGAAGAAACAGCAGCACAGCATTGTTGGTGTTTATTTTATTACCATAGCATCTAGAAGCCCCAGTCGATGCTGTGCTAAGTTCTGTGCAAACACAGAACAAAAAGTCCATGCCACAAAGAACTTATGATCTACATATATGTGGATTTCAGCTGTATGTGGCTGCCCAAGCTTGCTTCCTTTCTAGGGAGTACTTTCATAGCCTGAACACTGTACAGCTGTAGTAAATCCACAGCTACTGTGCATGTGCACCCAGCAGGGGAGAGCAGACAGGACAGGCATAGAGAACAGTTATATGAGGAGGCTCACTTATAAGCATTCTAAACTCTTCCCTGGAGGCAACTTGACAGTCCCAAGATGGGAAGCTGTTTGCTTTTTGGATAGATCGGCCTGCTCCTTGGCTTGTAGACCAAGAAAGTTTTGTATGTTTCTGCATAGGGAGCCCTGTGCTAAGAGACATTCTCTCTTGTTAGGGATTCTGTAATCATCTTCTTTGTAGTAAGAAGGATGTCAATTCAGTTTCAAAATACTAGATAGATCTCTTTCCTTTTTGGAATGTAGAAACAGTAAACCCATAAGATGCTTCTCTCGGATGTTCATGCCTTTCTGATCATGGTTTGGTTTTTGCAGATGTGGCCAATTCTGCCCTGTGCTACAGTCTCAGTTGCCTGCACTGGGGTTGCACAGTTGTAGCTGAAAGGAGAATTTGGTCCTTAATCCTGCAGCTTGGCTCTTTATCCATTTCTTTAACTAACCACCTCCAAGAGGGTCGATGAGGGGCTAAGTTGGCACATAGTTTCTCTTCCAGTTGTCTTCCTCTGGTTGGATTTTGAATCTTTACGGAGTGTTTTTTTCTCCTTGCTTTTCTTTTATGTTTTCTGGATCTGATTCTCCACTCACTCAAATGGGCGTGAGTCAGGAGTATCTTCACTGGAGTCAATTGATATACATAGATGTAAAACTGATGTGAGAGGAGAATCAGACCAGATCTTTTCCATCACCATGTTTGCTTTACCTTTTCTATAATTATTTCCTCTTTACATTCATCTGAACCCTAGAAATCCTGTCTAATGTAGTATAAATGAAGATGACATGGTCCAGGTTCTACTTTTATTAACACAGGTCCAAGTCCACAAAGATTCCCTTTACATCAGTGGAGCTTCATTCACACCAGTTTAAATGCAGAGTGAGTGCCATCCGACTGTGCCTTGGAGCAGATAAACTGGATTCAACATGCTCTGATGGTGGAAGTATAAACTACATCCAGTCTACCAATGGCGCCATCCAGTATCTTTCACTTCCTAGTAAGTTCAGCACTGGCAGTGGCTCACGAAATCAGAACTGAATGGGGAAAGCACTGCATTTTATTTTCTGAGGGTCCTAGGAATTCAGAAGACAGACAAAACCCAATGAGCATGAGCATCAGAAGAGTGTGGTGCATTAAACACTAATGCCATTGGGAGATCCCTGGCCAAAGAGCAAGAGCACTGACATTGACTGAAGAAGTTGCTAAATGTTGTTGTCCTCTGTTCATGGGACTGTGGAGATGTAACTAAATCACAGTCTAGTCTAGTCTGTCAGTCATATCCTTCTCAGCAATAAAGAGGAGAAAAAGCTACAACCACAAAAGTGCTGGTGGAACAGAAGAAGTAATTAAGACAGACAAACAGAAATTATGTCTGATCCAAAATTATGTCAATGATTTCTGAAATTTTGGTTCTAATTTACGTCTAGGCTAGACTAAACTAAAAAGGCATTTTTGTTTCCTGCTGCTTTTCCTGCAGGGCATTTATATGCTAAGTCCTGTTCTACAAACATCTGTCAGACATAATAATTTCAAACATTAATCCCTACAGGAGTTAACCAGTTTGTTAGTTGGTGACCTGAACTCTAGAGAGTTTCTTGGGGATTATCGCTATTTAAATCTTATTCACCTTTTAAATAGTGGCAGCTGTGTGCCATCCTTTCTTTGATCAGATTGGTTTCGAGTCTGGCTTCCTGTCTCCTATCCGTTCCCAGTAATAAGGGGAAATCCTTTTCTCTTGCTGTCGTGACTAAAACATAACCCATCTCTTTCTTCTTACTATTCAGATATCCTAATTAGCACAGTTGGAGTGGCAGCAAGCAAGGGAAGTGAAATGGTAACAAGAAGAGTTTCTACAGATATATTAACAACAAGAAGGTGGTCAGGGAAAGTGTGGGCCCCTTACAGCAGTGGTTTTCAAACTATTTTTCTCGGGACCCAGTTGAAAAGAATAATTTATGACCATGATCCAACAATTACATCTTTCAGAAATGCATTCCATTCTTTTGAGAGCAGCACCAGGGGTGCCGCCACCCAGAGTCTGAGGGTCTGCGACCCAGTACTGGGTCCTGACCCTACGTTTGAAAACCACTCCCTTACAGAATGGAGAAGGCGACTTAGTACAGGGCTCAACAAACCCCAGGTGCCAGGCACCTTCAGCAGCACATGGCTTTTTTTCAGTGGCAGGGTGCCTCTTCACCCAGCATTAGCTGTTTTTTGGTGGCAGGGGGCTTTCTAAAGTGCCATACCTAGGCGCCTCAGTTTTTGAGCTGTCATCTACGTGTGCAGTACAGTTATCAAGGACTGACTTACTGACAGATGACATGGAAAAAGCTGAAGTATTCAATGCTGGGGGTTTTTTTGCCTTTGTCTTCACAGACAAGGTCAGCTCCCAGGCTACTGCACCGGGCAGCACAGAACGAGGAGGCTGTGAACCACACTCAGTGTTGAAAGAACATGTTCAGGACTATTTAGAAAGGCTGAACATGCATAAGTTCATAAGGCTGGATGCAGTGCTTCCAAGTGTGCTGATGGAGTTGGCTGATGTGGTTGCAGAGCCATTGGCCATTATCTCTGAAAATTTGTGGTGGTTAGCAGGGTCCTGGTTGATCAGAAATAGGCAAATAATAATATTCATCTTCAAAAAAGGGAAGAAGGTGGAACTGGAGAACTACAGACTGATCCGAGTCACCTCAGTTCCTAGAAAATCATGGAGCAGTTCCTCAAGGAATCTATTTTGAGGCGGTTGGAAGAGATGAAGGTGGTCAGGAACAGTCAGCATGGATTCCCCCAAGGCAAATCACTCCTAACCAGCCAGATTGCTCTCTGTCATGAGATGATTAGCTTTGTGGATGTGGGGAAAGCGGGTGGGTGTGATATGCCTTGATTTTATCAAAGCTTTTGTTACAGTCTCCCACAATATTTGTATTAACAAGTTAAAGTAGTATGGATTGGATAAATGGACAATAGGATGGATAGGAAGCTGGCTAGGTCATTGAGCTCAATGGGTAGTGGCCAGTGGCTTGATGTCTAGTTGGCAGCTGGTACAGTGGATTGCACCTTCGGCAAGTTTCGAGATGTGGGGCATGGTAGATATGCTGGAGGATATGTAGCATATTCAATGACATAGACAAATTGGAGAATTCGGCCAAAAAACCCCTACTTTCAAGATTCAACAAGGATAAGCGCAGAGTCCTGCACTTAGGACAGAAGAATCTCATGCACTGCTACAGACTGGGGACTGATTGACTAGGCAGTATTTCTGCAGAAAAGGACCTGAAGGTTGCAGTGAACAAGAAGCTGGAAAGACGTGAACAGTGTGCCCCTATTCCCAAGAAGGCTAATGGCACATTGGGCTGCGTTAGTAAGAGCATTGCCAGCAGATTGAGGGAAGTGATCATTCAGCTCTGTTCATCACCGATCAGGCCACCTTTGGCGTATTGCATCTATTTTGTCCAGCTTTGCCGCTACCACCCACCTCTCCCTCTGCTTCACTACAGAAAGGTTGTGAACTGATTGGAAAGAATGCAGAGGATGGGAACCAAAATTATTAGGGGGCTTGAGCACATGACTTATGAGGAGATGCTGAGGGAACTAGGCTTGTTTAGTTTGCAACGGAAAAAAGTAAGGGGGGGATTTAATAAAAGCCTTTAACTACCTGAAAGGGGTTCCACAGAGTATGATATTAGGCTGTTCTAAGTGGTAACAGGTGACTGAACTAGGAGTAGTGGTCTCAAGTTGCAGTGAGGTTGGTCTAGGCTGGATATTAGGAAGAACATCCCCAATAAGAGGATGGTAGAGCAGTGAAAAGATTTACTTGGGTAGCTGGTGGGATCTCCATTCTTAGAGGTTTTTAAGGTGCAGCTTGACAAAGTCCTGGATGTGATGTTTAGTGGGGGTTGGTCCTGCTTCGAGCTGGGTATTGGACTAGATGACCTCTTGAGGCACATTCTAGCCTCATCTTTTGTGGTTCTATATAATTTCACCATGCTACACTGATGTCACAACTCCTAACAAAGCAAATCCTAAGGCTGAGTTGTGATTGGGGCACTGGAAATCAGTGGGGAATGGTGGTGAAATCAAAACAGAATTCTGTCTGTAATTTTTCCAGAAACCTCAGGATTCAGTCAGAGACTTTTGTAGGACTTTGTTATCCACACTATCCTGCGTTTACCACCTGATAGAGTGCTGCATGGATGCAAATATGTGGATCTGCACCTGATTTGCATTTGCAAGAAATGGTCTGTGGGTATCTGCATTGCATCTGTGGATGCAGATATCCACAGATGTAATGTGAATCTCCTTGGGTTTGCAGGACTCTACTGATGCTAATATAGTGTAACCCTTCCGCCAGCACAAGCTGGCAGAACAAGGGCCAGGTTCTATACCTAGGGGGTTCCCAATAATGTAACACCACCAACCAGCTCGAGCCCCCACCCAGATTTCTGGGAAATCCTGCACTGTTCCCTGGGTACCCCAAAGGGGTAAGGCTTCCTCACTCGCAAGCGTGAGTCTGAGTGTAGTAAACAGAACTTTTAATAGTAGTAAAACAGAGCGTAAAAGGCCAAATAACAGAAATCAGCGCTGATCTAGCAAATCAGAACAAAGCAAAGTTCCCAAAAACCCACACCACATAACAGAACATACAAGACTTAATGGCATAACTGGCAGTGATCTGGGGAATCGGTGCTAACTAGGCACCCAACCAACCCTAGGGTACATAGGGAGTGTCTCTCATGCCAACTATCTGCCGGCGCCAACTACTGTCAATCACTCCATCCAGTAGCACCATCCCTTGGCTCCGCCTGCTGTCCGCTGGCTATGCCCACCAGTCACTCATGCCACCCGGCTCTCCGCTGGCCGCTCTCACTGGCTGCTGGCTCTGCCCACTGCCCACTGGCTCCGCCCGCCGATCGCTCACACCCACCCCACTGTCCACTGGCTCCGCTCACTGGTTGCTCATGCCACCTAGCTTGCTGCTGGCTGCTCTCACTGTGCGCTGGCTCTGCCCGCTGTCTGCTGGCTCTGCCACTGGTTGCTCATGCCACATAGCTCACTGCTCTCACTGTCCGCTGGCTCCTCTTCAGTGACTCCAGCTCAGAGAGAGTGTTTGCCTCTCTCCCTAGTGATTCCAGCTCTTAAACCTTAAGTAGTGGCAAGCAGCTACTTCCTTTCACGTGGCAAAGGATGCCTCAAAGAAGCCCAGCCAGATCTATCATTTGACAGAGGGGCTAGATGGGTGAGGCAAATCACCTCAGGTATCATTCGAGAAGGAGACATGCCAACCCCCACCTCTGTCTTAAAACTTTTCCAGGCTCAAATAGCCAGTGGCCTCTCTTACAGGTATTTTTAACTAAGGGTAGCTTTTACCCCTTAACTAACCCAAACAGATTTGAAAGAAGCAGAGAATAGCATATAACCAAAAACAGTATTTCATATTTCCCTTCAGTAGAATTACAGATATTGACAAATTAACCCCAAATACCATTACCCACTATGCCCTGCACCCACTATGCTAATACCTAATTGTGCTGTTTGTGTTCATGCTAATACAGGACCCATGCAGATTAGTTGCCCCCCTTCAGAAACTGTTAGGCACAGCTTCTAAGCCTGCCTTACAATAGGACACAAAAAGAGATGGATTAAAAATATTAATGCATTGGTACCAGCCACCAGTAGCAGGGCTGAGAGTTGCAGGTGAGTGGCAGCCAGCATGAGCCAATAGCCTGGGCCACTGAATAGTCGGAAGACACGACAGAGCATCACTGTAGTTCTGAGACAGTAGCAGGGACTGAAATTACAGGGGGGGACTGAGTTTTAAAACCTAGGATAATCCTTGTTAAATTGGACTCTTGGTAGCTGTGGATAATTGTTCCTTATGCTTGCTATGCAAAGTGACCTAAAAGTCAAAAGGTCTTTATAATTCCATGTGGACAGAACAGAGGGATTTTTTTTTCCTGTAAAATCACCACCAGAAGTTCAGATGCAGATTCCCTTTGATCTAAACCCTTAAAGACAATGAGGTTTGTATAAATTGTTCTGGTGTTAACACATCTCTTTGACTGAGTTGCATGTAGGTGATACAAGCAGGCAAGCCTAGAACTTTCTTTCTAAATCTGATTTCTATATTTACTGGAATGTTACTAGTGTATTTCACAAAGAAAAGTTAGTGAAATAGTGTAACTGACTAGTGTTCTCAATTTAATACAGAGTACACCACACCTCAGATGGGTAGTGCTACTAGTTCCATATTAGTGGCCCATTATGCTAGATATGGTCCTGTGTGTCTAGAGCAAAATACAGTATTAAGGAAACATCATGATGCTTGCAAATATAGACTGTAATTTGAATGTATCTTCATCATTTGCATTTAGTGAGCCCTGAGCAGGAAGTGTCTGTCACACGCTTTGTTCCACTTCAGTTTACCGGCAGTACTGACCCACAGACACAGCATTCACATTTTCCTTCTTAAATGCTTTATTTGTTTTACCTGTTTTCTAGGTCAGTGTTTCTCGATTTATGGCATTCGTACCTAAGATAGGTTGCCAGTGTGCAACTGCTAGATCACATTCTGTAAGCTGGCAGGATTTGAGGGTGGCGGGGCAAGTTAATATAACACACAACCTATTTAGGGAAAAAAAGGTGTTATTGCCTAGGTTCAGATTAATGACAAATGGTGGTCTAAAGAGTTTGGTGTTTGTGCTTTGAGATTACTGGAAAAAGAGTGTTACTTCTTTTGGGTCAGAATTCAGATTATTGTGTTGTGATGCAGTATACATTACTTTGATAAAGAAAAAATATTTAGGTGGAATATATAAGGTCTAGGATAGACTTAACTGTCAAATTTCATTCTTTTAAGTGCTTGAAATTTGTAAATAATGTGACATTATCACTTAGCAACTTTAATAGTTTCTTTAATATAGGTGGGTGGCAGGGATTTCCCTAACACCCCTCCACATCCTCTCTACATCCCCACTGAACTTCCCAACACCCCCACCATTGTCAACTACTAATAGCATTATACCAATTTAGTGGGCACCCCAATATCCCTCCACCTCTCCCTACACCCCCCCTAATTTCAAGTCCTAGGGAGAATAGTGAACTGGCTGGATATGTAGACAGATCCTCAGCTGGTGTGAATTGTTACAGCTCCATTGACTTCAGTGAATGTATGACAATTAATTGCTGAGAATCTGCCCTATAGTATTTAGCATGGGATTTTCAGGGGAGCCTACGGAAAATGGGCACCCAGGCACAGATTCCCAAAGGTGTTCAGGCAGCTAATTCCCATTAATTTCCGCTTTGAATTCAGCAGATGTCAAGGCACCCAGAACGTAAGGATTTGGGCCCTAGTGCTCATTGAAATTAAATGGGATTTGAGAATTTAACCTCCTTTAGGTGCAAATCCCAGGCTTGCTTATTAAAATATAGATCACTAAATTTCTGAAAAGTTAGTAAAGTTAAATTCCTGTGGCACAGGAAGTGTTAAATGCAAGCTTTACTTTCACTGCTCAGCAGAACTGGTTATCTGTGATCACAGCTCTGACTTAAAATAACTCCAAGAACATATTAGTTAGAAATGGACTGCTTGACACAGAACTTGATGCACAGTGCTGCTGACCCTGAAATCAATGGCAAAAGGAACAGTGACTTTAGTGGGATCAGGATTAGCTCCTTTGTTTGGTTTACAATCCTAGTTAATGTTTGATTGAGAAAGGTATTGCTGGTTCTCATAAAGGAAGGTATTCACTGGTTGTAAAAATAACAGGATTACACAATAAAGGAACTTTGAGCTGTTAGGGATACAGTCTCTTAGCAGAACAAAGCATCACAGCAAACTCCAATTGCTAACAGGAGTAGTCTTTTGGATTGGAAGCATATGCTTTCTCTGTCATTGACCCACAATGCCTGGCATATAGGCACAGTGGGAGGGTGACTAAGCTATGGAAACTACTAGAGTTCAGGCAAAAATGAGTCACAGGAAAACAGCCTATTTTACTCAATTCCAGATATGTTCTCAACCATTCAGAATTAATTGAGATGCAATTTACGGTTTGCAGTGGGCTATTCAGTTTCTGAAGAAAGAGTGTGGGGATAAGGTTGCTGTCAGCTTTAATAATTCACTGTGCCTAGGATGTAGGGCAAGCCTTAGCTTACTCTAGAATTTGGATTTGTTTGAACACAAACCAATGACATTTTGCAGCAGAAAATCTTGGCATCAGCTCAGCATAGTTATTGTTATGAATAAAGCCTGAATGACTGGACTATCCAGATGGAACTTTGCTTATCCTGGAGCATGTGCTCTTGAGAGTGTTCCAGTGGTAAAGTCCCTGGAGTGGTTATATGCTAGACTTAAAAACCCGTCTCTGAGTGGTGTAAACAAAAGCATGCTCAGATATTTCTGACCTTGAGCTTTGATTCTCTAGAGGTCACAGAATTATTTTAAGCATCAAACACAGTATTTTGAATAGGGCTGTGGTTGTAAACTCCCTCTTTCGTGGGACAGTCCTTCCCACAGACCTTATTTTTAACTTGAAAATAATTACGAAGCTAACAGTGGCAAACCTTACCAGTTTTATTTTCCTGGTGATGAGGGGTTTTTTTTGTTAAAATTAGGGCTTGAAACTTTAAAAAAATATTTTGTTTGTAAAGGGATAAAAGGCATTGGCATTCAGTTAGGGCTTACATCTGACATATACGTCTCAGCCCATGTTTAGTAGCTGTAAATGTTCATATTTTTAGTATATACTTTAATGTGATATGGGAGTCCTGTGTCACCTTTAACTTATCTAGTGAGCTGTTTCCAAGTATACATAAGGGCTTCCCTGCTCTTTCCCCAGGAAACAAAATTGTGAGGCACTATGAAAGTTATCCTCACAGTGCATTCTGGGTTGGATATCCTGGGAAGTGTTTTAAAGTAAACCTTTTCCTTTTTTAAAAGAAAAATTATAGAAACATTCTACATTTTGCATTTTTCAAAAACAAGGCTTTATAAAATCTAAACACCTGGCTTTAAACTGACCTGTGAGCATTTAAAAAAAAAAAGGCCATAATTATGGTCAGAACATGTAATATTAGACTTGCACATTTTTATTCAGCAGAGTTTTAACTTTAGCTGTGGAGCAGAGCACTGAATTCTGTTCTGACACACATTATGAATGCTGTTGTCAATTAAGATTGAAGAATTATTTTTATGGGGAATGATACATGAACTGGAAAGATCTGTACTTGATAGTCAGAATTTATAGGGTTGTCTGTCAAACATTTATTCACTTAGTGGGAATAGGCCTGCTTTTAGCAGGTGGTTGGACTAGACAACCTCATGAGGTGCCTTCCAGCTCTAATATTTATGATTCCATGACCTACAGAGGCCACTAATGTTAGAGTTGTGTGCTGAGTACTCCCTGTCACCATCTTGAGAGAAGTTTTTCTTTTCTTTTCTTTTCTTTTTTTTTTTAAAGATGCATCTGAAGCATAAATCCCCAGTTCCAAACTCACAAATTTTGAAAACATTTGGATCCGATGACAATCTGAACTTGGTGACTTCTGGCATATTTCTAGATTCTGAAATGTTCAGCCTTTCTGTGGATGAATGGGTCTGGCTCCAAGTGAGCAAGCTGAGCTGAGTGATGTATATTAGGGCTTTTCTACACGAGGGGAAGTATTCTAATTCAATTTTAGACTGTTGAATTACAGAAAGCAAAGGGGAGTGGTCTTTGCACATTCCTCGCTCAGGGGTTTCCATCTCCACTGCTCATGCTTAGTTCTTCCTGAACCCCATTGCATAGTGGGTAGCAATCTTATACTGCAACTAGGCACAGGGGCTTGTAGGGAGGCAGTCATCCTCTGCTCATTTCCCTGTCCCTGTTCTCTTAAATGGGGTGTGGGGCAGGAAAAGCTTTCCTTGCTGTCTTTTTCTGCCACATTCGCAGAGAGGCACAATGCTTCATACAGTGAGAGGAATCAACTGAAAACTTCCCAGGGCTGTAGGCAGGGGAGGGGCAATGTTGCTTACTTGGTTACGATGCAGAAGACTGGAAAAACAGGAAAAGCAAGATCAGCAAGTTCTGGGGTAGATTGCAGAGACCAGGGCTGTTGCTTGGAGGTGGCAGTTGAGACCACTGCCCCCGACCCTGTGGTTTGGTGGGCCCCGAGCAGTCGTGCCAATTTGACACCAACTTGGAGGTGGCAGTGGTGCAAGACCAGGACCAGGCTGCCTGGCTGAAAGGTAGCATGAAGGCAGAGCTGGGTCCAGGGGATGGTGCAAGATTGGTATTGGGGTGGGGCTCGCGGGGGTGTGCAGGGCCAGGGGAGTGGTGTGAGGCCAGAACTGGGGTCATGAATGGTGGGGGGGAGAGTGCGGTGCAAAGCTAGGATCAGGGCCAGGGCATGAGGCCAGGACTGAGTTTAGGGGGTGGTGCAGGGCAGTGGAGAGAGGCAGCACAAAGCCAGGATTGGGACTGTGAGGGGGCTTCACACAGGCAAGGTCCTGCTGGAGGCCAATGAGCTCGAATTTCACTACTCTCTGGTTACAGGGACCTAAACTCAAACTGTGAATTTCAACCACTGTGCCATGCTGCTTGCAGTGGTGATAGTATCTGGTCGACTTACAGCACCATTTAATTCAGGAGTCTCAAACTCAAATCACCACGAGGGCCGCATGAGGACTAGTACTGTAGCTTGAGGACCGCACCACTGAAACCATTTCATACAACGATCTTGCAAATATTGGTAACAATAGTGTCATTGCTGGCCGCAGGACGTAGCTTTAGGGGCCCCATGCAGCCGGCAGGCCATGTGTTTGAGACCCCTGATTTAATTCGAATTTACTGCTCTGATAGTGGAGACACAGGCTGCAGAAGCTGGACCTCAGCAACATTATGTCAACTTGCTCTGTCAGTGTAGACCAGGGCTTAGATTTGTTGGGGCACACTCACAGCAACCAAAGTGTCCTGGTAACCCTTGTTGCCCCTTCCTGTCCATCATTTCTTGTCCCCATACTTGCACATGATTTGTTTTGTTCGTTTCTCTTCTGTAGTCTGTCTGGTACTTAGACTGTAAGCTCCACAGTGCAGGGGGTTTATCTTATTTGTTCTGTAAAGTATCCAGGCTTATTGTAGAGTGGCTATAAGGTTTTTTGTTTTGGTTTGGTTTGGTTTGGCTTTTTTTACAGTGCCTATCACAATGGATTCCTGGGGTGTTAGGCATTACTGCAATATAAATAATAAGTATTACTAGTAAGTTACTCTCATCCAGTCAGAGAACAGACCATGACTACCATATTAAAACCAACCAGCACAGTTTGAATATTGCATGATTCCAGTGAACAATCTTCAGAACAAGGATAATTTGCTGAATTTATTTAGCAAATAAATTTGAATGAGAAATATTTGAGAAAATCATAGACTGTTCATGTGCAAGGCGTGACTAGCAAAAGGGGTGAAATTTATCAGCAGCATTATTCACTAAAATTTATGCACACAGCTGGAGTTCTAGCCCCAGCCAAGACGCAGACACAGTAGTAACCTTAATGGTCAATATTATCGGTATCTTTGCATGGCCCCCAGCGGTGATGAGAGGGAAAGTGTGGTCTTTAGCAGGTAATGGGATTTAATTAAATACATATCTCAGCCATACAGGCTACATTTCTAATATTCTGGTTGCAGTGCTTTCCTTTAGCTGACTGATGGTATATCTCTTATTTTAGGGAGCTGAGCAGGAGCTGCAAATCTAGTCGGGACAGTTTCGCGAAGAGGTGTCCCAAGTTCGCAGTCTGAAGTTTGCAGGTAGGCTACTAGCTCTCTTTTTCTGGCATCTGCAGAAGACACACCTAATTCTGAGGATTCCCTATTAGCATATTAGAATAAGAGGAGAACCCCTCACTTGTGGTAAGAGTATCAGTCTAGCGCTTGGGTGCCTGGGTTCAATTCCCTGCCTTTGTGACTTGGGCAAGTCAATTAAGTTTTTCTGTGCCTCAGTTCTAGTGTCTCATAAGCCACAAGCACTCCAGGTTCTTTTGGATATTATCTGTGTTTATACAGGTAAGAAGAATGTAGCTTTGTAGTAGTTCCACAGACCCACACTTTTGGCAGTTTCCAGCAACACAGCCACCGCAACCTGGACCAGCCACACGTCTTTATTTGATTATCTGCCTGTACCCCCGACAGCTGTTTGTTATACATATTTGTTCTAATAAGTTCCCCATCTACAGAGTGCAGATCATAGCACTGCCTTACCTTACAGGGTTGTTGTGAAGATAACTGTGTTCAAGATTGTGAGGGACCCATGCCTGGTATACACTACAAACTTGAGTCTATGGAAATTGCCTTGCATCAACCTAATAATATCTGCATCCCCACATTATCTACACTAGGTATGCATCCACATTATGAACAGTAGGTATGCTTCTACAGCACTATAGGTCTCTTCAGCTGATTTAACTCACCTGTTACATCAACTTAGTTACTCAACCTCCGAGACCTGTAGCACTTAGATCAATGGTGATGGGTCAACAAGTGTGGACATAATGATGTGTAAGTCAGCTGAGTTGGCCTCCCAGAAGGGCTCATTCACCTGCTCATCCACCAATAGATTTATGCCATCATGTGCCAGAAATGCCCCCTCTGCCTTATATATTAGACAAACACTACAGTGTGTGCACAAAAGAATACATGGGCACAAAACTGACATCAGAAATCACAACACTCAAAAACCAGTTGCTGAGCACTTCAGTCTTCCTAATCACTCTGTTGATTGTTTGTTAACAAGTGTGCTCAAGCAAGTCAGTAAGACTTCATGACTCCAAAGAGAAACAGCAGAATTAGAACTGATATTCAGATTCGGTTGTGTGAAGGCAGGATTAAATTGTTCCTATGGATTCTTCTCCCATTACAACTGGTGATTTGACCTCAGCTTCCTCTGTGTGCTGTTTCCCAGTGTTTGAATCTTAACAACTGCTTTGATTTGCTGTTACAGTTTGACCCGCTCCCATGACTTACACTTCCCTGCATTTATTTCTTCCCATTCTGTAAGTTCCCCCATCTCCAAAGTGTCTGATGAAGTGGGATTTTCTCCCACAAAAGCTCATACGATAAATAAATTTGTCAGTCTGTAAGTGCCACAGGACTCCTTGCTTGTTTTTCCATTGACCTAGTACTTTCCACATGGGGATTTAGGTCAGTTTAATATGCCTAAACTGACCCAATTTTCTAGGGTTGACCAGACCTAAAACAGATCTGTGAACAGATTCAACAAATTGTGTTGTCATTCTAATGTTCAGTGTCAGTTAAGCCAAAAAGTAACTGTTGTGGTCATATGTTAGCAGTCGAGCTTCTCAAGCAGCTATAGGTTTCCCTTGAGGGTGGATAATGTTTGGAGAAGAATGGAAATAGCAGTGCTGCAGGTGGATGCTGTATACCCTGCAACTTGTGTGACCCCCATTTGGCTGTAGTCATTACCTTCAAGCAAGAAAAGAAGGTAATAGTTCCAAGAAGAACCAGTGTGAATTTGTTTCTCAGTCTGTTAGTTTGGATAGACAATTCCTGGTTGTCATATACATTTGCCACAAATATTGTACAAAAAAACTGACCTGGAAGATGTTCAAGTGCTAGGATTAATATCCTGAATCTCAAATATTGGTTAAGCTACAGATTGCTCTAGAAGGTACAGCTAAGGTGTTTTAGACTCTCAAGAGTTCCTGAACCTACTCTTACAGAACCAAATTTAGCTCTGCTGTGAGTGAGTACAGTCCACACCAAAGTCATCTTGTCCCTTATCTAGGGATGTATGTACTAACAGTAGCATGACTGGGAACTTCAGACTTGCTAGTATGCCAAGAATGCCCAGCTTTGGAAATCATGAAGATTGAGTCATCACATCTACAGTAGGATATACCCATTCCATCTCCATTTTGAAAGACTTATGTTCCTGTACATAGTTCTGTCTCTCAGAACTCTCCTGACAATATCCAGGGCAGCTGAGCAGTTAGTAAATTAACCCCAGATCAAATACCAATCAGTGCCCAGAACCACAGTTGCTTCACACATGTGCAAAAATTTGACACACTGCAGTGTTTTTAGAACACCTCTTATATGCAAACTCAGAACCCTGAGCTCTTGCAAATGGAAAGAATTATGAAAAATTTGAAGTACCTCAATATTTAGAAAATACTGTCCCTAATGGTGAGTGATTTAACTTTCCTGGAGCACTTTTATCTTCAGTCTTTAGTCAAAGAGCTGGGTTCTGGAAGTGAGTCATGTAGTACATGAACAGAGGAATTCAAGACATATTGAAACTATTTAAAAGCAAGGGTGCTATAAACATTTGGTTTAAAAGTATAAGAAAGGGACTGATTTGTGAAAAATGTGTTTAGAAGTTAGAAAAAGCAGAATGGCTCTGCAGGAAGAGAAAAAGGGCAGTGGGAAGCTTGGAAAAACAATGATAATGCTGCCAAAACCACATTACTCCTAAGAGTGACTTTGAAGGATCTCAGCTGTGCATTGCAAACACTAACTAATTAAGGCTTGCAATACCCAATGAGGTTTGTTAAACCAATTTGAAAGGTAGTGAAACTGCATGCATAAGGTTTAAAAAAAAAAAATAGTAGTTTGGGAAATTCAGCAAATGCAATGCAAATAGAGGCCAGATTCCTGCTGGTTCCATGAACATGGAGGGCTGGAAAGGACCTTGAGAGGTCATCTACTTCAATGCTTCTCAACCTTTAGTGAATCAGAGAACTCCTAAAGGTATTAATATCTTTACATGAGACACTTGTTGAAAACTTCCTTGACAAAGTTGGTGTGTACCAGCTGTAATAGTTTATAATGTCTGTGTGCTATGCATTCCTGGAAAAACAATTCAGGAAACCAATTTAAATGCAATTTTATGAATATAACATGCATTTATTTCTAAAAAAAAGAGAAGATATATAATTATGCACACAACTTTAAAACTGAAAATGATATTACTCCAGGTTTAGTGGGAATTTTGGGCCTGCATGTTTGAAGAAAGTTCATCTATTCTTGAAGAAAGTTTCATCAAAGAAAGTCTTCCTGTGGAAGTTAGTCCAAGCGATTTCAATGCTGGCAGAAACAGCAGCAGGAAATGCCCCAGCAGAAGCAAAGGATTAAGATGCATTACTCCTTATCACCCTATGCTCAGTCCCTCCCCTCCCCTCCCCCCACCATGACAAAGAGAGGTTGGGGTTGGTTGTGGACAAAGGCATTGCTGGCGCCAGGCATGGGGTGGGGGCACAGGCCCCCAGTCCCAGTGCCAGTGCCTCAAGTCCCATGGGCAGTGCCGGCCCACAGAGCCTGTGACTGCTGTGAGTTCCCCTACATCTGACTCTGATCTCAGCCCAGGGCTGGGCTGCCAGCAGGAGCAGGATGCAGCCCTGACCCCGGGGGGACCCAGCGCTGGGCCGCCATTGGCGGCAGGATCCACCTCTGGCCGTAGGCTGGGAGTCGAGGGCCACCACTAGGATCTGGCCTCCGTCCCCAGCCAGGGAACTGGGCCAGATTGGGGCCAGGGGCGGCAAAAGGGTGGGGGTAGTCCCAGGCTCTGAAGATTTTGGGGGGGCCAGAGACACCCCTGGTCATGGAACACCTTCACTGCATTTTGCGGAATACAGGTTGAGAAGCACTGATTCCAGTTAGTGTTTCTCAGTGACCAGTTCGTGGATTGGCACAGGTCTTGGAGATCTCCCTAACACAATATAGCAAGTGTGGCCAACCTGCAGCACTCAAGCCGCATGCAGCTCTTGAGAGAAAAACTGAGGCTTGCGGAGGAGCTTGGCAGGGAGAAGCACGGCATGGTCAAGGCGGGAGGGGAAGCAGCAGCATGGTTGGGGCTGGCAGGGAAGCTGCAGCATGGTCAGAGACAGTGGGGAAGCAGTCGGGGACAGCAGGCAAGCGGCCGCATGGTCAGGGACAGCGGGGAAGTGGCCCCATGGTCAGAGAAGGGGGTGATGTGCAGCATGGTCAGGGAAGCCACAACATATTTAGATTTTCTCATAGGCCCTAATGCAGTTTATTCGTTGTTAAGATAAAATTATGTTTTACAAGACCTGCTAAACTTGATGTGGAATAATAAGAAATGAAAATAGGAAAAAGAAAATAAATTGTTTAAAACTGAATGTAGATTACTTTGTTTTTGGTGCAACTAACTGCTGTGAAGCATTGTATTCCACAGTTAAATTTGTTAAATCAAAACATTGTACAGTACTTAGAGATCAGCACCTGAGAGAGCTTTTACCTACTGCATTGCCATTACTGCCTAGATTTTAAAAAACTTGGCACTAGCCTGCAGTCTTCTACATCGAGCAACAGCTAAGTTTTTAGTGTATAGGCCTAGTTTTCATGGTAACCTTAAGTAATTATTAGAATCTAACATTAGTAGGATCAATATTTGCTCTCTTTTTACAATAAAATTAAACTGTGCAATGAATTTTAAACTTAGTAGTTTTGGAGTAGATAAAGGTATATGGTTATATGCCTCAGTGAGGCTTTCAAAGGTTTAATAATCAGCTTGTATGGCTCTTGAGTTCTGTAAGTTTGGCCACCCCTGCAATATAGGAAGCTTGAGATCTCCTTAACAGAGTATAGGAAGCCAGTTCCTAGTATCAAAAAGGTGGAGAAATGAATTCATCCCAATGTGCTGAAACATTACCAAGTATGCCTAGACCATCCTTGGCAGGTGTTTCTGCTGTTGTGACACTAACCTCAATTGAGTTTGCCACTGAATCCTTGAGACCAGGGATTATTCATGTGGTATAGAACAGCTTCAAAACCAGCATGATTCTGGCTGATGCACAGAAGTATGGTCAGGGAGACAGCGGCACAACCAGGAGTCCATACGCTGAGCCTCAGTGATTTCCTTGCTGCCAGATGCTTTGGGGCTGTAGGCAGCCAAAATAATGTAGACCAGTCCTTTGGCTGCTCTAATTTACATAAGGGATTGGATTAGTAGTCAGGTAGCTTCATGGTTGTGGGGTGCACATGTGCGTTAAAACTGCCTTTGCATATCTTGTCCTGAGCTTTGAATAGCAGAACTTAATCACAGCTTAGTATCCATGTCAATATTTTATTGGTATACAATTAGGGATGTTTCTGAGCTGGTTCACTATTTATTTAAGTGGGTAGTGTTTATTTGCATTTTTGAGGAAGGTGAGGGAAGGAGACAGGTCAGATCTGTGGGGAGATGAGAATGGGAAAAGAGGATCAGCTAAATGGTATGGTTTTGGCTCATCTCTAGTATCTTTCCCTTACTAAACTACTCAAATTCAGCCCTCAAATTCTTGCTCAGCCCTATAGCTGCCTCTCTCAGTATCTTAGTTTATTCTCCTCTCTTTTGCCTTTATTATCCCACAGGTGGTGACTGTATTATTATATTTGGAGAATAGGATTGGGTTTTGTTCCATACTTTGTTATTTACACCTTAATTTGTTATGATTAATTATTATGCATATGCCATCACAGATTTCTCCAGTATTGTTGTACTTTAAAAATTAATACATAAATACATTAAAATCTTTATATAAAAAGAGTTCCAAAAGTCACCTCTCTAGATCACAGGTGAGAGTCTGTCCCAGCCATACCAGATTCTGTGCCTTCCCATCTTTTGTATGTTTGAATAGGACATACCTACTGACCCAGCAAAGAGCTACACTGATGTTAACAAAATAAAATGGTTAGCATAAATTCATACTGAAATAGGACAATGAAAGATACTAGAAACCATCCTTCTGAAAGCCTGTAGAGGGGGATATAACTAACCACTTATAGCTTGATCCTGTAGGATGGGCAACCTTTGCTGGCCCCTGTGCCAGCCCTATCCACCGTACCATCAGTGGGTTCTGGGGCACGGCCAGGCCTCCTGTTGGGGGCCATTACCGGCACTCGCCCCCGCTGGCGGGCAGCCTCTGGGTTCTGGCCGTGGCCAGCTCTCACCCCTGCTGGCAGTCGGCTTCCAGTTCCAGGGTGGGAGCTGGAAGCAGGCAGGGGTGGGCCCACCCACCCCACTCCCCTCTAGCTCTGCCCAGCAGGGGACGAGGCCAGGAGCCCCACACGCCAGAGGCTCTTTGTCCCTGCGCTCCAGCGGGGGCCTGGATCTGCGGCACACAGCTCTTGCCCCCCAGCCACACAGCACTGGGGGAGCGGGCCAAGGGGTGAGCCTGTTTGGCTCTGTGTGTCGCTGGGGCTTGGCCCCTGTGCTGTTTTTGGCATGGGCGCCGTGGGTTGCCAACCCCTGTGTTAAGTCATTCTCATGATTGTGTTTGCTCCTGCACATCATCCCACTCACTTCAGCAGGGTTCTGCATGAGATGACCTGTGTAGACTGAGACCTTGGTTTACACGCTGTTCAACATTATTGCTAATAACAATGACTGCTGGGTGCTATTTTTCAACTGAAATTTTTTTTTTAACAGAAACTGCAGATTTGCAAACGGTTTTGCAAATTCATATGGATTTTACACAATTGTTTTGACTGAAAACACTTGCTGCCTACCCCCAAACTTCAGAGAGGTCTAAATGTTTCATTTTGATGTTTTTGAAACAAAACATTTGTTTTTTGAATCTAAGGACTTTTGTTTCAAAACCGTCTTAAAGTTCATTTTAAAGTTAAATTTTGGAAACTAAAATGAAAAGTTTTGTTTGATCCACAATCTGTATTTCTTTTCTTTTTCTGCCAGAAAACCAAAAACTGTAGTTGTACAGCTCTAACAGCAATAGTATGATGGTTTTCCATAGTGCTTTTGTTTGTAGATACTAAAAGGTTTTACCAGGGAGAGTAAATAATTCCAAATAATTAATAGAGATATCAAGATTCAGAGGGAACCTCAGCTCTTTTAGCATTATTACTCTCTTTGCAAATCCATACAAACATAATGGAGCTGATTCTGATTTAATATGCATGGTTCTGATCTAATATACATGTCACTCCTCTTGTCTTCAGTAGTTACTCCTGTTTTACTGGGGTTCATTCACAAACCTAGCAGATCTCTGGAGATCAATGGGAGGCCACAGCTGTCTGGCTCATACTTCAAACTCCACTACACAGAGTAGTATGAGCAGCATCTCAGTCCTCATTGAAGCCCACAATTCCTCCTTTATGTGTCTAAATGGCTTGAAAAACTCATGGAACATATACGAGATAGGACCATTTCTTGTCCAGCATTGCTGCTGAATATTTTTTAAACCATTTCTACAAGAACTGAGTTTTATTCTATAAGCCAGGTTGCTCAGTTGGCCTGAACCCTGAGAAAGCATTCATTCCTGGTTCTGTCACAGGCGGCTTTGTGCACTCAGTTCCGTTCCTAGAGGCTTACTAGGTGGCCAACTCCTTCCCACACATAGCCCTTCCCTTTCCCCTGCTGAGTAGTGGCACACCTAGTCCTTATGAGAACCCGTCTGTTAGATAAGTTTGTAAAACTTGGGCTGGGCCTCTGGGCATTTACCTTTTGGGGGAACATGCCAAGCCAGCCCTTCATGATGCACAGGGATGAGGGGCACAGGAGGCTTTTGGGGGCAGCTGGATGGAGCCCAGGGACAGGGAGCTGTGGTTGGCCAGGAGGAGTTAACCCCTGGTGGGGAGGAGGAGGAAGCTGCCCCATTCAAGCCAGCAGTGGGCTACAGGGCTGGACTGAGAGAGGTGGGCACCACATAGTGGGTAAGTCAGGAGGCAGAACTGGGTTCTGCTACCACACTGAGCACCAGAAAGTCCCTCATACAGGAGGAGGTAAGTGACATGTTCCTCCCTTCTAGCAGGTACAGACCCCCTACACCCTCCGAGCACTGGGGAGTGGTGCCATCTGGTGGGAGCTGGGGACCCCTCCTGTCCAGGGCGGTGGAGGGTGGGGGAGTCATAAATGCAGGCTTGGCTCTCGGATGCTGGGGACCCATGGCATGCCAATAATCTCTGTGGACTCTTTTGAAGCCCTCCTGTGCCCTCTACCAGGAGACCCTCAGTAGCAGTACTGCTCCTTTGTCTAGGGTGAATCCCTGCTTCAGTGTGGTGACTACCCCCTAGGCACAGAGGAATGCAAAATTAGCCCCCGATTCAGGGTCAGATTGCAGCTGTGACAAGGTCTCCACTCAGTGCTCCCTAGCACAAAGGTAAAACTCCAGGCTATATGCATATTAAATGGCTTATAATCTGCATGGCTGAAAAGGTGTGAGACCCATGTTATCATCAATGAATGCACATGTTTTCATTGATAATTAATAGCAATTTTTATATTTATACTACACGGACATTAGAGGCCACGGCCAAGAGCAGGACTTCATTGCACTAGGTGCTCTACCAGCACAGGCTAAGAGATAGTCCATGCTTCAAAGTGTTTACACATTGAACAGGCAAGGGTTAAGGTGGTTGAAAGGGAGGGGTTTTTTATCCCCACATTGCAGATGGGGAACTAAATCACAAAGAGTTAAGTGATTTGTCCAACGTGACACAGGACAGGTGTAGCAGAGTTAAAACTCCTTGCCAGAGGATGTTTGGAGCCTAAGACCATAACACGGTTCAAAAGAGAATTAGGTAAGTTCATGGAGGATAGGTACGCCAATGGCTATTAGCCAAGATAGGCAGAGAGAGCTGCTTGCTAGAGGCTGGAAATTGCTAATGGGAAGAATCACCTGATGACCTCTTCTAGTCATTCCCTCTGAAACATCTGACATTGACCTCTCTCAGAACATAGGATATTGAGTTAGATGGATCGTTGGTCAGACCCAGTCCGGCTGTTTTTATATTTTTATGAACTTGAGCCCAGATCTCTTGAGTCTCATGCTGTGCCTTCATTACTAGTACATCTTTCCTCCAGTCAATATTTTTTTTTACTTATGTAGGGCTGTAATGCTTCATGGGACTTAACAGACAATGTTGGGCCTCTAGAGCCGCAGCTAGATCACTACAACATTTCTCACAGTTAAAAACAAGACATAAAATCAATTTAAAAATAAAAATACATTTTAATTTAGTAAAAAGTAACTTAATTTTCCAGATGTCAACACTGAAGGATGATGGAACTCAAATAAAAACCTAGTAGCTGCCTTTTCTGAACTGAGAATAAAGTTTATTTTTGGTTTTAAAAAATCCTACTTCTTTCAGTAGGTCATTTTGAAAGTGTAGTCATTAATACCCTTTTAACGAGATGTTTGAAAGCTGACGCTCAAGATATGCTTTGATTGGTCAGCAAATTCATAATTAGGTGTTTGTATGTTTATATTACATGTTTAATCACCGGAAATGTTACTCAATCCTTTTTTACAGATAGTAACTTACCAAATATACTTTTATATATGTATAATTAGCTATAATAAATGTGACCTGGAATCACTAATACTTTGCAAGATATTGAATATACAGTCAAATAAAAAAATAAAGTGAACACCTGTTCCTCTCCCCTTGAAACCACAGTATCAAATAGCCAAATAAAATCTAGCCTGATCCCCCTTCCCCCACAAATATCAGCCCTTTTTTGGGCCCCTGAAACCTCAAAGATGTGGGTTACAGAAATGTATCTTGGAGGTCAACAAATTCAGGCTGCTTGTTTTCCTGATGCCTCCTCTCATTGCTGAGCTTCTTTCTTATTTCCCAAAACGTTTACCAGTCCAATCTGTATGATTTCCTCATTGCATTGATAAAGGCTTTTACTTCTACTTTCCCATCAGTCTTGGCCTGTTTGCACTTTTCCTTCAAAGTTTTTGTTTAATTGCTTGTAGATTTCTTTGTTTGCTTACACAAATTGTAACTTACAAAAAATTAAGGGTTTCCAATAACTTGCCTCCACTGTATTTTGTATTTCTTTGAATATTTCCATCCAGTCTATAGTGAGATTTTTTTCATCATTGCAAATTAATGTCCCAAAACACCCTCCAAGCACCACTTGTATGCCTCCCTCATGAAACTGTCCTTTAATTTATCAAGATCAAATTTGGCTCCAGATATACCCATCTTGCTATTGGGCTTTAAATGGATCTTTATCTTTTCCATTAATAGTTCATGATCACTGCCACACTTAAAATCTCTATAGACTGTAACATCCAACAGCGACATCTGTGCCTTTTACTGATGATAAATGTAGTCAGCTTGGTTTTTGCTTGACCATCTGGTGAGTTCCCTGTAGTCTTGTCAATATTTTTGTGAAGAAACTGAATACCAACAGTGACCTGATTGACTATGAAATATGCAACTTTTCCCTAGTATCATTTTCCTTGTTACCATTAACCCGTGGCTCTGTTAGCTAATTGTATCATAAGGAAGTTGGGATACAAGTCAGCAGTATCTCTTAAATCAGGCGCGGCCAAACTGCGGCTCGGGAGCCGCATGTGGCTCTTGCATGAAAAAGTGTGGCTTGCGGAAGAGCGCCAGCAAACCAATTTAGTAGGTAAAAGCATATGGCTGTATGCCTCAATGCGGCTCTTGAAGGTTTGATAATCAATTTGTGTGGCTCTTGAGTTCCATAAGTTTGGCCACCCTTGTCTTAAATGTTTATATGTGATATTTTATACCTTGCATTACATCATTATCTCCATGTTTAAATGGGAGCCAGTCGCTGACCATGCTGCCCACCTGAAGGCTGTCACATCCTGTTCTATTCCTAGATCATTAGGCCTATGTCGTGTATTTACAATTCATCCTGCACAAGAGTGACAATCCCTCTTTATCTCCTACCATGTGCTCCAGGGGAGAACTAATCTGCTGTTGATTATATGACTCAGTGTTGGTTTTCCTGCTCCAGGCAGGTGAGCTGCACTGAGCACTTGGGTTAGAACCAAGTTTCTGTTCATTCATCATGTTTCTACATCAAGGCTACCCATGTGAGAGGGGTGGTAGCAGCCATGTGTGGGCTGCTGTCTTGCCCTGTGCTGGGACTTGCAGGACACACAGTTCACTGAATCCTGGTGAACGTTTCCAAAGGAATAGCCGTGTTAGTCTAGTCCAGCAAAGAAAACAAGGAGTCGTGTGGCACTTAAAGACTAATAGATTTATTTTTTGCATGAGCTTTCGTGGGAGAAAACCTGTGTTTTACACCCCCTTGCATTTATTTTCATTCCATTCTGTAAGTTCACCTATCTTCGAAGCATTTGACGAAATGGGATTTTCTCCCACGAAAGCTCATGTGAAAAATAAATCTGTTGGTCTTTAAGTGCCACACGGCTCCTTGTTTTTTTTCCTGGTGAACAACCAATTTGAACTCGCTGTGTTGCCAGGTGTCAGTTGGTGAGCTAGGAGATTCTATTTCCACCACAATTCAGTGTAATATCAGAAGGCAGGAAGGAAGCGTATTTGGCATCGCTGGGGAGTTTGTGAGGGAATGCACAAACCCTGCCACCACACTGAGATGAACAGTGACAGGATAAGGAAAAGCTGGGGGGTAGAGGTGAGGGGAAGGGGGAAGGAGGGTGGGAGCATTAACTGTTCACTCTCTCCCCTCAGCGATTATGGTCAGGGTGACTTCCAATGTCAAAATGTTATTGGAAACCCTGAGCTGGATGGATTCATTGTGGACCATACTCTGCAGCAGTGCCAAGTTGACTGTGTGAATAGCCTCACGGTTATCAGTGGGAATGCTTAAGAAGTGATGTGCTACTTGGTCAGAGTGACAGTGGCAAAAATGGGGCTTCGATAGTTATCGCTAGACCATTCAAGATAGAAGTTCAGTGCTGGAAAACAAGAGTGATGTTTTCATTAAGGAGAAACTGGCTGAAGGGATTGGAAGGGGGTAGGTGTAGGATGTGATCCAAAACCTGTTGAACTCTAGCAGTCTCTTTATATTGACTTTGGATTTAGTCAACTGAGCCTTTGTCTGTAAGTCCCCAGTTCAAATCCACCCACAGTGCGTAGACGGTTAAAGAAGTTCCTATCTGATGACTGACCAGTGATCTGTGTTAGCTCTCAGTCTGGTGCCCACAGGAATGGTGTCCCTATCACAAAACCATCACCACAGCTGGCTCTGAATGTCAGTCTCTTTAGATGTCTCAGCAGAACAGATTAACTGCCAGAAGCCAAGCATTTTGGCCTAATGGGGCCAACTTTATTGAGACAATTTGGCTTAAAGTTAAGCCTGCACTCAAGTGCTTTGCTGGGGCTGGGTCAGGTGCTCTGTACCTTGTACGTTGAGCCCTAATGGGACTTAAAGAAAGGCACATTGATGGACAGGTTTACATTCCCCCGATCTGTGCTATACATGTTCTGTGAAAATACAGAGGATATTAGTGTACAGCAGTGGCGTCGCTGGTGTTGGGCACCCCGGGGCACGTGCCCCGGGTCCCAATGCCAGTGCCCCAGATCACCAGCCCAATTGGGCCGTGGATCCGGGGCCCGATCCCCGGCGGGCTGCAGCCGTGGCAGCCGCATCTACAGCCAGAGATCCAGGGCCTAGCTGGCCACCTGGCAGGCCCCGCCACCTGGCCAGGGATAGGGCCAGGGGGAGGCCGTGCCGGCGCCAGCAGCTAGGCCACAGCGCAGCCTGGCACGGCCAGAAGCAGCCACTGGAGGCTGGGCCTGCGGCCGCAGCCCCAGATCCCAGGCCGGGGACGGGGCTGCTGCAGCCGCGGCCGCTGGCAGCCGGGCCCCGGATCCCCAGCCGGGGACGGGGTTGCCACGGCCACCGGCGGCCAGGTCCTGGATCCCCAGCCAGGGACAGGGTCGCCATGACCACTGGTGGCCAGGCCCCGGATTCCCAGCCGGGGATCTGGGGCCGGCTGGCCGCCTGTGGTCGCAGTAGCCCCATCCCTGGCTGGGGATCTGGGGCTGCAGCCGCGGGCCTGGCCTCTAGTGGCCGCTTCAGGCCGGGCCGTGCCACGCCACACTGCCCTGAGGCCTAGCTGCCGGCGGCGGCGCGGCCTCCTCCTGGCCCTATCCCGGGCCAGGGGGCGTGGCCTTCTGGTTGGGAGCAGGGCCTGCCCTCTGGGGGCGGGGGCTGGGCCCGTGCCCCGGGTCCCTCCCCGCCCCAGCAATGCCCCTGGTGTACAGGATGGCCAGTTTGGCATGTTGCAAAGACACCAAATTAACCTAATATAAAGGGGAAAAAACCAAGAAGTCTTGTGGCACTTAAAGACTAACAGATTTATTTATCTCATGAGCTTTCATGGCAGAATATCCCAATTCGTCAGACACTTTGAAGAGGGAGAACTTACAGAATTGGATGAAAATAAATGCAGGGGAGTGTATGACATGGGATCAGGTCATACTGCAACAGCATTCTCCCATGAAAGTTCATGTGATAAATAAATCTGTTAGTCTTTAAGTGCCACAAGACTCCTTGCTTTTTTTGCTTTACTAGACTAATATGGCTACCCCTTTGAAACTTGGCTAATTTTAAAATGGTTTCAAATTAAATGCAGTGATGGCTATTTTTTAGACTGTCAGTCAAAACCACAGAACTTAAAGGAGTGTCCAAACTTCATCTGGTTCCCTTGTATATTTTCATTTTAGAAGCTCTGAGCTTGAGCTTTTACTCTATACTCACCTCTGTTGAGTTTCACACAGAGATTTAAGACTACTATGGGGTGGGAATTTTGATGCTATTAAACAAAGAAAGATAAGTAATTTTCCTTTCTCCCCTCCTCCTCGGGACTGTGAGAGAATTTTGTCAGGATCGTTTCTTTTTAATTTCTTTATCCTTTCAGTTTTCTCTAATGCAATGACTCAGCAGCCCCAGGATGAATTTGACAATAGTGTGCAGAGTGCAGAAGCTTGGATGAAAGCCATCCAGGAGAGACTGCGGATCAATGACAACACCAAAGGACCTCGCTCTGCACTGGAAGCCAGGCTGAGAGAGACTGAGGTAGGAGAAGACTAATATTCCTGTTGAGAGATGTATGCACAAGTGGCATTGTCACTGAGATGACTGCCAGGAATCATGGAGATGTTGCTACTAGGAGACTATCGGGGTTGGGATAGGGCCTGAATATAGCCTGCGTGGCTGTAATATTGGTCCCATTTGGACAGGCTTTCTTCAGCATACTCTCAAGCTTTTGTTTTGCAAGCCACTTACTGCTGCTTCAGAAAAGGAAATGGAATGTGTGAGGGGAGGGATTGCATCCTGCTGTTAGATAAGGTGCTTCCAACCTTTTCGTGTGTGTTTGGAAGACTAGCAGCAACCATCATTCGCCAGATTCAGATCTCAGCTGCTGCACCTGGCATGCATTCACTGATGCATGCTAATGTGGACGTTTAGTTGTTTCCAGTAATCATAAGATTGGGGTTTGCAACCATCCAATACAGAGCAGGAATTTGTGCTACCAAATGAATCCGGTTACCACCTCAGCTCATGCCTTGTCTCTGACAGGACAATACCAGGTGCTATGAAGAAAGGAACAGGAATGCCTATATTGGACAATCATGGAGTAATCTGGCTGGAGAGGAAGTTCCCTCCTAAACCCTGTCAGAGAGTGGGTTTATAGTGCTCATCCTTTTAGTGGAACTGGGAATCTTCATATTATCTATGTATAATCCCTCATATAATCCTGATAAACTCTTGGCCTCAGTGACATCCTGTGGCAGATGAATTATGTCTTATGTGTATAAAAAGCAGTTTCCTTTATGCTTTTTGAAGTCATTGCCCTTCTATTTCATTTGATGCCCCTTGATGTATGCTGAGAAAACAGGCTGCTTCTATCTAGCCCATCTATACCATTCATTATTATAGCAGGCAGTAGGTTGAGACTAATATTGCTGCATGCTTTCTCAGGGAGCCGCCACCCCCCCAGCCCTATGCACTTCACCCGGGCCTCTGCTCTCTGACACCCCTGGGTGTTCTGTGAAGCCAATTGAGTCCTGAGAGTCTCTGGCTGACCCCTGTGCTGGCTGCTCCTTTCAGGGTTGAAATAAGCTGAAAAAGAACGGACACAAGTGTATTGTCCCACACGTGGGGTAAGGCTCCTTCTTCAGAGGGCTTCTGTTAAGCTGTGGCCCCAACTAGACTCACAGGCAAATATGGAAGAACAAAGAGTCCCATCAAAAGTAGATCAGCACTGGGTCATCCCTTCCTTCAGGGAGAAAGCCAGTGGCAGTCCTGTGGAAGCTTCTCTCTTCAAGTCTGACATATTCCACAGGTGTGGTGGAGTGGGCTAAGACAAGTGACCCATAACAGTACATTAACCCTGTCTGGCCTGGTGAAGTTTTGTAGACTCCATCACATTAGCTTATTTTCTATATCTAGCTCATATTTCCCTCTGATAGATCTGTCCTCTAAATGAAAGGGGCTGCTCTGTTTCTCTTCCTATGAGCATTTTTCTATGCATTTAGTCATGTTTGCTACCCGTCTTTGAATCCCCTGTTTTTTGAGATAGGATGGCAAGCGTTGACAGTGGCTCTCTGGGTGGGGTGGTTTATATAATAATAACTGCAGTTTTTCAGGACTGTTTTCTTAAATGGGTTCCCTGAGGGTTGGAGCATGTACCCAGCCTATCAGAGACTCATCACGGAGCTGATGGTGATGAGCAGTCTTGTGTGGGAGTCTTGCATAGCAGTCACAAAGGCAGGAAGTTCCTATTTCAGTTTGGATTGTGGATTTGTTTCTGCCTTCAGACAAGCACAGCCCTTACCTTTTACATAAGTAATGTTGATACATGTAACATAAGGCATGCATGGAATTCAGGAAAGTCCGTGCTGTGAAAGACAAGTTTATTAGGGGGTGCTGTTGACAATACAGACCACTAGGATGTAGATTGAGGGGTCTGTGCTGATCTTACCCAGGGTGATCCAAAGCCTGTTGCCTTTGTTGGACTTTGGAACAGGCTTATAATATACAGAAAATCCTCGTTATAGGAGACTTTTCAATCTGGATTTTGGAAATCCATCATCATTATTATTAAACAAAAACTAAATAGTTCTTTGGTTCCTCTTTTCTTTCCTTCATCCTCCTCTGCCACCTCACTGATGTCTCCTTCTGGCTTGCAAATTCTTTCACTCATCAGCTGTTCTTAAACAGAGGTACTTGGAACTGATGCTTTTCTCTCAAGTGGCTTGCAGGTATTCAGGCTTCCTCTCTGATTTGTTTCCTGGTAATTTCCTAATGAAAATACCAGCCAAAGAAAGCAATCATTAAAAAAAAAAAAAAATACTGTTTGGAAAATAAAAATGCCAGCTCCAACCACAGCTTTCTAGTTGGTGGGCACATTTGCTTTCACGTGTCTTCAAGCAGGAACTAGAACTGAAACCTGGTTTTGCAGTTGTGGTTTTAAATCATTCTATTGTTTGTTTGCTGGGTGTGGTCTGTATTTTCGGCCATGTTGTTTTGGTTTTACAAAGTACATACTGGTAGCTGAATAATATTTTGATGGGTAATAGGAAACTCACTCTGGACAAATCAGTTGGGCCTAAATTTTTCAAAGTGACCTCAGATTTTGAGCATCTCAACCTTTTCTTTTTAGCACTGTTTCCTCCTAACTTGAGTGTATATGGTTTCCCAGAACTGTGCAGAGAGACAGCAGGGAAAGACAGTCAAGTGGTTTGTGTGACAGTGAGAATGTGTCGCTGGAAGGTTGTCAGTCCTGCTGGGGAAGCACTGAGGTAGTGTTTGGTGTGGCACACTTGTACCAGGCGTTAGATTTGTCTCTGGATGGAAGAATAGAAGATATGTGGTGTTAGATGGTTTAACTTTCATTTCTTTGCTTACGGGTTTTGTGTTATATATGTGCACATGTACAGTAGCCTTAGCTGATACATGTTTTAGTGTAGGATTGGAATTTGATAGGAGAGAGAGAATTCTCTATTCTTTTTAATAGAGTGGCTCAAAGTACGTCTTCTGTAATTTACAACAAACTCCATTTTTCTGTAGCTCCCAAGACATGTTCTGGTACAATTTACATTATCTTTGCTCAGGGTTTCCCATGAATAGTGTCTCCTCTCCCCTTTATCCAGGGAAGTGAATTAGGTGTCATGGGGTTATGTAGTACAATAGATCTGTAACAGTAGGGGAAGACACTACTCTTACAGGCAAATCATGTAGAACTTAATAAGCACAAAAAGGGTTGTACAGAAATAAATGTGAAAACCTACAGAAGTTAATAGTGAATGATCTGTTTTCTATCAATGTTGTTAACTATTAATTTCAAAAGGGATAGCCATGTTAGTCTAATCCAGTAAAAAAACAACAAGGAGTTGTGTGCAAAAAATAAATCTGTTAGTCTTAAAGCACCACACAACTCCTTGTTGTTTTGTTAACTATTAAGTCCTGTAAGAGGGTTGAAAAAACCAGTAGGAAAGTTCTCATTTCTATTAAATTTTGCAAGAGTTTTCTAGCAGGAGTATAATGATTTTCTGAGAAAAACAAAGCTCAAATTTTGTAACTACACTGTCAGGCTCTCCTCCCTCCCCCTTTTTAATGCTTTTAGTTTTGTGTTTTCTAATAGAAAATTTGTGCACTGGAGCCGGAGGGTCAGTTGAAAATGGACTTGGTCCTGATGAAAGCAAATGCCCTTCTTTGCTGCATCAATGAAGAGGAAAAGCATGAGATATTATCCAAACTGAAAGACATTAAAGCTATGTGGGAAGAAACATCCATCTACATTACTCACTGCCACAGGTAGGACAATATACAGTTTGCACAAAGACTGTATTTGACATATTGGGTTAGATTGTGGCTTGTCTAAAGCCCTCATACAATATACCCAAATTCCATGCACTGACTACCTGTATTGTGGGGTAGAAGAGGACGCTTTGCATGGGTTCCCAGGCATACGTTGGAAAGGACCAAAGAGGTGGAGCCTTAGGTCTATATCTACCCACAGTAAGCCAGTCAAGTGACACAAGAAATAATTGTTGCCAGGTAAAAGGCTAGCATAGGGTATTTCTTCCTGCAGCCAAGGGGATCCAGGAGATGGATTGTAAAACTCTCAAGTCAATGAAACTGTGTGGATTTTCCCTGTCTGAGAATCTGGTTCTTTATTGCCAACCTTTCTTTAAAGTTTAAAGCATCTTGAACTCATCCCACTCTCCAGTGGTCCTGGGAGAACCTCATGTACCTTGTTACTCACTTTCCCCAACAGCCGTATCGAATGGGTGTGGCTGCACTGGAGTGAATACTTGAAAGCCCAGGATGAATTTTACACATGGATTCATAACATGAAGGTTACTTTGGAGCCTGACATAGAGCTGCAGCTTGGCTTAAAGGAGAAGCAGTGGCAGCTGAGCCATGCCCAAGTTCTGCTGAATGATGTCCTAAATCAGTCAGTCCTACTAGAAAGGCTGCTGGAGGAAGCCACTTCCCTGTTTAACAGGATAGGTGACCCAAGTGTTGATGAGGATGTCCAGAAGAAGATGAAGGCGGAATATGAAGAAATAAAGGCAGAAGCTCAGGTAAAATGCAACTATAGAACAGAGGAGGCTTTAGGATTTTCACCAGTTATTATTCATTATTTACTGTTATGGTTTCTGTCCGATGTGAGAGTGAGTATTCACCATATAGTACATAGGGAAAGAGTGTATTGTTAGTGCAAAGAAGGTTTGAGTGGGCTTAACAGGGCAACATTAATACAAACAATCCTAAAGCAAATGCTTCCCTGCCCCTTGGTGAATCAAAGATTTCACCGTGATCATGATGCAAAGAAATCCACCCAAGCAGATGAGGAAGCAACCTAACAATGTACCCTCATTATAGGCTATAATGCAGAATTTTCAGATCAACGCCCACACACCATAATCCTGGAGTCGGCAAGTAGTTAATCTTTTTCCAGCACAAAGCACAGCAGCCAAACCTAATAGCTAAGAGCTTTTCAATGGGTGCTAATTCAGTTTCCAACCTGTACCTGCCCTCTATCCCAAAGCAACAGTGGTTGTTAGACAAGAGACTAGTTAACATTCAAATTCACCTTTTCATGTCACTGACTCACTTTGGCTGGTTTTGATTAAGGTTTGGTTGGGTTGTGTTATAGTCTGAGCTGAAACAGCACCCTTCAGTTCCACAACTGGTAGAAACGTAGGTGGGGACAGGGATTTGTTTTGTGGCTAGGAAAGATTTACATGCACATGTCAAGAATCATGGGCAATGAGACTAGATCAAGGACATATCTAGGGTATATGCAGCCACCTGTATATCAGCTCTGATATATCAGTGGCTTCAGATTTGCCTTGGGGCAAAACTGGTATTTCAGTCTAGTAAGTGCTAATTCAAAAAGCTCGTGTTAATAAAATTGAACTGCATTACATGGACTTTATTGTCTGCCTGTACAATCATGGCACCTGCTCTTCTTTCCCCCTTCTCCACCCAGGCCAAGGATTTAGGTGGTCACGGTGGTTTATTCATCTCAATGTGGACATGGTGGTCTCTTCGTCCCAAGAAGTCATCATCCAAGGATAGCACTGAATGACATTGGAGGGGCAATGTTAGGAAGTTAGTGGTCCTGTAGCAGACAGAAGCCTTGATTCTCTATGACTGGCATCTTTCACGAGCATGAATATGAATTATATTTTCATTTTAAAAATGTAAAAACTAAACTTCTATTCTGTTCCTGCAGCTGCTTGCAGTGGAACTTTCTATCTATAAATAGACTTAAAGAAACATTTAATCAAAAGTTAATCAAAAGTTACAGAGTAAATCCAGTCAATAAAAAAACACCATTTTTACTCTTGACAGTTCAACTCTTGGGGTTATAAATTTCACCAGATTCCTATTTTAAATGTGTTCTGACTTCCCTGTGAACAAAGATGATGTCCTTCATCCATGAATAGCTAACATTTGGGTTGTGCAGTTTGAGATTTGGATTAGCCTGTTCTCTCAAATAATTAAGCTAAATACAGAGAGCCTAATTCCAGTCTCTTAGGCCAATATTACCAGTGTAGATTTACACTGATTGCTGCTGCAAACTCAGAATCATGCCCCATGTATTTAGATAAGATGCACGCTGATGTATCCAGCTAACTGAGACTCTAGAAAAGGCAGTTGAAGCAGCTACAAATGTCAGCAGGTGCCAAAAGAGAAAGTGAGACAGTCTTTAAGAGAGGCTGTGGGAGGAGCTTTAATTTTTATGATTGTAATAAAAGGGGGAATTGTTGGCTATTTCTTAGCTTAGAGCATTCAAGGAGTTTTGCCAGGAAGTGAATAGTGGTAACTGAAGGAACCTTGCTACCTCTCACCATGGGAAGAAGGACTGAGTGAAAGAGACCCGGTAATCTGAGGAGTTATTGCTGCCCTTCTTATGAGGCAAGGACATGTAAACTACAAATGACAGCTGAATTACATAGCTGGCTCCAGAAGGCAGCTTGCTGGTACTTGTAGGTTTCAGTGGTGCTCAGGACCCTTTTTTAGATCTCATGCAGTTGTCAGTTTCTGTCATAGGCTAAACAACTGGATTCCACTTTTCAGTTTAACTATAACATTGCTTCTCCAGTAAGTTAACATATATTCTTGCTGCCACAAAGTATCCGTATCACTCCCAAAACTGAAAATTACATTCACCAGAATTTCTTTCAATTACAGTGGTTTGTAATGTTTTCGCACGCTGCAGCTAAATACCTTTCTCCCTCCTTGTGTCCCCTTCATGCCTTGAGAAGTTATTGGTGTTAACCAGAAATGTGATCTAAATATAAATATGCACTGAGGACATCCTATCTTGTTTAGCAGGAGCAGTGTTGATGTATGAAGTTTCAGCATTTATTTGATCTAGGCTGGTGCAAAACACAAACATTTTGGTTCACATTGGTTTTTAACTTCAACCAACAGGTTCTGGGCTCAGTCCTTCATTCTTCTCTCAGACAATCACATGTAAGTTAGGGGAAAGTGTGGGAGAAGGTGACATCAGGTAACTTCTGTGCCCTCCCAGTTCTGGGCTGCTCCAGGAGTTGAAACAATCTCAAAGAGATTTAGGTACTCTGGGGGCTGCTCTAAGTTATGGCAGCCTCCTGTGACTTGCAATAATGCCAGAATGGCATACGGTACAGCTCTGACCTGATATAGCCTCTCTCTGGCTCCACAACTGCCCTTAGACACCTCTGATGCCAGCCCTTGCGGGGAGCCAGCACAGGCCCACTTAATGAAGGCCTAACACACTGGCTGCCCCAGGAAAATTAATATGGTTGTTTGCAAGTTACTTACAGGTCCTGTTTGCTTCTGGAGCAGCAGATACTGTGTGTCTAAACTGCACACTAATCCTGAGTTCTGACTCCTGTTTGAGCCCAAGTCCACCTTCTGTCCACACGCACATCAGTTTGACTTAACAGGCATTCAGTACCCAGGTCCTAGGGTCTCACTAGGGGAGTGGATCAAAGTGTGAGTCCTGCTGTGACTAAGATCCAAGTCCTGTCATTTTGCAGAGTGGACCCAGGCCAAGGTGCAGACCTGAGTTAGAAGCTGTACTTAGTGCTGTATGGACGTATTAGTATGGCTGTATGATCTAGGTCCAGCAATTGTAAAGCCAGGTATACAATAAAGTGTAAACACTCAAACCCTGACTTCGAAATACCAACTCCACAACCCCAGATCTCAGAAATCTGTTGTTATTGTGCAGTTTAGACATACCCATGAAGGCCAGAGAATGGGGAGATCCTGGTGCTTTATCTCATCAGTAATGAGGGACCGGAAACATGTCCTGTACATGAAATGTGTCCTTGTAGATTTTCTCTGATTATTTAAGTGCCTCTGTAGAGGGCAAGGTAGCCTTCCTTTTTTGGTCATTTTTTGTTGCATCACAATGAAAAGATTAATTAGCTGCCTAATAAAGCAAATGGCAGCATCTCTCTTTTCATAAAAGGTTTCCCTAAGAGGCAGCCCAGTCTAGAAATTTTTCAGCCTGTCCCTGGTTAGCATTTCATATCACAGCTAGCACAGTGTTGTGTCTGTTCAAATGTGTTTCATTTATCACATGACCTGATTGGTCACAATGTTTTCGGCAGTAATCTCCAAGGCCTGGACTGCTTCATTTTAGTTGAACAGCTTGATCTAGACAGAGGTTAACTACTTCTCAATTTAAGCTGCATATCTCTGTAATTAACCTTTGTAATTTTACTGTAAGATGCTGGGGTAGAGTTTCATCATAATTCTGCTTATCAATCAGATTTGAATCCTGCTGCTCAGGAATGTTTACAGCTTTCACTTTCTACCTTGCATATTTATTTCTTTGTTTATCTTTCTCTGCCAAGTCCTAAGCTAGTACAAATCAGTGCAAATCCCTAGTGGAGTCCATTGAGCTATGCTAATTGACCCCAGGCAGGGATCTGTCCCGCTCTGAGCAAGACTTGTTGCTGATCTAATTTATAGTGGTGTCACTCTCCAGGGGTACCACTGAAGTCAGTGGATTTACACAAAGATTAAAAAGGACAAGTGAGAACAGAATCAGGCCAGTAAGCCTTGGACAGTCAAGTCACAATAAGGTGTTTCCATGTTGGGTTATAAGCTGCTTTGCTATGTTCAGCTTAGCCTTGCAACCTAAGGTCCATACTTTTTTAAAAATTTTGTTTGTTGTTTAAAAGCTGTGTTCGGGAATACAGGAGTGGAAGGATCTCTTGGGTTATTGAGTCTAGTATCCTGTTTTCGTAGGCAACCCCATCGTACAATCCTGTTTGCAAACTTATCAAGAAACATTTCAAAACCATTTGGGTTTCTAGCCCCCACCACTCCAACCAGAAAGCTATTCCAGAACTTCATTCTTGTTTGTCCTCTGCTGTATGAGCTAGGCCATTCCCTTGAAGGCACATCCCATGCTATAAAACAGTGGTTCTTAATCTTTTTGGCTTAGGGGCCACAGGTACTTTTACAAATCTGAAGGACCACCAGTCTCTGTCAGAAGGTCTGCACCTCCCTTCTGCCCATACGGTAGCCAGACTGAAGGAGTTTAGCATGGAGGCAGCCTCCTTACTGATCTCCCATCTCTCTGACTGCAGCGGGGAAACCACATGTCTTATAGTCCTGTGCGCACCACCTGGGTCCCTAGGCAGCGACTTTCTTCTGCAGCCAGGGGGACAGAAGATCTGTGCTCCCCTCCCTCTGGCTCCAGCAGGGACCTCAGCACCTGGGGACCTAGGCAGAGTGCTTTGCTGTGCTCCCTGCTACAGCCAGGGGAAGGAGAGCACTAATCTCCCAGAACCTGCACAGGTCTCTTAGCCCCACAGAAATGCACTCTGCCTGGGTCCTTAGGCAACAGCTCCCTTCTCCAGTCAGAGAGAGGAGAGCCTTGGGCCACTTCAAAAATCCCTGAAGGCAACTGTTGGCCCCCAGGCCACAGGCTGAGAACTACTGATATAGAGGGTTTAAAGAGATACCCTCTAGATGGGAAATTCTGCTACCATGGGGCTCAATTCTCTCAGTTACAGCAATTTGACACCAGTATAACTGAACAGAATTAATGGAGCCACTCCTGATTTATATTGATGTAATTTCTTATGTTCATAGCATACAAACAGAGAAACTAGATAAACAGAGAAATGCTCTTGCTAGAAAGGTGCAATGTTGGACTCTATTTCTTAAAAATCAGAACATCACATCAAGAACCCCAAAACAGAAAGGCATAACTCAACCCACCTCTAAGCTGTCTTTGTGTTGAACTAGCAGCAGTTAGGTGTAAATGGCCAGGCTGTACGTGGACATACCTAATGGTCAGAGGTGAGTTCAGCCTCGAGGTCAGAGCAAAGGGTCACAACCAAAGACTGTGTCAGGTACCAAGCCAAAGTTCAGAACTGAAACAGCCTCAGGTATAAGGCAGAGGAGCAGGGACTGGAAGTAGATGGGAATCTGAGATTAGGAGGAAAGGAAGGAGGACTCAGGCATGGCTCAGGTAAGCAGAGGACCACCATAATAACAGGAACCCTTAGCTGACTTTAATTGCTCAGCAAGCTTCCTGGTTTATATAGCATCCCTCAGCCAATCAGGTGACTGATGGTTTCCCCCAATCAGGACAGAGCTTTGTAGATATAGCCCTCTGCAAGCTCATCCTTCACTGGCCCTTCCCTAATTAGTTACTCAGTGAGTTGCTGAGTGGAGGTCATAGCCTGAATGCTGTGTGGGCACTTTTGTGCCTAGGTTCAAGGCCCAGGATCCCTTGTGCTAGGCTAATCCTAGTTCGATGCTTCCCTGCAGAGTCCTGCAAGAGGGATCAGGGAAACACCCTGGAATTTAAAGGGCATCCTATCAGTTTAACAGGTTTTAATATAATGCATAACTGAGCTCAGTCAGAAGTTTGCCTTTTGGCGTTAGACTGTTGCTGTGGGGGAGGTTCTCCAGTGTGATGTAGCTGCTATATATTGCATCATGGTCATAGCCTCTGGGCTGCTGGCATGACTGGAAGAGAGGTGGTGTGGCCAGGATGCCCTTGTACCATTGTGTCTTCAGGCTGCTGAGGCTATTCTCAGCTGACATGAGGAGCTGTCAGACTATTCCACCTTGGCGTAGGGGTCTGTCTGCACAGAACAGCTCCAGGATGAGGGGAGAGCAAAGGGAAACTTTTGAGTCCCCTTTCCCCCTAAACCACTGACTATCCCTAGTCTGAGTGGATCAGGCAGATCCCAAGATCCAGTCCTGTGTCTGGCTCCTGCATAGGGGCATAACATGCACATAGAGAGACATCTTCTTGCACTCTGTCCTGAGATTGTGCAGAGCCAAACACAGCCTGGTCCAATATGTGAAGCCAATGAAAATGATGTTTGGGGAGGTTACTGAAGATTGTAAAAATATTGCTGAGGTTCTAATACTATTCTAATCCTTTCTCTACTTCTTGTTTAAATGGCAAATGTTGTGAAATTATTTGCAAGCTCCAGGCATGATTGAGCAGAGTAATCCTATACTTTTTGCCCTTGTGGAAGCTGTGGCTGGACCCTGTATATTGTCTCTGCAACTCTGCAAAGCAAATTTGGGAAAGGATATTACTGGTTTTTAATGAAAAAATATGAAGCTTTGGAAAGAGGTGGCTAGGCACTGATCTTGCAGGACCTTGCCATCATTTGTTTTCTGAATAAATGTTGATATGTTACAGCACAGCCAAGGAGGGTAGGAGAAAGCTTTAGCTGTGTTTTTCCTCATACTGGAGGTGAGGGATGAATTCCTGACAAGGTTGAGGAACGTGGGTGGGAGTGAAAGAAAATGGACTTGTTTTCCTGCAACCTCTGAAGGGACAGGTAAGCTTTTTCCCTTACCATTTTGGACATTTCTTTTTATAGTGCAGAGTGAAATTGCTTGAAAAGGTAACAAAGGAGCATGAGCAATACAAGGCCAACGTCGACCAATTTCAATCGTGGCTGAATGCTGTGACCGAAAGATTGAACTGCTGCATCAGTGAAATAACGGAGTTGCCAGCAGAGGACGGGCTAAAGTCATTGCAGGTTCTTGTGATATAGTTCTACTAGCGGAGAGGGTGCTCTTAAGAAATGCATTCTCCTGAATCCCTTCTTTTGTGTATTTCCCAAATGATATGAGTGTTTAACGGAATTGTGTATTTAAGAGAAGCATTTAGAACAAGTTCTGGTGTAGTAGCTTACAGCAGGAGACCACAACCTCTTGTAAGGCATTAACGTACCATTGCCACCTCTCACAATTTTGTCGTGAGTCTCATTCTATTTGGCATTTTTCTTAAAGCTCCAGTTTCCGGAGTCGTGACTACCTGAGACCCTGAGCTTTCATTTTAAAAAATGTAAGTTTCCTGTTTACAGAGAGAAGCATATAAACATGGTCTTGAGTATAGCTCAGAGACTCAAAAGCCAGAAGGCAAATAAAAACAACCCTGACCTTCATTACATTTTAAAATCTCATGCGGTAAGCCAATCCCATTATTTTAGTGAGGCCTGACTCATGATTTTTAACACTTGCAGTTGGTGATCCTGTCAACAGCACCATTTTCAAAAGTTGTCTCCCATCTTGGGTGCATCAGTTCGGGCTGCCCAGCTTTAGATACCTCTGTGACCTGGTCAACAGTGATGCCAAGTGTATGTGGCTCCTGTTAACTTCCACTGGCATCGTAGATGCTGGATGCTTTTGAAAATCAGTCCTGACAGTTTTAAAAGATTCCTTTAGTTCTTGGAAAGCCAAGGCTCCTGCACTTATATTATCTAAATCATAAAGCTACAAATAGCAGATAAACTTATCAAGTATGTAAGCAAAGTTGTTATGGCTGTGTCAGTCCCAGGATATTAAGGAGACAAGACTGGGTGGGAAATATTTTATTGGACCAACTTTTATTGGTGAGAGAGAGAGATTTCAAGCTTACAGACAAGCTCTTTCCCAGAGTTGAAAAAAAGCTATTGAAAGCTTATCTCTCTCAGCAATAGTTGGTTCAATAAGAGGTATTATCTCATCCCCACCCCGTATCAAATCTGGCAGTTGCTACTTCATAGATGACATGCCTTGAAATTACAACTGGAAAAGAAAATAAATACTCATATAGAAAGTGTCCTTTCCAGCCCACCCACTGTCCCCATTGTTCTTTCCAGATAACTTTTTCTGATTCCCTTGTTTCTTCAGAACATTGCCAAAGATGTTAAGAGTGGTGAAAAGAAATTGAAGTACCTTGAGGTTCAGTCTACGGGGGTGATCCAGAACACCTCCCCTTTGGGAGCTGAGAAGATGAAGGATGAATTGGAGGAGTTGAGGAAGGCCCTGGAGAAATTAAAACTAACATGTGGTGAGGAAGAGGAGAGACTGCAGAAGATCATTAAGTCAGAAAGTGCCTACGAGTCCCAGGCCAGACAGTTAGAGGTGGAGATCCAGGAATTCAGAAAGATACTACAAAGACTAGAAAATGACCTGGAGCCAAGGGAGGGAGTGAAGAGTGAAGAGGAGTTAGTAAGCCTGTGGAGAAAATACAGTGTAAGTTGTTGCATTTTGTATGTCCAAAACCAACAAGTTAGTACATCTGACAAAACCAAATACACACGACCACCCTTGATCACATAAATATTAATCATGTCACAGTGCAGTGCCGAAAAGTACTCAAATATTATGTGGCTGAGGATACTTTAAGAATGTATGTAGAACAGAATAAAGATAATCTGAATGTCAGAAGGAGGGGGGTGGGAGACCTACCATGTTACTACCTCATGCTGGCTGCTCCCAGTTTTTCCTTGGGTGTAGCAAATGATGTTTGTTGCTGCTTACATGGGGTGGAGCCTTGCTCTGCAAGTAGTTCCATTAAAATAAAGTGTGTACTGGTGTGCTTATGCATGCACACTTATAACTTCAAGTTTCTTGTTGTAGAAGTCCTATATTAAAAATATCAAACTTCTCAAAACATCAGCTGGGCACAAAAAGAGCTTCTTGGCAGATAGAGTATTTAAAATCTTGTGTCATTAACTTCCTATTAACAACTGTGACATTTATGTCTCTGTTGTCATTTTTATTGCTTTATTACAATCCAAAATGACTAGTTATGTATAATATTCAGCAAGTGCAAAAAGTGGGGCAAAAGTAGTTGCAAACATTATTTATTAAATCCAAACTGTGTTTCAATCCAACCATCTCCCTATTTCTTTTTGTTCACTTTTCTGTGCACATCCATATAACTATATTGTATTCTTATAACCATTTGGGGAAGAGCTGCCGTTAACACAAATAGATTTGATTAAAGTTGTACCGAAAGTTCTCCCTACTTTAGGTTGGCCAACCAGGGAACAGAAATTAAGCCATGTGATTTTTTTTTGACCAATCACACAGTTCAAATAGTGAATTCTGCATGGCAAATGTTCATGCGGCACTTGATATGAACAGTTTACAAAAAACTCTTAGGAACAAAGCTGTTCTTAAAAATTAGTCACCCAACTAATTCATGCATTAAAATTCATGAAAATCTTGATTGCTTTGTGGTCAGTTTGAAGATGGAAAAAAGGGCCAAATCTGCCAAATAAATGGTGTCTTGCAACTAGTTTGACAATCCCTAGATCAGTGATTATCAGTAAGTGTGTTCTGGAGAGCTGGGGAAATGGCTGAGTTTGGCATGGAGTGAGCGGACTGGTGTTTCCTGTAGAGTCACAATATGCTGCCAAGTGTGTTGCAAGAGGTTGAGAACCATTCCTGTAGATTCATCATAGTCTGTACATTTCATGTTCCACGTTTTGAGCTCCTAATGCAAACTGATCATTGTTTTATGATTAAGGCAACAAGAGCAGTGCTTGCAGCAGAAGAGTCAAAAGTTGAGAGACTGAAGGCTCAGCTTAAGGAACTGTTCCAGTTTTCACAGGACATACAACCACTTTCTGATGGTGTTGTAGCTGCAATACAGGAATATCGAAGGTATTTAGCAATGGGGAATCTGGGTAGGGCAAGTTATCAGGTTGACATAAAACTTTAATGTGAATCGTTGGGCTGGAGCAGAGGCAGAAGCCAGGGAGTGCTGGGGAAGCGGGGCTGGGTGTGTTTGCAGGAGGGAGGGAGACAGCTGTCTGGCCAGAGTGGAGAGGGGAAACGAAGGGGGGATGTTTGCAGGAGGGAGAAGGGCTCAGAGTCTGACTCAAGCAGAGAGGTGTGTGTGAGAGAGAGATCTTCATTACATTAGCAACTTCCATTGGTTGTGTGTTGTTTTGTTTCTAAATCTAATGTGCAACAGTGTAACTAAAGTTAACTTTTCTTTCTAGACCTCAGCCTTTCTTTACTAAGCAAAAGTTATCATCTTTTCAGCACAGTACAGATAATTAAATAAGCCACCTCTGATAGAAAGACCTGTGCTTTTCCTGGGATCATTGACCAAACTCACACAAGGATTTCCCTAAATCAGAAAGAAAAGGAAGGAAAAAAAAAAAAAAAAAGCAAGGAGTCCTGTGGCACTTAAAGATTAATAGATTTATTTATTACATGAGCTTTCGTGGGAGAAAATCTGATGAAGTGGGATTTTCTCCCATGAAAGTTCATGCGATAAATAAATCTGTTAGTCTGTAAGTGCCACAAGACTCCTCGCTTCTTTTGCTGAACTAGACTAACACAGCAACCCCATGGTAATTCTTAAGCTTTTTAGAAAATCACAGTTGTATTATGTAGCTGACATAGGGAAATTACAAAATTGCAATGGGAGAGGAAGTAGTCTCTAGTCAGCAAAGGTAGGCGAGGTGGTCCTCAAGGCAATTTTTCTGATAAACAGAGGTCCACATGAGCACCTGACCTACCATGCTGCAGCCCACTATTCTCATGTGCCCTTGTATTTTCTAGTATGCTTTTAGTCCTCTAGCTGAGGAAAAACTGAAATAAGTATCATGGTTTGAGCATAGGGGAGACAAACTATTCAATTTCAGTAGGTTTCAATTCATAGGTTTCAGTAAGTTTTCAGCAGAAAGAAAAAAATACTGGTGTTTACAGCTCAGATATATCATTGCTGTTAATAGCATACCCTGCAGTACAGTACATCAAAAGGCATAGGAATTGTTTCAGTGCAATACATAGTTTGTTTTTGTGCATGTGCTGGAAATTTTTATATGTGATCCCTGAACCCTATCTCATTTACTAGTTTGCTGTATATCCGTTAGCTATGTCCATTGTTTTCTTGTATTCTAATGCATGACTTAGTAAAATAAGTTTTTATAGGCCTAGTTTTCATGGTAATCTTATCTAATGATTAGAATCTGACATTAGTAGCATCAATATTTGCCCTCTTTTTACAATAAATTAAAGTGCAATGAATTATAAACTTAATAATTTTGGAATAGGCAAAGGTATGGCTATATGCCTCAGTGCGGCTCTTGAAGGTCTAATATTCAATTTGTGTGGCTCTTGAGTTCCTTAAGTTTGGCCACCCTTGGGTTAGAGCGTAGTTTGCTGACCCCAGAGCCCTCCAGCACAGGTGCCCTCCCCCGCGCGGGTGGGCCCCCCAATAATCACCCACCCACCCACACACACACACACACACACACACACACACACACGCACCCACACGCACCCCCAAGACAGACAGAAAGACAGACACACACAGCCACCCCCAGACAGGGAGAAAGACACACACACACACACATAGGGCCACTGATGCAAGCACTAAGCAATGTCAGCATAGCGACTCAGCTTGTACCTAGTATGTTGTATAATGAACAAAGAGTCCTGTGGCACTTAAAGACTAACAATTATATTTATTGCATGAGCTTTTGTGGGAGGAAAATCCCTCTTCATCAGACTTACATCCTAAATTCCTTCATCTTCAAAGCATCAGATGAACTGGATTTTCTCCCACAAAAGCTCATGCAATAAATATAGTTGTTAGTCGTTAAGTGCCACAGGATCCTTCTTTGTTTTACTGAACTAGACTAACACAGCTGCTCCTTTGGATCTTGAAAGGATGTTGTATTTCACCTAATAAAGTTTTTTAAACTTCTTGATTCCTGAAATAGATTGAGCACCATACTATGAATACACAGAACATACATCACTCTTAAGTTCATGTGTATGCATCTTCATTTCTTTAGTGTTATGTGTAAACATTCTGGCTCAATATAACTTCACAACAGTACAACAATGTTCTCTATATAGGGTTGTAAGCAGAATCCATTGCAATAAAATAGCAGCAACAGAATAGAAAAACATATCCAGAAATTCTGTTCTTTCGGCCTATTTTCCCTTTGCTGTTCACAACACTGTATAATTGTACCCCTCCTTTTTGCATATTCTATTATGGGCTTTGTCAGAAAAAGAAACGAAACTACTTGCTCCAGTAAATGGCAGCTTGAATTTCCAGCCTCTGCTAAACTGGTCATATGGGCAGGAAAATTAATAACTATGTGCGGTAAAGACAGGGATATCAATAAGTTGTCTGTTGATAAAAGGCTCTACAATTTCAAGAAGGGTTAAATCTTAGGATCAGGATGAATTCTTAATTAAGAAGTATGTTTAATTGAGGATTACTGTCTGGCTCTGACTAAACTGTATGCCAGTTTTTATTTGGCTAATGTTTGACATAGTGCAGGGGTCTCAAACTCAAATCATCATGAAGGCTCCATGAGGACTAGTACAGGGCTGCATGAGGACTAGTATACTGGCCTGAGGGCTGCACCACTGAAACCTTTTCACACACCAATATTGCAAATACTAGCAACAATGGTGTCAGTGCAGGCCACAGGAAGTAACTTTAGGGGCCGAGTGTTTGAGCCCCCTGACTAGTGTGACAAGAACCCAAACACTAAATCTGCCTCTCAGGCTTCCAGTAAATTTGGGGATTAGAAGAGAAAGATATTTCTAATCTAATTCTATTTTCTTGCTTTTTGTTTATTTATACAGTCGGTGTTCCCTCAAAGCTGATGATGCAACTGAACAAGTTGTTGGATGCACTGGAGACGCTGAAAGGCAGCGGGGAAGGGGCCCAATGGGAGTCGGGGAACCAGCAGGGAATTTGCTCAGCGGCAGTCAGAACCTGCTCAGCTGCATCCAGAACTTGCTCAGCTGCATCATGGGCTTAGAGGGAACATTGCCTGCCAGGGATGTGGGGCCTGGCCACCCGCGGCAGCACAGCAGCGCCTGGCCCTGTCCCCGGCCAGGGGGTGGGGCCTGCAGGCTGGGGTGGGGCCTGTGGGCCAGGGGTGGGGCCTGGGCCCATGCCCCGGGTCCCTCCCCCAGCCAGCGACCCCCCTGGATTGAACGGTTTGCAGGATCTGCCAGGGCCTGTGGAGAAAGTGCAAGATTCACACTTACCAGATGGTAGAGTCACTTAAGGTGATGGTTGTTTTTACTGGTCAGAGCCACACCCCATATTTCAGTAATCCTGTTGCCTTGGGACCTGTTCCTGGAACCTGAGTGACAAGCATTGACTCACTGGAGAAGTCCCAAAAAAGCCCAGCTCCCATTTAGGCACCAAAATAAATGGCCAGATTTTCAAAATAACTCTGCATATTGGGCATTGGTCTCTTGACAGTCCAGCTGTAAGTATCATAGCAGGAACTGTTGGGTGCTGAATGTGTTCATAAATCTGGCCCTTATTCTGAGTGCTGGAAAAGCTCTTTCTTAGGGCTTGCTTCCTTTGAGCTGACTTGTAGATTTACCTCTGTCTTCAGTGGGAGCAAGACTGAGCATGTACACGCTAAAAATACCAAATGAAACTGATCTCTGTGGTTCCTCTCAAATGGTGGGACAGTATGACTGTCTGTACATTATATTCTTAGCCTCTATAATGGTTTAGAACATAGATTTCTCATATGCTCTTGGATCTTTTTTTTGTTGTATGATGCACAGTCTGAATGAATTAGTTGGTTTGACAGCTTGCGTCAACCTTCTAGAATCAGTATTTAAATTTTCTTCTTGCTTTTCATGACCATAACTAAAAATCAGTCTTGGAACTGTACCTGCTGAACAACAGCAGAGTGCACATGGTCTTTTTCTGAGAGGTTTGTTCTGATGAATCATTCCCCTCCTAGTTATCTGGCAGGGTATATTCCACCTTCTCTTGGCTACATATCTCCTCCTGTTTTCTGCTTTCCTTTTGGAAGTTGGAAGCATTGCAAATCTATTTTTCGCATGAGCTTTCGTGGGAGAAAATCCCACTTCGTCCCATGAAAGCTCATGTGAAAAATAAATCTGTTAGTCTTCAACTGTCACACGACTCCTTGTTTCTGCAGTTGTGGGGGTTTTTTTTGCTGGATTAGATTAACATGGCTATTTTGGAAATTGCAAATCTAGCCTCTCCCTGTGCTTTAGCACTTCCACTTCCAGGTTGGTTGGAATCAGGAAGTGCAGCTGCAGCTAAACCTTTAGCAAACTTCAGGAAAGGATTAGTTTGGGAGGGAAAGAAAGATCAGTTTGGGGGGGGTTGTATCTAAATTAGTTTTCCTAACCCTAGAGCAAACTGTGCTGGCATATTGAAAAGGAGTGGAGGAATAAAATTGATCCTGAAAAGCAAGCAATTCAGAATTTTAAAAAAATGAAAGAAACCTGGATTTTTTCCCCAATGAATAGCAAATATAGGAAGCTTAATCTTGCTTCTGATCAGAAACCAGTGGTTGTTCTCGGAGTTGCCAACTTTTCTTCAAAGTTCTGCTTAGGTGTAGGAAAATCAGAGGCTGTATATTGAATGGCAAAGGAAGTAACATCAGAGACTTTCACCTGAGCATTTCAGGGCCCTCTTCAATGAGTTTAGTTTCCTAGCATTCTTGCAACATGTAGCTAACTAATATTATCTTCATTTTACAGAAGAGGAGCAAATGTAGAAAAGTGGAATTGGCCAAGATTACATTGAAAGTATGTGGCTTACGTAGGAGTTGAACTGCAGTCCCAGTCAGGTGTCTTAATGTTTCCTTTTTATGCATAAACTTCATACCACAAGCTGCTCCTGACTTCAGGATCCAACAGGATGGGGATCATTAAAGCAAAGGGAAGTGGAAGACAACTGCAGAAAACTGTCTACCATGGGAAAGGGAACTGCAGCAATTACTCCCACAGCTTTTAGGACTAGAGTTCATATTGGGAGCCTGTATATTTAAACCATGTATTAGTCTAACAAGTGTTTGCTCTTTTAATTTATCCACTGATTTTATTTGACATGCACAAATGATTCTAAAAAGTTTAAGAAATTTAGAATAAAAGACCAGGAAAATTTATTTGTGTCCCCCTTTATTCTGGGCAATTTTGGATTATTGAACATTTATTTCTTGTGTGTATAGATTAAAAAAAATTAAATGGACCAAAATGCCCTTTTCACTTTTTAATGTATAAATGCCAAAGGGGGATGCAGCTAAACACTAGCTTTCTTAAGTGTACAGGCATAGCTTGTTTCTCCAATTTACCAGCCACATTGTTCCTTTGATCTTGCTTAGTGTATATCCAACAAATAATGAATGCAATGAGATTGTTGGCATTGGAGCTGCCAGGCCAGGTATTATCCCTGGTACATCTCAAGCCATTTCAGTGTAGTTACAGCAGAGATGAATGTGTCCCTGTATATCTAAGCAAGGTTTGTTGGACAGCTGACTGGCAGAAGCAGCTGCTTAGTAAAGTACACAAAGAGAAGACTGCAATCCTTTGTGCTAGGTGCAGCAGACACACGAATGGTTTGTTATTTTGTGCCTCAGTGAACTGCACATTTAGCCTAAGAGTTCCTTTTAATCATTCTCTCTGTTGTCTGCTTATTCTTGCAGCGTTAAGGGGAAGACATTTAAAATGAGCACTGAGACTGAAACCGAGCTCAGGCAGTGTTTTCAAAGTCCGCTGCAAGAGTTCCAGCTGTGGAAGCAGTCGGTTCAGAGATTCCTGGACTCCACGCCTAACATTGCTGAGCCTGCACAAACACATGCCTTCTTACTTCAGATTGAGGTAGAGAGTTGCTGCTAAGTTAGGAAGCTGGTATCTTGTTCGCACTCCGCAATCTGTAGTGACACGTGCATAAATGCAGCTGGTGACACCAACAACTGAGGGTGTTGTTTAATTAACTTAGGAAATAAAATTCTGCTGATGTGCAGGCCTACATCTTTGCTAACTGTAGCAAAATCATGTTACTTGGGCATTCTATTTAGTGAGCTAGAGTTGCCAGTAGAGTAAGGAATGTTTTTTATAAGAGCTAGGTGGTGTTAAGATTATTATTGCCTTAGGCAGTAACCCAAAATCCATCTGGGTAGGAAATATGAGAATTCCACTGATACTTTTGTAATAGTATAGTTTAGAGATGAATAACTGCTGCATGCACCCAGAAATTCAGTAGTGATGGTAAAAATCCTGTTCCTTGGACCTCTGGAATAAATACTTTTATGAGCAGAGATCAAATTATATCAGAACTCTGATAAGATCATTTCTCGTCAGGCTTTGCGTAGCTCGGTAGGCTTCTTTCATGCAGGCCAGCGAACCAGCTGCAGTGGAAAGAAACAGGCTGGTTTATAGAAAAAAAAAAAATCATGAGCAGACTTTACTCCTTCCTGATTCTGTTTGTGGCATAGCAACCTGAGTCATCTCTCATACAAAGACTAGAGTAGGCCCCCAGAGCTCTGCAGTGTTGCCCACAGCTTCCTCCTTATAGGAGTGTAGGTGACATATCCCAGCAAGCAATGCTTCACCTTGATGTGAGCAGCCAGGCTTCATGCTGAGCCTTTGGGCTTCATCTCCATGTTGGGTGTTAAAGGTGATTGCAGTTGGCTCCATTTATTTAAAAATGTGTGCTGCCCTTGCAGTTCTGCTAAATTGCTGATTAGACCCTTGACTGGGTCACACTGTGGGTTCCTTGTGTTATACCAGGTACGCTCAAAATGCTGTTGTCCTATAGTCCTGCCATTGCTGTTTTTCTGTGCATTTACCGTCTGATGTTTGGTCCATTCATGTAGCCTTTTGTGTCATGATTTCACTGGGAGAATTGTTCTCCTGTAGGCATTCCTGGCTGAAAGCATCCAATTCAAGGAGCAGTTGATGATGATACAGCTGAAGAAGGATTTACTAAGCAATATCTTTGGTGAGGAGAGAGCAAAGTCTCTCCTGGCAGAGGTAACAGATGCTGCAAAGGAAAGAGAAATTCTACACAAAAGTTTGTTGCAAAAGAAAAGCAGATTGCAGGTGAGCATTTAATAGTAAGCTTGCTTCAAGGCCTATTTATGGTTTAACATCCATGCCAAAGACTGTGATTGCTCTTTTATGAATCCAGTTTTGTATAAATATGTTCACTAGTACTAATGATAACCAACTGTGTTTGATACATTTTGCAGACTGATAAATGGGTGAATAGAAATGAGGATTACTGTACAGTGCAGTTGCTTATTTGCTCACTGTCAACCAGACACTGACAAAAAATATAACCCTAGTTCTATTGAGTGCTCTTTTTGCTCTCTGCCTAGAATTTGGCAACCCAGCATAAAGACTTTGATGAAGGCTTTGTGCCTTTGCAGAAGATGTTATCTGCCTTCAAAGCCAAAATAGATCTAGAGAAGGAACCACAACCTGACCTTTTAGGTAAAGAAACACGACTCCGGAGACTACAGGTATGTTACAGTGATGGTTCTTTATACTACCAGTGTGAATCATGCTCAAGTTTGCAGATGGCCTGACTGATTTCTTTTTCTTCTAAGAAGAATGCATATTTTATTAATATCAGACATATTAGAGGGAGATAAGCCCTTCTTTGCTTGACTTGACACACAAATAGTTATCTGATTCTAGGAAGATGATTTTTCTATGATAAACTTGTACAGCCTGATTCTGGTGTCTCAGTGGTGAGAATTGGGATTGAGAACTGGGATTTTTCACCCTTGTAAGCAACATAGCTGGGTTGACCTAAGCTTTTAATTTAGACCTGGGTTCAGTGACAGCAAAATCAAGTCCTTGAATTATAAGATGGCTGCTGTTTCGGTGCTGTTTGCACCACTGTGGTGCCTTAATTGTCCTATTAGCAGCAAGCATGCCACACCCAAATGCCTGATGGCTTCTTTTGAAATTTTCAGTTCAAGGCATCAAAAACTAATTTGCTTTATCATTAGTTGTTGTTCTTTCATAACATCTCATGCTGTCAGATGCAACCAACTGAGTCAATGTACTGACCTGTCTTGTAGGGCTGTCATTTTAGTATGTAGGGAGCCAATGTGCACTTTTCCATTTTCCTTTACAGATGATCCACGAAGATATGGCAGAATTCATATTTCAAATGGAAGAGCTGGAGAACCTAGTTCAGTCTAATCCCACCCACAGGCATAAAATGAACCAACTTTCATCTGATTTTCAGAAGCTAAAGAGATCTCTGGAGGTAACTCATCAAGTAATGAAGAATGTTTTGCAGCTGCAAAAATACAATTGACATTACTATAATATCTGCTTTCACCAGCTGACGTTTTCTGCTGGAAGAAGCCAAGGACTGAGTTCTTATGGCTTTGGTAAATCTTTAAAGATTCCCCAGTCTTCAGTCATCAGGGAGGTTTGTCAGATATGCTTTATAAAGTTTAAAAGTTAATGGACCAAATCCCTTGCAATTAAATCAAGGACTGATTTGGCCTAAAGCCTTTTTTTGCTTGTAAAGACAGCTATAAAAACCTTCCCTCCCTAAACAATCTGAGATCATTTAGAATTCTTATGTTTGCTATGTCACCAAAAATTATCCCTGAAAGTTTGACTCTAATATGCTAGATAATTCTGCTTTTTAATCACAAATAGTAAATGAATTTATCACTGAAATAGTATTTTTTTCAGGTAAAAAAATACCACATGGCAGCTCTCCCTCAATTATATATAGTGTGATTTCACATGTGAAGCAGGGAGGAAGTACTTAGTTCAGATATTAAAATATAGGGTTTTTCACTTTGATTCATTTGTGAAGAGGGAAACTATTCTAATATGTAGTGCTCCACCATGTGGCTAAGCTCAGACCTGCAGGAGTTTGTAGATACCTTCTATGTCATGGTATTAAACAGCTAGGCTGGAGTATTGCCTTTCATCAACCTTTTTATTTCATCTATGTACTTTTATGGCACCCATCACTGTAGTCTCGCCTGAAACTTGCTGTCTGTCTGTGTTCTGTCATTGATGTGTTTTGGTCACTCATGGTATTTTTAGATCCTCCTGGCACGGACTGAGAAGCATGTTCAGGAGCATTGGATGTTCAATAACAAACTGTCAGACTTCCAGCGGTGGATTACTATGACTGAGGAGAAGCTGGAATCCTATCAGGATGCCAGTGGGAAAAGGACTGCAGAGAGCAGAGTCACAGACCTGGAGGTGAGGACCACATCGTGGCACATAATGTCATCCATTTGCTTTGTGATCCATGTGGTAGGTGGATGTCCAGGGGAAGGAGTGTGTTCCCCTGAGCTCCATTTCAATTTTTGCCATGTAAACTGGAGGACAGATGATTCCCACTGCTTATCTGGACTGCTCTATGTTGAGTGCAGTGAGCATCTGGGGATGGTTAGGTGAATGAAGCTTCCATTGAAATGTCTTCAGCAACATTACAAGAGAATCCAGTATTTAAAGTGTTTGCCTCCAGTCTGGATGGTTTCTCCAGGCACCACAACAATAAAGCATTCACTGGTGTGTTAGTCTATTGGTTTGTCCTGTAGTGTGTTTATTTGTGACGAAGGAAAACTTCCCATTTCTCACAGTTGCTCAGTTTTCCCTTCATGGAAGAACTTAGGGATCAGATTCATTCTTACTGGTAGCTTATGCTGCCAGGGTCAGCCTGGTCTGATGGGCTCTTGAGTGAAAGCAGCATCTTTAATTTTCATTGGGGGCTCCAGAGAAACCCCACTGTGGTTTCTACAGCAGGGATGTACTGGCTACAACTCTTCCCTAATCCTGTGCCACCCAGTTCTTGGACTTTGCTGGCTTCCTGCTTGCTGCAGGGGATGTGTGACTAGTGTAGTGCCAAGAGAAACCAGCATAACCCTGGGCCGAACATAGTCCTTAATCCATCACAGGTATTGTGCCTTGTGATAAAGCTTCAGGAATAGCAGTTCCAAAGGGGAAGCCATGTTAGTCTAGGTCAGGAAAAGAAGCAAGGAGTCCTGTGACACTTCAAGACTAACAGATTTAGAATGCGACTTTGCATGCTCTGAATTTCAGGAGCTGTTAGCCGAATTCCCGGGGAAGGAGATACAGTTGCACCTTGTTGGAGCTCATGGCCAGGTGGTGATTCAAAATTCTTCCCCAGAGGGGGTGGCACATGTCCATACTGAACTGAACCAGCTGGCAGAGTCTTTTAAGTCCCTTAGAAAAATGATAATAAGGTAAGTGTTCATATTCCTCATCCCACGACCCTTTTCTCTTATGCTCTGTAACCAGTCATGCTTGGTATACCTCAAACTCTAAACCTAAAGGAGTATTGAAAAGTAGCAACTCTGCTTAATGGCCTTTTCACTGCAGAGGAGTTTCTCCTGATTTACAGTGGCATAAAAAGGAGGAGACACAGGCCCTCTGTGTCTGTGACCTGTACAAGTACCTCCTCCGAGACACTAGCCAAGATACTGTGGTCTGTGAGCAGAAACTCTACCTGGCAAATCTCTGTTAGGACTGAGCCAATAGGAGCTTTGCAATATTTAAATCAGATGATAAGGATCTGATTGGGAGTGTTTCAGATGTGAACAGAGAAATATGTCTGGATCTTCAAGAGGTTATGGAGGAGGAAGGGAATGTGGATATTGCCTGCATGTGTGGGGCTAGGGAGAGAGTGAAGTCAAATCTGTCTTCTGGACTTCAGGACCGAAGGGGCTCTGGTGATGGCAGCAAGGAGGATTTAGCTGTGGGGAGCTGAGATCTCCTCCAAGTACAGTGAGAACATGTCTAAGGCCTTGTCTACACTGCCAGCAAAAGTTAGTGGCAGTCAACAGGAGTTACGCAAGTTACACAGAATGGCTTGTGTAACTCTTGTTGATCTTGTAACTTCTCTTCAGTGCATTTGCCTTTGTTGTTACCTGTGCTGCGCTGACAGGAAATGCATCCCATCAATACAGTGCTATGCTGCTTGAGGGGGTGGTTTTATTACATCAGTTTCTAAATCAACTGAGTGTGTCTTTAGTGACCACTCAGTCGATCTGGGAAAATCAATCTGACAGCAGTGAATTTGCCACCTTCAATGTAGACATACCTGAAGTTAGTTATTGGGATAAGCTACCCTGAGATGATGCAGTCTCCACCACCTCTTGTATCCCTAAAGCATTAATAGTTTCTGAGCTCTGCATCTTGTAAGTTTAGGAAACTGCACTCAGCTTTGAGGGGAGGAAAGTGAAGGTAGTTTAAAAACACTTTTGCCTTCTCCCAGTTCTGGACTGATGAAGAGGTGGAAACGGTTCCTGATGTAGCACAGCCAGCCTGGCAAGTGGTTCTAAATTACAGAAGCTCATCTCAGGCTGCCAGTGGGGAGTGGTGCTGGCCAGGACGCACCCCATAGCGGCATACTCCTTTTGTTCTCCAGCATGCCCCACCACCCCACTCTGCTCTTGTGCCCTGGATCAGAGCTTGTGAGGGAGCTTGGGTAGGGGCTGCTGATGGCCTTTGCGAAGGAATTCTCATTATTTCTTGGGGCTGTAATGAGGGAATGACAGTTTCAGTGTTTGTGTTGAAACATCTCTAGTTTTCAGAGCATGCCTCCCAAGGATAAATAATCCAAGTAAAGCCATTCAATAAATAGCCAAGCCAACACACACTTGCATGTGCGCACACACAGAGAGAGAGAGAGGAGTCTTTAATTATGTTTTGTTGACAGCTAATTTTTGCTTTGGAAGACTTTCTTGCCCCTGCCATTAGCTGATGCCTTTGCTATTACCTGTCAAGGAATTTGCTTAATTACAACCACGCATTCTCTCTCCACTCAGATGCTAGCCCGTAGGCTCTTTTATGAATGGTTTGTCTGAATTACCACATGCTTGGCAGAGTTCTCAAGCTCTTGTGATTTCTGTGCATGTCCTGGATTTTATTGAGAAATGCACATGGCAATAGCACAGGGATCTGCAACCCAAAAGATAAGAAGAGCCATTTCTAAAAATTCCTTCAATAACTGTTTTGAGATCTGTAGTAGGTGTAGCCTCCTGGTAGGGGGTGCTGGACCAGGGCACCTGCTGCAGGGTCCCCTGGCGAGGGTGGGTGGAGGAGGAGGGAACTTAGGACTTAGGAGCAGACCCCCATCCCAGAGTCTTCTAATGGTGGTGTGGGGGGGGACCCAGAGACTGGTGTGAGCCTCCTGCAGGGTGGCAGGGGGGGCTGGAGCCTCCAGGGAACAGATAAAGAGTCGCATACGGCTCTGGAGCCACAGGGTGCAGACCTCTGGCAATAGCAGGTTGCTCACCTGCTTCGAATGTTTCTTTGAAAACACCATCAATTATTTTCATTTTGGAAATTGTGTAGATCTGGTCCCCTATCCCTGCCTTTCCCCAGGCCCCAGAGGTTTGATGTCTGTCTTTTTTGTCTGTGCAGTCCCGATCGCCTAGTTTGGTCTTATTCCACCAGCTACATATTAATTTAGTCCTCATCATGCCTCTGGTGTTTAGGGCAGTGATCAGACTCCTCTACTTCTGTCAGTTTCTGGCAAGTCTTTCAATTGTTCCCCAGCTTTGCCCCAGCTTTTTCATCTCAGCTTCCATGGCTCTTCAGCATGTTGTTTTCAGACAGCCTTGTTTTCTCATTGGCACCTGGAATGTGTAACCTGTAGCATCTCTTCTCTGCTGTGATCTCAGACGACTCTCTCCAAATGAGACAAAAGTGCTTCTGTCCATGAATGCCAATTTGTGGTTTATTTTCCATTCACTGTAAAAAGATCTTTCATATGGTACTTAACCTCACATTACTTCCCTCTAGTTTTCACTCAGCCTTGACCTAAAACTCTGAGCCTGTCTTCTTGCACGTTCTCTCCCCTCCTCTAACATGATCTTGGCTACAGTCTGACACTTCCTTTGTTCCCTCCTCCTGTTCCAGTCTTCTCTCAGGTTCTCCCCATGCATAGAGCACTTTCCTTCAGCCAGGCTACCACCACTGCTTCGTTCAGATCCCTCTTCTGCTGTGACATCTCTGAGAATTAAGCTAATAAAAAGTACATGTAAAAAGTTCTCATTTCGCAGAACCGCTGAGCTGTGTCTGACCCTTTCTCTATCTCTCCTCTTACTCTATTTTTGTTTATGACCATCACTACTTGTGTTATGTCCAAACTGAGGCCCTGGGCTTTGTCTTTATCTATTTGAGTGCTTTGTCTTTATCTATTTATCTATTCTTTTTTAAACCCCATAGTAGTGGGGGGTATCCACCTTTGAGTCCTGTGCTTTTTCCTTAACTTCCCAAGTGCTTGGAGCACTGCAGAGGTGGGAGGTTTCAAGATGGTGTAAGGAGGGAGCAAATTAAGGAGAATGACAGGCTGAAATATTAAAGCAAATCTGTGGAGTTGCTTCTTCAGAGAGGAGTGGTATTCAGAGAGTGTGTGTGTGGTGTTTTTTTTTTTTTAAACATCTACAAGTTAGTGTAACCCAGAGCCATAACTATGGCAGGGCAAATGGGGCTTTGCCCAGGGCACACTGGAATGGTTCAACAGAGCCCCTCTATTAAAAGGCGCATTTTGTAGCACCAGCCCCAATCACAAGGGGTGCATTCTGATCGGAATGTGCCCCAGGCACCGAAACAGAGCATTACAGCTCTGGTGTAACCCTTAGTACTACTAGTGCTTTGTGCCACTGACGATTTGCTACTTGTTCTTACTTTATTAGTGGAAGGAAATAATGGTAATAATAAGTTATTTCAGCATAGGTATATTGGTTTGGTTTCCCACCCTCTCCCCTCATGCCACGGGTGTATCAGTTGTCAGATGTGTCACTATGTTGACCTCTCTGATTTTGTATTTTCAAGCTGCCTCAGCAGTGTGCAAACAAATACAACAGCGATTGATCCAGGGAAGAACAGAACCATCGGGGATAAGAAGCTGATGCCTGGCTTCTTAAAGATAGCTCATGAGCACCCCCAGGTGAGAGAAGCAATCTGTATCAGTGTTCCATAGTAACTTCCCCAGTGTTTGACTCTTTACAACTGCTTTGATTTGCTGTTACAATGTGACTTGTTCCCATGACTTGCACTTCCCTGCATTATTTCCTCCCTTTCTGTAAGTTCCCCTATCTTCAAAGTGTCTGACAAAGTGGGATTTTCTCCCACGAAAGTTCATGCAATAAATAAAATTGTTAGTCTTGAAGTGCCACAGGATTCCTTGTTTGTTTTACAAAGACAGTTTCCCCTTCATTCTGTCTGATAGTGTACATAAAACTTTCCAGTCTACAAAGTCTAGCGGATGTCTGAAATATGAGGATTAAGGCTTTGATGCTTACTAGGTCATTAGAAAGTACAGTTGATATCTTCAATTTGAAATTTTCCTCCTATAGAAAGCCTAGGGGACTGGAGACTTCAGTGGAAGTTGAGGGTACTCAGCACCTCTCAGGAAGCACTCAGCACCTTGTAGTTGGCCTTGGTTAAGAAGAGACAGAGAGCAGATCTGGACCCTGAGTATACACAATTGGAGTCAAAGGGAACTTTGCCATTGACTTCAGCAGAAACATGATCAGGCTGTTGGTGACTGAGGAGAGTAAAAATAATAAGTGTGTTTCCTTTGTTTATAAATTCCTCTTTGGTTTTTGTTCTGTGATGCAGGATAATGTGAGCAAAAAGGAAGAGAGCAGTCATCTCCATAAACTTATGCAAGACTTTGAGCAGTGGTTACAGGCAGAAAACACAAAACTGGCCAAGATTCTTGTCATGAAACCCTCCAGTAATGAGGAAGTTAAAACAAGATATGGGATGCTGAAGGTTAGTTTTCAAACAGTAATAGCCTGAATTTAGGGAATGGTGATGGGAGATGAACATAAGAGCAGCCATATTGGGTCAGACCAATGGTCCTTCTAGCTCAGTATCCTGTCTTCCAGCCATGGTCAGTGACAGAAGCTTCAAAGGGAATGAAGAGAACTGGGCATTTATGGAATGACCCTCATCCCATCCAAGCTTCTGGCATTTGGAGACTTAGGCACACATGCAGCATGGGGTTGCATACCTGACTGTCTTACTTAATAAGCTTTGATGAGCCTGTCCTCCATGAACTTATCTAGCTCTTTTTTAAACCCAGTTACACTTTTGGCCTTCACAGTCTTCTCTGGCAAGGTATCCACAGATTCACTGAAGGAGTACTTCTTTTAGTTTGTTTGTAACCTGCTGCCTACTAATTTCATTGGGTGATCACTAGTTTCTGTGCAGTGTGAAGCGTAAATAACAGCCCCTTAGTCACTTTCTCCACATTCATTATTCTATAGGCCTCTTATCATATCCTCCCTTACATACGTCCATTCTAAACTGAGTAGTCCCAGCCTTCTTAATCTCTCCTCATATGGAATTTGTTCCTTACCCCCAATCATATTGTTCACTTTTTCACATTTGTTGATCCCTTTCAAAGAATTCTAATAGATTGGTGACATATGATTTCCCTTTACAAAAAACTATGTTGACTTTTCCCCAGCATATTGTGTTCATGTATGTGTTTGATAATTCATTTCTTATTTCAACCAATTTTCCTGGTACTGAAATTGGGCTTAGCAGCCTATAAATGCCAGAATCACTTCTGGGACCTTTTTTAAAAAATACCGTATACAATCAGGTATAAGCCGATCCAGGCATAAGCCAACCCCCCAATTCTGAGTTCAAAAAAGAAGCTAAAATTGGTGACCCGAGTATAAGCCGAGGCCCCCTTTTGGCCTGGGCCCCTAACCCCCCACCCACTGCTGCTGGCTTCCTCTGGAGTTTCTGACAGCTTCCCTACCCCAAAATCTCTGCTGCTGCTTTTCCCTTGCCCCCTCGCTGTCCATTCCTCACTCCTGCTCTCCTGCTCTGCCCTTTCCTCACTGCTACACCCCTGCTCACTTCTCAGTTTCCTGCTGCTGCCCCCTGCGCTGCCCCCTTGCTCCCACCTGCTCTGACCTTCCCTCACTGCTGCCCCCTGCTCTGCCCCTTTCTCACTGCTGCCCCCTCCTCACTGCTACCCCCTACTCCGCCCTTCCCTCACTGCTACCTCCTGCCCCCCTGCTCTGCCCCTTCCCCACTACTGCCCCCTGGCTCTTCACTGCTGCCCCCCACTCCCTTCTCAGTGCCCTGCTGTAGCTCCCCTGTTCCCCAACACCCTTTCCCCGTCACCCCCCAACCCCTGCTGCCGCTCTTCCCAGCCAGCCAGGCGCCCCCCCCCTCAATCCCCGGTCCCTGTCGCTGCTTCCCTGGGCTCCCAAAAAACCTTGGGTCCTCCTGCCGCTTTCCCCGGACTCCCCAACCCCCTACCCCAATGCCCGAGCCCTGCCACCCCTTCCCTGGCCTCCCTGAATCCCCCCCTCGATGTCCAGGCTGACACCCCCCCCCCGGGACCCCCTTACTTGGCTGCTCCAGACGCCGGGGTCCCCTCCTTACTCCAGCCCCAGCCCCAGCCAACTGCCCAAGATGGCTGCCCAGCAACAGTGGGCCTCCGGCTTGTCACATGGTCTGGGAAACTGCTGGCTGGGGCTGTCTGCCGTATTCCCTTGAGCATAAGCCGAGCGCCTGTTTTCAAGCCAATTTTCAGGCACAAAATTATTGGCTTATAGGCGATGATATACGATAGGTGTTACATTAGCTGTCTGGCAGTTATATGCTACAGAGGCTGATTTAAACAAAAAGTTACATATTTCAGATAATAGTTCTTCAATTTCATGCTTTAGTTCCTTCCAAACTCTTGGGTGGATATCATATGGTCCTGGTGACATATTATTCTTTCATATATCAATGTGTTTCAAAAACTTCTATATTGACACCTTAATCTAAGACAGTTCCTCAGACTTGTCACCTAAAAAGAATGGCTCAGGTATGGGAATCTCTCTAATGACCTCTGCAGTGAAGACAGGTGCAAAGAATTAATTTAGCTTTTCTGTGATGACCTTATCTTTCTTGGGCACTCCTTTAGCACCTTGGTCATCCACTGATCATTGGTGGGCTTCCTGCTTCTGATGTGTTCTAAAAAGTTCTCTTAGTTTCCATGTCTTTTGCTAGTTGCTCTTTGAATTTATTTTTGGTTGCCTAATTATACTTTTACACTTGACTTGCTTATACTCTTTGTTGTCCTTTCTGTTTACCTCCAATTTTGGATGTCTCTTTGCTTTTAACCCTTCTTTTAGTCTTCTGTTTAGCAAAAATAGCATTATTTGATCCCTTTGACTATTTTTTACTTAAGATATACAGGTATTTTGAGCCTTTATTATGGTGTTTTAAAATTGTTTCCAGGTAGCTTAGTTCGGTTTAACTAGCTTGCTCATTTTTGTATAGTTCTCTTCTTTAAGTTAAATGCTACTGTGATAGGTTTCTTTGGTATTTTCCCCCCTTGAAGCAAATTAAAATTAATTACATTATTTTCATTTTTACTGAGTGGGTCCATCTACACTCAGCTCTTGGCCCAGATCCTGTATACCCCTTAGTACTAAACCAAGAATTGCCTCTCCTTTTGTGGAGTCCAGGACTAACTGCTGCAAGAAGCAGTCGTTTATGACATCTACGGATTTTATCCATGCAGCCTGTCTTGAGGTGACACGGACTCATTCACTACAGGGATAGTTGAAATCCCCCATTATTATTCGGTTTTCTGTTTCTGTAGCCTCTCTAATCTCCCTGTGTATTTCATAGTCATCCACCACCATCCTGATTGGCTGATCATTAGTGTATTTCTACTGTTATATGCTTATAAATCAAACATGTAATTCAATTATCTATATTATAGAATGGAATTCTGTATTCTGTGGAATTCTGTGCGCTACAGTATAGTCTGATTCTTGTAAGATTTTTATTGTATTTGTCTCTGCATTTTTTTCACAGTGTCACTTTCTCCTATCAGTACTGCCTACTTTGTCATTCCTGCATGCTTTCTACCCTGATTACTGTATCCCATTAATTACCATTGTTCCACTAAGTTTGACACCTTTTATATCAGTATCTCCATTTAACGTTAATCACTCAAGTTCTCCCATCTTTAGTATTTACACTTCTAGAATATCCCAGAATATTCTAGAATATAGAGTATCCCATTTTAATAATCCTCTCAGAAGGTATCTATTGCGTCTCCTATGTCTAAACTGTGTGCTTCTCACAGTTGTTGACTTTCCCCTGTCCTTTAGTTTAAAAACTCCTCTTTGACCTTTTAAATTTTACATGCCAGCAATCCGGTTCTGTTTTGCTTTAGGTGGGGCCATCATTTCTATATAGGTTCTTCCTTTCCCAAAAGGGTCCCTAGTTCTCAATAAATCTAAATCCCACCTTCCAGCACCATCATCTCATCCACACAGTCAGTTTCTGCAGTTCTGCTTGTCTACTGGTCCTGCATATGGAACTTGGAAGCATTTCAGAGAATGCTAGCGTGGAGGTTGTTGACTTCAGTCTCTTATCTAGCAGTCTCAGTTTGGTCTGCAGATCCTCTTTTCTGCATTTCCCTATGTCACTGGTACCTACATGTACCACTGCCATCAGCTCCTCTTCAGCACCACATGTAAGTCTGTCTAGATGTCTGAGAGGTTTGCAGTCTTTGCACCAGCCAGGTAGCTCACCATGTAGTTCTTCTGGTCATCACAAGTCAACTATGTGTATTTCTAATAGTTGAATCCCCCATTATTATATCATCTCTGTGTTCCCAATAACTGGCATTCCATACCCTTTAGCAGTGTCCTCAGTGCAAGAGGATACCACGAAATTGTCTGGAAGAAAGGTTCCAGCTATGGAATCATTTCCTTCCATGTAATGTTCTCTTCTCAGAGGCTTTGATCCTCCTCCCCAGTACAGAGGCTAGAAAGTGGCAATGCTTTTTAAAAGCAGCATCAATGGCTATATCACACCCCCTTCCTCTAAAACTCACAGGGGAGGTGAGTATTCTGGCAAGTACTGGAGTTTACAATGAGGGGAGGTGTGTAAGAGCCATAGTGGTTCCAGGGAATGGGCAGAGCAGCCATACAGCATTTGTGTAATGCATTTTCCCATGTCACAAACAGCCTTGTCTGGCAGATATTAAAACTTTCTGGGTGAAACCTCACTTTATTTTTTATCCTCAGTGTTTTAATACTTGTAACTAAGGCTGTCAATTAATCACAATTAACTTAAAACAGATAAACCTGATTTAAAAAATTAGTCATAATTAATTACACTTAAAAAATAAGAGAATACCATTTTAAAATGATTATAAATATTTTGGGATTTTTCTTCTATTTTTCAAATATTTTTATTTCAGTTACAACAAAATACAAAGTGTAGAATGCTCTTTTTATATTATTACTTTGGTTTGCAAATATTTGCACAGTAAAAATGATGAACAAAAAAATATATTTTGCAGTTCTTACAAGTACTATAGTGCAATCACTTTATCCTGAAAATGTAACTTACAAATGTAGAATTATTTTTTCACATAACTACACTCAGAAACAAAACAACTAAAACTTTAGAACTTACAAGTCCCCTCAGACCTACTTCTTCTTTAGCAAGTCACCGAGACAAACACGTTTCTTTACATATCTGGGAGATAACATAGACTACTTTTTTATTTAAAATGTTACTTAACAGTGAGCACAGGAATTTGCATAGTATTGCTGTAGCCAGTGCTGTAAGGTGTTTATGTGTCAAATATGCTAAATATTTATATGCCTTTGATTTGTAGATCGCACTCTCTCTCATTTATCTTTTTTGCAGTGCAAATATTTGTAATCAAAAAATAAAATAAAGCAAGCACTTTACACTTCATATTCTTCATTGGTATTGAAATCAATATATTTGAAAATGCAGAAAAACAGCCATAAATATTTATAACAATTTGAATTGGTAGTGCTATTGTTTAACAGTGTGATTAAAACTGATTAATCATGACTGTTTCTTTAATTTCATGATTTATCACAATTAAGTTGTTTAATCATTTGATAGTTCCACTTGTAATCAATCAAATAAAATCACCAACACTGACAACGATAAGAGCAAAACTGAATGAAACCCTCTCCCCACAATAAACGTCTCAGTTTAGAGACGTTCTGCAAATGTAGACCGTCCTTGAGGAATGTGTGATGACAAAATAAAAATAAATAGACAACTGTAAATGCAGAGTTCCCAACAGCAGTATGCGATGCTAATGTCCTTTTAAATGACTAAATCTCAAGGGTTGCATTGACAGTGATTCATTCAGACGTTAAGTTGCTGATGACCTTGTCTTTCCTGGCAGGAACTTCAGTCTCGTGTTCCTGAGGGGCAGTGTCTTTTTGAAGATCTCCGTAGTCTTCAGGCAGCTGTCGGAACCTCTGAAGACATGGAGGACCTACGTTATCGGTGGATGCTCTACAAATCTAAACTCAAAGACTCCAGCAGCTCATTGGTAGGTGAACAGGACACCAAGGTTTTCAGCATTAAGAACACTGTATAACCACAAGTTTTTTTTAGTACTGTAGTCCCAATCCAGCAAGTCCATAAATTTGTGCTTAACTTCAAGCATATGGGTAATCCCACTGAAGTCAACTGAATATATTTATATACATGCTCAGTTTCAATATTCAGTTTGAAATTCTGTCTCCTCTCTGTCTCCACACAAACAACCCTCATTACGTTTGCTTGAGAAAATACTTCAGAATTAACTCAATAGTGATACTATTTCCAACACCATATCTCAGGGACCAGAATGTAGGCTGTCTGGCTTTGCATCATTCATAGGTGGATTGAGGTCTACCACTAGAACAGACTGGAACTGAAGGAATCACGAGGCTAGGTCCTGTAAACAAGAGCCAGGGTCAGAGTCAGGCTGAGACTGGAGACTGGAGATCAGAGATGATACCAGGTTAGAAATGAAAAGCAGAAGTCAGGGTTATAGACAGGCAGGAGTCAGATCGAGTATCAAGAGTAGAGGTATAGGAGTGAAGTATAACATTCCAGCAGATTGAAGTCTGGATGGTTGCTCAGACAATTTCCTGGAGCAACACCTAGTGTTAAGTAGGGGCACTTGCCCAATTAGAGGCCTGCAGGCTACTGTCACTCTGGGTTTCTTGGGTGGTACTTGCTTTGGCACCTAAGTCTCTACAGTGCTTCCTGGCTGTGCCTCCATACGTGGGGTTGGATTACTGCATGGGCCAATGGGGCCCATGCACATGTGCCCACCACAATGAGGGGGCCCTTTGCCCTGCTGACACTGGGGGACAGCAGCAGGACAGACTGCCCCAGAGGCCAGGCTCTGAGCTCCCTCCCTGCCTCAGGACTGGCTGGGTCTGCCCCTGGGGGCCAGGTGGGCCAGACGTGGCCTGGCTGGTTGGCCCCCCAGGGTGGGGTCAACTTGCACATGCAGTGTAGCCAAAGGCCACACCAGAAACCTCACTATGCGTGCCAGTCGACCCCACCACCTCCCAGGGCCAACTAGCCAGGCCATGTCTGGCCTCAAGTCTGGCTCCAGACCCCATCCCCACAGTGTTGGCCCACACTGGTGGAGGAAGGCCCACTAGTGGAGGAAGCCCTGGGGCCTTGTGGTCCCTGATCCGCTTCTGTCCAAATGGCCTCTCAGTGACTAAACTGAGGGACTGTAAACTGCCCCAGGCACCAGAGACCTAGGTTCTAGTCCCCAGGTCCTTACAACATAGAGAATGCATGTAATATATAACTGTTCTTGGATATATAGTGAGGAATTCCTTGTCAGAGGTTTCCGTCCCTTCCCCCCAACCTGCTTCTTCACAGAATAATCTTTTGCACAATTACTGTAACAAGGTTATATGCCCACAGAACTCTATTATAACTGTCATATTTGTGAAGGTCTGCGAGTCATTATGATTGGTGTAGACAAGAACAGAACAGATTGTCTGAGAAAGAAACCACAGAAGGAGCCTATCCAACATGCTTTCTTTATAACATCCTCTTCATGGACTAAGCATTCACAATGGTATAAAGAGCTGATGTTACAGGCAGTTCTAATGGATTTTTATGTGAGGGCTAACGAATAAATCTAAGTAAAAATAAAGCTTTGTATTAGAGAGTTGCCTGTGAAGCCATTGTAAAAAGGTGGAGTGAATCCAGTAATGGACACTACAAATAATAACAATAAAGATATTTGCAGTTAGTTTTAGGATCAATTGGCATAGTTCAGTCATGATTTTCCAAAGCGACTAGCAATTCTGAGCACCAGATTTTACAGTACTTTACCAGGGCCTGGTTTTCAGATTGTTGGTACTTAGTGTTTTCTGCAATAAATCCTCTTTAAGGTGTCATAACTTGGAAACCCTAAAATTGAGCAATCTAAAATGACTCAGCATTTTAAAAACCTTATCCTGAAGATGTGGGAGAAAATCAATAATCATTGTCCTTATCAGCTAGTCTTCAAAGAAGCTGTGTCAGTGCGTTTGAAATTGAAAGTATTTATATAGAACAGACATCCTTTTGATTTGAAATAGAAGTGAAGGGCAGTCTCTGTTAACCAGAGTATTCTGTAAATAGTGTAAAATCAGAGTTATTCAGTGGTATATTTTTTGCCCAAGTACCATGTGTAAGAATATGTTTAGTCAATAGGTGTCAGTAAAATCGAAGCTATTTCTTAGCTAACACCATCTGACTCATTGTTAGGAAACAAAATCCATTTGGGCTTTATTCCTGATGTGCATTAAAAAGCTCATTAAACACCAATCACCTGCTGTTTCAGCCTATCCAGATGACCAGAAATTTGAAAGAACATTCCCCCTTGTGAAATGAATATTCGGTTATAGGCTCCACTGGGATCTCAGGTTCATGGAATTTTGTGTTTGTATTTATTTTTTCCCCCTTTTTTTAAACAGACTCCCACATCTTTGGAAGAACCAGATGGATTCAGAAAGGTACAATGTTTTCCCGTCATTAAATTCAAAATGTTAGATTAGACGTTTCATGGGTAATTACTTTTAAATGACTTTTTAAAGGATCTTGAAAAGAGCTGGTTACATTAGGGTGTCTATGTGAAGTACCGTACTTTAGTAAGGACACTGCTTTTCTACAAGGCCTGGAGTACACTTAAAAATTAGGTCAACTTAGGTACACAGTCCATGTTTTGTACCCTGACCATTGAGCCTGTTTTGACCTAGCGCCCAGTGGAGATGAAGGTAGGTTGATGGAAGAATTCTTGCAATGACCTAGCTATCACCTCTTAAAGAGGTGAACTAACTACATCAACAGAAAAATTCCTTCCATTGACATTTGTAGGAAGTGGCTATACCTCAGTTGTGAGTGGCACGTATGCAATGTCACAGATAAGCTGCTGTAGCAGCTGTAGTGGAGTCATAACCACACACGTAAATATGAGAAGCAGATTCCCCACCATGCACCACCCATGGAGCCCACCTCTCTTGGGGAAACACGGCTTCCCGGCCCACTAGATACAGGGCTCCCCCCAGCATTTCACATCACCCAGCATCCCCCTTCCCCTGGCACCCCTCTACCACCAGCTCATGATGCTCACATCACCCACTTTCCTCCAGCACCGCCCTTCCTCCTGGTGGCTTGCATCGCTCACAGTGCACCCTTTCCTAATACCTCCTCTTTCCTAAAATCCCTGCTTTCCCCTGCCAGCCCCCTGGACCCACCACCTGCCCCCTGCTGGGCTCCTGGCCTCTGCCGTTGGCCTCATGAGCCCCCCACTCACACCCTGGGTCTGCCACCAGCCTTCTGCCCCCGCTGGCCTCACCCCCCGCCACTGCCCCACGGCAGGTTTCCCAGCCCCACTGCCAGCCTTGCCGGGGATCCCTGTTGGTCCCTTGGGCCCACCACTGGGCCCCCTGCCAAGCTCCCGGGCCTGCCACCCACTTCCCTGGGGCCACTGTTGCTCCCTGGGCCCACCGCTGCTGCCTGGGCCTGCCATCAGCACCCCTGCCAGTCTCCTAGCCCCACCGCCCACCTTCCTGGTACCCTCCACTGGCCTCCTGGGCCTGCCACCCACCTCCCCAGGCCCACTGTCAGCCTGCTACCAGCCCTGCCGCTGGCTCCACAGCCCACCACCGCCTCCTTGTCAGTCTCCCAAGCCCCACACCAGCCCCACTGCTCCCCCTGCCAGTCCCCCCAGCAGCCTCCTGGCCTCGCTGCCTGCTTCCTCAGGGTCCCCTGGCCTGCCACGGGCCCCAACGCCAGCCTCGCTGGGGCCGGTGGGGGCCCCAGCAAGTCTGGCTGGGGGCCCCGGCAAGGCTGGCAGCAAAGCCGGGGGGGCCAGTAGTGGACTGGGGGGCATGGTGGGGGCCATGGCCAGGCCAGCAGTAGAGCCGGGGGCGGTGGCAGGCCTGGGGTCCAGCAGAGATCCAGACGAGGCCAATGGTGGGACCGAGGGGTCCAGTGGCAAGGCTGGGGGACCAGCAGGGGGGCTGGCCGTGGACCTGGGGGACTGGTGGGAGCCACAGTGAGGATGGTGACTAGGCCAGGGAACTGAAGGGGGGGCCAGTGGCAGCCTGAGGGGTCAGCGAGGGCCCAAGTGAGGCTGATGGTGGGGCAAGGGGGCTGGTGGTGGGGCTTGGGGGGGTGGAGGGCGAAAGGTGGGGGGGTAAAAGGGGCTCAGTTTATCTCTGCCAGGACAGCAGCAGGAGGCAGCTTTGGACATTTCCCACCATGCACAGCCCACATACCTGGGCTGCACAGGGCAGGAGATTTAAAATGGCCCCAGCTTCCAGAAAATTTTGTGGCACACTTGGTGGGTTGCCAAGGCACACCCCAATTGAAAACTACTACTCGAGGCAGCAGGTTAGCCTAAATGTTATGCATTGCAGTGCTGAGCCTAAGCACCTCTGTGGATCCAGACTGTAGGAACGTAAGTCTCATTGAAAGTCAGCGAGACTCAGGCATCTAAGGACCAGATTTTTAAAGGTATTTTGGTGCCTAACTCCCATTGGAGCTAGGACCCAAAATACCTTTAAAAAACTGGCCCCAGATAATTTTTTGGAAATGGGATTTAAACTCCTAATTCATATTTTGAAATTTTAACTTGGCTCATCCACCCCATGTCCCTTGTAGGAAAAGTAATTTGTCTAATAGTATTAGAATAAGCCCTGATGCTATGCAGCGTTCTGCGAAGGAATTTCTCTTGGGACTGATCCCATAAAAGGCTGAAATGACAAAGACTGGAGATGAAAAGAGAGGGGCTTGAAAGAAGAGAAGAAAACACCAGCTTTTGACTAAGATTATGGAGCAGTTCTTCTGGGCCTTGCTCCTGCTCCCATTAAAGTCACTGAGTCTTTCCATTGACTTTAATGGGACTGAGTCAAGACCTTTTTCTCTCCCAGTAATTGCTCTATTCATAAATAATGCTGACTCCCACTTTCATCTGCCCTTTGTTATTAGATGATGCAGACTGAGACTTTATTTACATCACACAAAATTAAATGAATGAGTAATGAGTTTGTGACTGTATCACCACATCACCCTGTGTCAAATAATTCTTACTCTGTGGAGAGAGGACATCTCCCCCTGAGACTTTTGTCCCACTCCTGTGGAGGGATGCTAAACACACGCACCTGGCATTAAGCTCCTTTGTTACACACATCCTGATTATGTAATTCTGAAGTCCTTCCCATGCCAAGGCTTCTCAGTGCAGCAAGGCTGTACCCCAGGTGCTCAAAAAATGGGGTATGGTCTTATGGCATTCTTATCTCATGAAGTACTTGTCTGTGCATTGTGATAGCCATGGCTCTCTTGAATGATTCTGGCTAATTTTGAACACTTATGGTAACCTTCAGAGCCTTTTCCTTGTTGCATCTGTAGCTCAGTTTTAGGCACTGGGTGTCATGAGCCATATATCAGGGATACCAGATTCTTTTCAGCATGATGGCTCAAGTGGTAAGAATTTTCCCTTGAATTCCTAATCAGCCTAGAAAAACAATGTGGCTTTTTTTAATTTTTGCTGTGGAGGCTGGCTGTGTGACACTGAGCAAAACTATTTTCTCTTGGAAATGAGCCTGAAGGGAAAGTCCAGAGAGAACCAATCAAGGACATCTGTTTTAATATGCTTCCCTGGTTAGAGTTGCCTGTAGCAGAGGCTTATGACTCCATTGTATCTCCATAGAACAGTGAGATTCCATCCTTAAATTCAACATAGCACCTAACTGTTGGCTTTATCAATTTCCTCCTGAGTAGAGTCCAGATACACTGTCTGATGATTTCTTATGATACTTGCATGACGTTAGCCATTTAGTTGCAGTTAGGCCCTAGGCACGTATCCCTGCCAAGTTGCAGTGAAACCCTTCCTTAAGTTTTGAACAACAATCCAGTGCAAAGAGAGACAAAGGGAAATCCAAAAGAACCAGAATACACTGTGAGCAAGAATAAAATAGTTTCCTTTACACTTAAAGGAATGATGGGAGGGAGTTCTAGGGGCTAGGTGGTTTAGAAATACTAATGATCCTAATTTCCAAAGGGACAGCTGTGTTAGTCTAGTTCAGCAAAACAAACAAGGAGTCCTGTGGCACTGAAAGGCTAACAAATTTATTTACTGCATGAGCTTTTGTGGGAGAAAATCCCACTTCATCTGATGCTTACAGAATGTGAGGAAAATATTCCCCATCTTCAAAGCATCTGAAGTGGAATTTTCTCCCACAAAAGCTCATGCGATATATAAATTTGTTAGTCTTTCAGTGCCACAGGAATGCTTGCTTCTTTCAATGATCCTAATGCTTCTGTCATTTACACCCATCTTATACCAGTGATGGTCCATTGATTTCAGTAGAGTCATGTTGGTGCTACTGAAAGCAAAATTTGGTTCATTATAAGCAGAGATAGATGTATGAGTTAAATATTTCTTGGCAAAACAGCAAGGGGCATTGCTCATCATGAGAATGAGAAAATGACATTGATCAGTCTGTTCTGATTGCTATCCAAGCTGGGAAAAGGACAAAAAGTATGACTGTAAAGGAGAAAATTCAGATTAAGTGATCTATGGTATTACTAGCAGTTGAATTAAGTATTTTTTTAAATATACATTTTGTGTTGGCTGTATCCCTTCAAAACTGTAGCAGATGAAAATTCTCTGGGTGAATGACTGATGATATAACTTAACTTGTACTGAAATACTACACTACTTGTGGGAAGAGGCTGCATCACCTCATAACATGCAAAATCCACTCCACTGAGTATGTGTGCTGTAGGAGCAGACCCCTCTTTGGGGTCTTGCATGGTGCCTACGCCATGTGCTGATCCGCTACTCCAGTGAATTTTACCCTGGATGATCCCGCTTTCGTGAGGAGTCTTGTAGAAGCAGCAGAGGCAGAATGTCAGGTGCTGAGTTGATCTTTTGCTTCTGTGCCACGTTCCTGGTGATTCTCACCTCACCTTCCATGTTTTAATAGTTTGTTTTTTAAATTTTGAGTGGACTCAGTGGGAGGTGGGAATGAACAGTTGCTGCTGGTCTCGTTCCATGTCTCCATTCCATTGCCTGGCTGCCTGGGTGAATGCTGATATTCTGTGCCAAAGTCTTTTCTTCATATTAATGTGCTTCTTCCTGCTCCTGCCCTCTCATTTTTCTTGTCTTCTGAGGACATGCCATGAGCTAGACCTTCCCCCTACCTAGTTGAACGCTAGGGATAATGATCTCTTTAGGAAGGATTTCTAATAGAGCAACAAAGAAACATTTGCAGGAAATTGTATCAGTTGCTGAGTTTTTGGCAGGTCCCCATGATGGGGTAATGTGTATGCATATGTGTCTGTAGTTCACGTAGTACACACTGGGACATTATAGAGCAAATACTAAATAATGATGATAAATGTTACCTTTGAAAGTTGGCTCACAGCCAACTGAAAATATTCTACAAGTATTCTTAGCATAAACAGGGAAGCAAAAGCTGGTTATTTATGGGGCTAGGTAGCACTGTTTGATTTATTTTCAAATTACATGGCCTTGCTGGCACAAATAATTTTGGCTTTGTTGTTTATACAAACAAAATAATTAGAATTTATTAAATTTGTGGTCATGTAATTGCTTCCCTTTGAAAAATTGCTGGATGTAATCTCAAGAAACACATGGACAGAGGGAGTATGTAATGTAATCTTCTTTAGAAATCACCATAGATCTTGAGTCAATCAAATTAAAGCAGCCATCCAGGAAGCTATTGTGGATAACGCTATAGCACTCATTCTTGGCCTGGCAGAAAACAGTAATAAGACAGACTGAATTTAAGATATGACAAGAATTATAGAGGAAACAAATTTATTTACAATAATAAAGCATGGCATATATATGGTGTCCTGTTAAAATGCATCATAAATTTTATTTTTTTGGCAGATTCCTGGCAGGTGTTTGGTCATTTGAAGTCTGTTGTAAAATAACTGCTTGGTAAAATGGAAATGGTTTTTAAAAAGTAATTAAGACAACACATTTTTCCCAGTTAATGCCTGTTTTATGAACGCTAAGAAATCTTTCCTCTCTTACCCAAAATTTTGAGCCCAAACACACCAGGTCCTTGGATCTGGATTTTAGAATAGTGGCTGGAGTCTGTCTTCACTCCAGCCATCATCTTTTTCCTTCCAGTGAGAACTGGCTTGAATGTTTTTGTTCATTCCAGGTGCACTCAGGCCTGCCTGTGCCAACACTACCTAAGCATACATGATTCAGAGCAAAATGGACTTCTTCTTACCATTTAAAACTATGACATATTCAAGCCTCCAGGGACGTAAGGGTAGTATCTGGGCTCAGCTGGTCCTTCTACCCCAGCCTCAGCACTGTCTTCCTGTGCCTCCTCAGCAGGCTTGAGCAGATGGGGTCCTTGGCTCTTTGTTCCCCTCAGGCTGGTTTTCTAATTATCTCCATCAACTTTTTTTGCAGCAAATTTGAAATGGGCCTCCAGGCTGTTCTGGGATACTGGACTTCAGTTTTGTAGCAGCACTGCATGTCATCTCATAGATGCACCACCATATCTTCTGCTCACTGTCAGAGATGCCTGTTTATTAACTTTCCCCACTGCTTCCTAAACTTTTATCAAGGATCATTTATCCCAAACTTATTTTGAGTGGGCGGAGGGTAGGTGGGAGAACAGAGAGAGAGAATCTTCTGTTAATCATGTTATGAGCTTGCCGTGTTCAAAACTAGAGACTTGTTGTGTGTCCTTGTGTATAAAGAATTGTAGAAGGCAGCACTTCCCACCACAGCTAAGTGCCTGCTGAAGGCCAAACAGAGTGTGGCCCTCAGAGAGCAGCTTCCTCCATGTTCCACCTCCTACGGAAAGAATGAGAGAGATACTTCTCTTCCTGGCAGCATTGATGCTGTAACTATGGAGTTTAAGGAGGTCTTGGATGCGCAGCTAGGGCATCTGCAGAATGATGACAGAAGTGGACATTGGCCACAAATGGAAAAGCTCAGCATCTCTGCATCCACTCTAGCAAGACTAGATAAATGGGAGGGCAAAGGCAGAGCAGCTGGCTAGGCAGTTAAAGGACAGCTCCAAAAATAAGGTAAACTTCAAAAGCAATATTGAATTCTTGAGAGTTATGTGATGGGATTTTCAAAAGTGCCTGAGGGAGCTAGGAGCACAAGTTGCACTGAAAATCAGCAGAGCTGTGCTCTTAGATGCATTTGAAAAATCTCATCCATAATAGCTATCCCTCACTGAGCAGGTCACTGTTACAGGGATCTCTCCCTTAATAATGCTGATATTAAACTTTGTGCCAGTGAGAATGGTACCCCCCCTATCCTGATCCTAGTGGAAGTGCTCATTTTCTGACAGTGGGAGAAAGAGTTACCCATCATCTTCAATGGGCAAGGACAATTCTTCCCCAAATCTGCCACCCAACAAAACTACAACTCTTGGCAAATAGTAAAACATGGTCTGGTTTTTAAAGGCTCTGCAGTCTGAAAGACAAGAATCTAGAACAAATGCTTCATATTGCTACACTAGGATACTGTGGGAACAACGGAGAATTAAACAGGAACAGAGAGTAACTACTGAGCCGAAATCCCTGGTGAAATTCACTGGTTTCCATGGCTTGCACCAAGGAGAGATTGGTGTGTTCTGTCTGTCAGATGTTGAAGAGCCCATTTGGTAGAATCATAGAGGCGAACCCTGAAAGCTTCACTCAGGATTTGATGGTGCCACCTGTACATTGGGTGATCAGTCCCTAGCTCTGTGATTAAGTCTTTTGTAATCAATAGGACTAGTCAACATGAGGGTGCAGAATTCCCAAACCCAGTTAGATTTTATTCAGTCCTTACTTAGACTTAACTGTCATTTAAAAGCATATTAAGAACCTCAGAGTGTGGCTGGTAGGACTAATAGAAAGGAAAGACCAGTTAGGACACCCAGTTGTGTTTAGTGCCTTGGACACAATGGTCAAGAACAGCACATCCACATGTAGAAATGGCTCCTGCAGTGCTTGCAAGTCACTAACTTGCAGTTGACTGTGTAAATGCTAGCTGTGTGCAATGAAATTCCCTCAGAGGCACCTTAGTTTAGTCTCCCAAAGCAAAAGATGAACACAAGCAGCTGGAAGCACCCAAATTATCCTCAAAGGGTCTGGGAGTTTTCACTGACTTAGTGGAATTTGGAGTAGGCCTTAACCCAGTCAAAATGCAGCAAATCAGTAATAGCAGAGCAAACAGCTGTCACTCAACTTCCTCACCATCCGCCAGATCCAGTAACTACATCTCCACTGGTCATTTGATATAGCAGAAGTAAATCATCAGCAACTGAAGAATATTTTTACAGAATCATTATCCCATGCTTTGAAACTGTGTGTCTGGGTTTGTGCCTTGGCAACTTCTATAAATGCTTCAGCATTTACATGTTCATAGATAGAAGTTATAGAACCAGGAGACTGAGGTTTTGAGTTACAAGCAGGAGAGACGCCTCCGAAATCCCTAAGACAGCTAGATGCAGAGCATCCTTCTGTGGCAAAATTTTAGCTTACTGACATTATATTCTCTGCTAGTGTTTTTAAAGGGCAGCATCTGTTGTGAACACTGTAGGAGTAAGGCGTTGCTTAGTAATCTGATGGGAAGTGGGAGCCAGGAATTCTGAGCTCAAATTTCTGATCCCACTTCTGACACTGATTTCTTCTGTGGCCTTGAGCAAGTCACTTAATTTCTGTTTGTTTCCTTATTTGTAGAATGAGGCTAACTATCCCTCACAGGGGTGTTATGAGAATTAATTAGTTCAGATTTGTAAAGTATGTAAATGACTAGTACTGTGTACATGTTTAATATTATTACTGTGCTGTCAATGTAGATTTATGCCCACTGAAGAAATAGTCTTATCCAAGTATTGGGCCACTTTCTAACAGCCTCATCTTCTTTTCTTTGATGTCAGACTGCTAACAAATCTTGAACACTTGCTTGTGTGTGCATAAGATATTTAAAATTCACCAGAAATCCTGCCACTGTGAGCCCTCTGCTTTAATGAATATTTACTGAAGTCCCAGGTTCAAAATAGGTTCTGTATCATTGGTGTGTATCCAGAACAACTCCTTGAGGTGTCAGTGGATTTACACCAGTGTAACTGAGAGCAGAATTGGGCTCTTCTCTTCCTCTCATGGAATCCTACTATAATGAATAATCACTGAGCAACAGTTGTGAGTTTTCCCCATCTGTCAGCTTCTCCTTTTTGTTTGTCATGCTGTTGCATCTTGTGAAGTATACGATTTGTCTGGCAGAGCATGAAAAGCTGTGGGTTTGGCTGTAATAATGTGGGAGACTTCTTCTGCCTTCCATGCCTACAAGGAAGGCCGGCAGCAAATACAGATGGCCGGCAGCAAATACGGATGAGACTGCACTGGGAGACCAAACCAAATCAAATCTCTGAGTGATCTGGGCATACTGAATACAAGCAGCCTGTGAAACTCTTCTACTGAGGCAAAGCCCAAGGCTGCTTGGCTTCTCCCTTAAAGCAAAGCTTTCATTTTGCTGTGACATAATAGCTACTAAAACAGACCTTTTCTCTGCTGGATGTGTGTGTGTGTGAGAGAGAGAAAGAGAGAGCATTTATAACTGCTTAGTAATCAGAAACCTGACCCTAAGGATAGTTGTTTTCTTTTTCCAATGAAGCCAAGTTATAATTCCTAGCACTGAGATCTATTAGCCTATGGAATAACCTAAGAGAAGAAATTCAAGACCCATCTTTAGAATCACTCAGACTGTAGAGATGCTCAGGAATACACCACAGGGAACAGTTCTGCACTCAACAAGATGACCTAAAAGGTCTTTTGCACCTCTGGTGTTATTGATTCTTGGAAATATTTGAGTTGTCTTTATGCTTTGCCCCTCCACCAGTTATTGTCATTATTTTTCTTGTTAATGCATTCAGTAAATACATCATCCTCATTTTGTCTTTTAGAGCCGTCCAAGGGGTGTGTGTGCTTTCCTGCACCGTGTGTGCTGGGCTGCACTGCCGCTACAGATACTCTTGTTGTTCTTGCTGCTCCTGGCATTTCTGCTCCCTCTGGTGGAGGAGACTCACAGCTGCAAGCTTGCCAACAACTTTGCCCGCTCCTTCAACTTGATGCTGAGATACGAAGGCCCTCCTCCAACTTAACTACTCTACGGGCCCATGGCAAGAGGTGACTGACTTACATCTAGGCTGCTTTTTCCTCGATGTCTTGACAACTGCTAGTCCTCTCAATCTAGGGCTTCTAATACAGCCACCAGCTTAACTGGAAACATCAAATAAATGCAGCATAAGGTTAGTCCATATAAATCAGGTATTAACATTTAGAGCTAAATTAATATTTTTACACTATATGAATATATTTATACAATGAGTGTACATATATCTATTTTATGTGTATATAACTATAATGAAAAAAATCTAAACACTGTTTTAGTCTAATCCTGCCATATTTTTTGCTTCTGTGTTTGTTCAGCTATGAATAGCAGATATTTTTTTTAAAAGTCAGTTCTTGTTGTTTACAACTGAAGTCAAAATGACCATGGTACAATAGGGATGTTCCATGAAATTGTGTGCCAGAAAATTTGTCATTGAGAATGAAAGGAAATGGAATCATGTTTAAATAAGCTATTTAATATTCAGCCCTAGCAAAAGGGGGGAGTTTTTAATTAGGATCAGTTGCTGTTTTTTATTTCTGTGGTTGATCCAGTCACCACTCATGCCAATGCAAAGACTCTTATTGATGTCAGTGGTGTGGGACCAGGCCCATAGTATAGTCAAATGTTGTCTGTGACAGTTTTACCAACTTTCTCTATTCCTTTGTTCTCTGTTACTCCTGAAGAGGAAGAACTGTGAAGGGAAAGCTGAAAATAATGGAACATTTTTCTAAACCTCATTGTAGTGAAATGATTTTGGAAAAAAAATCTATTTTATTTTATTTTATTTTATTTTGTGCAGCTACAGTATACGAATCTCTGTGTAGCTGTGAACTGTGCAAGAGGAAAGAAATACGATCTTTTAAATTACAAAGGTCATCCACATGAATGCTTGTTGCACAGAAATTGCTCTGAAATGGACCACATGATCTGGACCAGTGGTTCTCAATCTTTTGTGTGCCACAACATACTTGGCAGCATATTGCATCTCTACAGAACACACTAGCCCACTCCCACCAAGCCAAACCCACCCATCTCCCTGGCTCTCCACAACACACTTACCACGGAGTGGTGACACAGTAATGTGTCTTAATGCAGTGGTTGAGAACCACTGATCTGGACAGTGGGATATAGTTTGTCTAAGCCTCAGCATACTAAAGGGTCAAAGCACAGAAGGATATTAACAAATGCAGTCTATAAACATGATTCCTTCCTGAGGCCAGGGTTATGCTAGTGGGTTGCTAACAAAACCTGATCTAGTGTAATGGTGTCAAGTACTACAAGATTTAAAAAATCTGAATTCTGAGACTCTGAGAATTGTCAGTGCCTGTTTTCATCACCTTGTCTTTTTTAATAGAAATGTACACATTCAGGATACTTTTGAATGTAAATGCTGTTTGTGGCATTACTCTCCTGGAACCATTTCATGGTGGTGTTTTACCTAATTGGAGCCCGCATCTTGTCCAAAGGTGGGAGAGAGGATTGTTCCAAATTTGTGGTGCTTCTTTGGTTCATCCCTTTTTCTGTTCATTTTTATCCTCAAAATCATACTCATCAACCTATTAGAAGAAAAATCTTAGTTACTTCTTCCTATCCTGGCTATTTCTTTGAGTAAAACTCGAATTCTAGATGGCAGCAACTGACCTTTTTGTCACTCTCCAGTCAAGTTCCAAAATACAATTAATTCTCTATTGGTTATGCATTATTGTATAACTAGGGATGGGATTAGCTTTTTTTGTACCATAAAAAATATAGGAGATTAATTACATTCTGCCATAGTCTACTTTGCCTGCAAATTTCCAGTCCCCTGTTGTAATACATGGGACTTCTGTGCCAAAGTAAAGGTTAGAATATAATCCATAGTTACATGTTATCTTATTTGATGTAAATCATGACCTAACTACTGAACAATTCCATTAAGTATAACCGTGATTACATAGTAACATGTGTTAGTTCTGCCTATTGTGTCAATAAGTAAAAAGAGCTAAAGGAACGAAGTTCAGATCTGAGATTTCCCCAAAATCTCTCTCTTTTTTAATTGGGAAAGATTGGAAATGAGAGAAGAGAGGACAGGGTAACATAGTGGGGAGGAAATAGTGATGAGCATGGAATAGAAGAAAATAAACACTGGAGGAAGTTAAGGAGATGGGTGCTGATAAGGAAGAGAGGTGTGAGGAAAAAGGGCTAGGGCTCTGGCATTTTTTTGCCTTCCTCTGCAGCGTGGGGCATGGCTCATGTGTGGGTGGATATCTTAAAGTCTTTACATCATGATTTGAAGACTAATAACTCAGTCATAGGTTACAGGGGTCTCAAACTCAAATCACCATGACAGCCGCATGAGGACTAGTAGAGAGCCTCATGAGAACTAGGATGTTAGCCTGAGGGCCGCACCACTGAAACCTTTTCATACAATGATATTGTAAATATCGGGAACAATAGTGCCATTGTGGACCGCAGGAAATAGCTTTAGGGTCTGCATGCGGCCCATTGGCTGCGTGTTTGAGACCCCTGGGTTAAGAGGTTTATTTGCAGGAGTGGGTGGGTGAAGTTTTGTGGCCTGCATTTTTTTTGGAGGTCAGACTAGATGATCATATGTGTCCCTTCTGACCATTGAGACCTACAATAGGGTCTGAAAAAGGAAGGTATGAAAGATGAGAGAGAATAGAGAATGTAAAGATGAACACTCTATTACGGTCCACCTAGTCTGATGGTTTTCAACCTTTTTTCATTTGTGGATCTCTAAAATTTTTTAAATGAAGGTACAGACCCCTTTGGAAATCTTAGTCTATGGCAGTGTTTCCCAACCAGTGTGCCATGGCACACAGGTGTGCAGTCAGGTCTGAGCAGGTGTGCACCAAATTTTTTGAAAAATCACTCAGAGCGCTGGATTGGCTCATGAATATTGATGAATTCATTTGGAAACTATATGGTGGTGTGCCTCAAATTAAATAAATGTAGCAAGATGTGCCACAGCAGAGAAAATGTTGGGAACCACTAGTCTATGGACTCTACAGGTCTGCACAGGGTATTGCAAATCACTGATGCAGTCTACCTCCATGCTTCTGCATGATTATTCTCCTTGTACATTGTCCTGTCTTATTTCAAATGTCCAAGTGATGGAGACTCCATCATTTCTCTGAAGAGACTACTCCACTGACAGAGGGCTCTCACTGTCGGGAGGTCTTGTCTACACAAGCATTTTTTTTCATGCTTTCTGCAGTTGCAGTGACACCAGAACCAGCAAGGGTGGGAGTCTAATACAGAGGGAACACTGGTGTTCTAATAACTATGTTGTCTCACCCCACTCAGAGCAGGTGGAGAGGACAAGCTGGTCAAATTGCTGTCAGCTGCTCATGGCTCATCTACACTGGAGCTGGTCATATTTCAAATTTTGGAATTCTGATTAAAATGTTATTGCAGTTGTGAAATTCAACTGCAAAAAGGGAAACACAATTATCTCTATACATTTTTCAATCAGTTTTGCAATTGTTAAGTTCCAGAGGGGTAGCCATGTTAGTCTATATGTAGCAAAAACAGTAAAAGTCCTGTGGCACGGTAAAGGCTAAAAAATTTCTTGAGGCATAAGCTTCTGTGGACTGCAACCCACTTCATCAGATGCACTTTAGCCCATGAAAGCTTGTGCCCAAAGAAGCTTTGTTATTCTTTAAGGTGCCACAGGATTTTCATTGTTTGTGCAGTTATAGGAAATTAGAAGGGAATTAAAAGGAAAAATGGAAGAGTGGGCAGAGCCAGAGAGGAGGAATGCAGTGTGAAGGAGGAGCAGAGGAGATTCTTAAACAATGCAGATAAAAACTGGCAGCTAAGGGGTAGGAGAAGAGAGAGACAGAAAGGTGACTGAAAGCAGAAAGGTGAGAGACAAATCTAGGGTTTAAGTACAAACAGGAAAGAAAGGAAGGCATCAAGCTGTGTCTTTCACAAAGGAGACAGATGGAAAGGAACTATAATTCACACTCAGTGAGGCAAATGAATTTTTTTTCGCAACTGTTATTTCCAGTGGGAGGGGAGATGCAGCCTTGTCTCCCCTGGTTAGTTCTAAAGGGGGAGCTGTGTTAGTCTAATAAAGCAAAGAAAGCAAGGGGTCTTGTGGCACTTAAAGATTAACAGATTTATTCATCGCATGAGCTGTTGTCAGAGAAAAGCCCACTTCGTCAGATGCTTTGAAGACGGGGGAATTTACAGAATTGCATGAAAATCTGCATATTAATTCAATTTCAATTAGATTGTGTGAAAGCAGGACTGAATTGTGACTATGGCTTATTTTCCCCTTATAACAGCTAATTTGACTTCATCCTCCTCTATGTGCTGTTTTCCAGTTTGAATTTTTACAAATGCTGTGATCTGCTGTTGCAGTATGACCTGATCCCATGCCTTACACCCCCCTGCATTTATTTTCATCCCATTCTGTAAGTTCCCCCTCTTCAAAGTGGCTGACAAAGTGGGATTTTCTCCCACGAAAGCTCATGTGATAAATAAATCAGTTAGTATTTAAGTGCCACAAGACTCCTTGCTTTTTTTCTTTTCCCCTCGTTAGCTGGTTCAAGAGCCATGCAAGTTACTCTCTCTGCTTCTTCTAAATTGTTGACAAACCTGAAAAAACCAAGTGTCAGCACAGCAAGGATTTAATCATCTAAGCTGCTGACTCCATTTCAGGACAGTGTCAGTTTGTACAAAGAATCAGAAGTGGGAGGGGACAAGATAGAGATGTAGCAGTGTTGGTAGCACAGTCTCATTCTGCTTCTTCGAGGGTTGTTGGACTACTCTTTTGTGGTGAAAAAATGAAGTCCAATAGTGTGAATGGCAAGAGAGAAAAGTATAACAAGCAAGAAAAGTTAGTTAAGGTGAAGATTAAGGAAGAAACAGTCAAGTTTTTATGCATGAAAACTGCAGAATTTCCCAAATGTTTCTGGGCACTGGCCTTTCTGGTGTGGATTGTTCTTGAGGCAGCAGTGCATTTTGTAAGTGTTGGTGTAACCTGCTAGGGTGGGCTCGAATGCATTCACTCGCCCCTCTCCAGTGCCTGCCTAACAGAGAAACCCCTGCAGAAAGCAGCTGGAGAGCCAGGATCCAGTCTGTTCAGGACTCACAACCAAGACTGCTCAGAGTTCCCATCCCACACTAAACTACTACTCAGCATAAACATTAACAATGAACTTCATTAACTAACTAAACAAACCTTATCCTAAGAAACTATAATAAATTTAAACAAAACAGTAAGAAACCCAAGAGTCCCAATGTTCAGGTGGAGTCATCCTTATTGCAATTTCAGTCTTTTAAGTCCTTGAGGCTTAAATGCAAAACAGAAGCCAGCCTCATCTCCTCTGGCTGCAGGAATCTTCAGACGAATGCCATGCAGTTTTTTCTTCCTCCTGTGTAGCCAGCACAACACAATCAGGTCACTGGCCATCCAGCTCTCAGTTCTATTGCAGACAACTCCCCTGCAAAACTATCCAAAACAGGGAGAAAACATCCTGCAGTCCACTCTCATGCAGCTCCTTTCACTCAGTCCCTGAGCACATGGACTCTGCAGCTCTCTCTGTTTGCTCCTTTCCAGGCTGCTCCTCTCAGCCTTCTCCCTGGGCATGCAACTCCAGCATAACAATAAAACTTGTGGAGCCTCCTCAATGTGCTACCACCACCCTCTTACCAGAAGGTTCTGGTTTCTGGGCTGCAAACTCTGCCCAGCAACGTAACCCAGCCATAAGGGTTCCCTGAAAGAGATCACTCCTTTTTAGGCACATGGGTTACATTGGTGGTACAAATCTAGGGATAGTAAGGAAATTCTTTCCATGCAGAGGAGCTTATGACAATAACTATAGCATCACTTTGAAGTTTCAGTGTTGTGGCAGATTTGAAAAAATCTAAATTAGCACCACAGTTGCTGGGGTTTTGCTGTGAATTTATTCTTTAACATTTTTGCTGTAAAGCCTGGTGAGTTTTGATGTGTAATCACAACAAATCCATTTTTATAAACAAACTAAGCAGTATAAATATCTCATAATAGAGGTGGATCTTTCTTTCTAACAGAAATAAGCTCAGGCATGAGGTCCTGATTTCCCGCTCACACCTGTTTTACTCCATTGTCACTTCAGTGATCTCAGTGGAGTTACTCCCAGTTTACATTGATGTAAGAAAAATGTAAATCGGGTCCGTTGTGTGTCTGGTGGGGAAGGTCAAGGAGGAAAAAGTCCCTTCCTGCTTCTTCCGTTTCTTAATTTAATTCAGAAGTTTTTGCCTTAACTGATTTTTGGGAGCATAACTGCTATTAAGACCTGAAGCTCAAATAATGTAAAGGAAAGTCGATCCAATTCTCCTCTGACTGGACCTTGTTGGTTTCCTGTGTCAAAAAAGTAGTTTCAAAAGCAGCCTCACAAACTTTAGGTACAAATAACCATATGTATGGCATACAGTTTTTTGGTTTTTTTCCCCCCTTGCCCTGACTTTTATAAAATCTTAGATCTTCTAGGACTAGATCTAGGTAAAAATTTTTGGCTGAAACCTTTCCATGAGTAAGTGTTGGTTTCACTTGTTTGTTTCTGTTGAAAATAAAGAACAAATTCTGAAAAATTCAAATATTTCATTTTGACATTTTTTTAAATGAAGCCTTTTGCTGTTCTGATTCAAAACAACTTTTCATTCCAATTTTATGTCAGCATTATTTTAGAAGATTGAAAGGGTTTTCAGTTTGTTTATTTATTTAGGTTCAGCCACTGAACTGAAAAATCAGTTATTCACCCAGCTGTCTCTGACATCTGTTAGTAATGGGGAGACTTCACAATTGAGCTTCAGATTGGGACACCACATTGAGTCAGTGGTAGCAGGTACTTAAGATGCATGTCCATGGGTAGAGGCCACACTTCAGTGTTCATGCTTCCTGATCACTTTATAGCTTAATGCAGCATCAGAGCACCTTCAAGGAAAGCTATAGCCTTTAAATTAAATACATTTGAGCTTGGGAACTATTTGCACAAACTCTGTACTCAAATGCTTGTGTATGTCAAGCTCAGACTTCAGCCCCTGCCTTTGGAGAAAGGCCTCAGTCTAATTTATGAATTGTAATTGATTCTGTAGCCAGACACTTTCAACAGTTCTTTTCCATGATTGCAGTACAATGAGGTAGAAAATTGCTATTGTGCTGCAAACCTACTTATAGAATACTCTCTGATTCCAACCAGCAATTTAGATTGTATTAAATTCTATTTATATAAGCTTCTCTCCAGTGCTCTTTGTGAGGGGAAAAAAATATGTTCTGTTGTAAGAATACACGCAAAAATGTCATATTCTCCTGGTAACACTGAGATGACAAAGCAATCATAATCTCGAAGCCAAATGCTCGCTTATTTGCCCTCGCTGTTATGTTTACTATAGTCAAACATTTAGAGCTGAAAATAAAACTACTAACTTAATTAAGAAAAACATTAATTAATCATTATACATTAAGCATTTTGCATAAATTTTAGGGCTCTTAGAATCACTATTCCTCTCGGCTTAACCTTGTTTGTCAGAGTTGATTAAGGTTCTCAGAAATAAACCAGTCTCTCCATAAAGTGACTATTGCAGATACTCATGTTGTTCCTTTATATAAATAATGACCTCTTCTGTTATGTGATGGTGCCCTAGGATCTCAGGAATTTATTCAGCTTGATCATGTCTAGCACATTAAATACTTCGTACTTGGTGTGTGCATGGAACTTCATTAGTGTGAAGTGCTGTGTCTACATCTAAAAATTTAGTTTGGACATGCAAGTCTGAACTAAATAAGTCCGAGGTTAGTCCAAACTAGCCTCGGACTAGTTCTGACTAACTGCATGTTTGAACTAGCCGCGCGTCTTAGTTTGAACTAGAACATGTGGCTAGTTTGAACTAATGGCATAGTTCACACTTTTTTAGTTTGCACTAGCCGTTATTTTGAGTCTTACATATGCTTAGTTCAAACTCCGGACTAAACAAGGGATCTTACTAGACTGGGCTAAGCTCTGGCTAGCCTAAACTAAGAAATTTCTACACTTGGCAATGTAGACATAGCCAAGGAGACTTACACCAGCACTTTGAAAGGAGATAGGGTTTAGACACTCACTTGTACAAATAAATAAAGGGAGCAAATGGAATTCTGTAAAACAGTGGGTTGCACTGAAAAGTCTTAATAGCTGTTTGAAAATCCTTGTTGGGAATCATGGGAATTGCTGGATAATAGTTAATGACTAAAATTAAGTAGCAGAACATTCAATTCACTTTCAATATTTGTTTTCGCTCAGGTGCAGATGTACTTCCATGTTAGAAAAAATGTTTAGTTATCAGGATAAATACACCTGTGACTGAAATCATGAATGTATTTTGGATTATGTGTTGCAATATCCTATTGGCTGTATTGGAGACTTTACTGTCTGTTGGTTAAATTGCTATTTGACAGCTGGAAACACACCCAATGAAGTGTAAGGACTTCTTCCAAGCTTTGCTGAGGGGAGTCAGACAGGTTCTTTGTAGTTCTCAGATCATTGTTCTGCTCCAAGCTCTTAAGGTTCACAGTGTTAATCCAGCTGTGGGGGTTTGGCCATTCTCTGAAGTCTGACTGCTAAAAAAACAAAACACACACCCCCCATACACACGTGTAGATACCTTTGCTTGCCTAAGTTTCAGAGGGGTAGTCATGTTAGTCTAATTCAGCAAAACAAACAAGGAGTCCTGTGGTACTTTTATAGACACAAAAATTTATTTATTGCATGAGTTTTCACAAGAAAAATCGGAAGACTAACAAATTTATTTAATTCAGGAGCTTTCATGAGAGAAATTTTGTTAACATTTCTCCTACAAAAGCTTATGTGTTGATTAAATTTGCTTGCATAGGCATTGTGATCCATTCAGTAGCCCATTTTAACATCTCTACTATATTTAACTATGATTCCAAATGTTTGATTATGTTGTGGACTAACCACACTATTTTTTTTTTTATCAACAGACTTTTTGAGTTACACAAACATGCTGCTTCTTTATTCATTTTGCATTTGTACAACGTTAAAATAAAACAAATCCAAGAGCCTAAACAATTACATTTTCCCTAAAATGTCAGATATGATTTAATAATCTTACATGCAGTCTTTCTATTTTTTTTAAGTTTTCCAGTCTCTCAGGTTGAAAACCAGACCATGTACTTGCAGCAGAATTATCAGCATCCCCTGAAGAATAGGGTTTATCAGCAATATGCCAACACCACTGGTAGCCTAAACGGCACCACTGTAATTACTCTACTACTCACAAGCAAGCCATTGTTATCTAATCTGCATTAGCAATTGTCAGGTACTGACTGCTAATAAGTAGTTGTAGGCTGTCTCACCTACCAGCCTCTATTATGCAGAGTTAGAGGGGTGTCAGAAGAGGTGCAACACCCCCAATAAAAGTAGCAGGAGGGAGTATCCCCTCAAAAGACATGATGGTTCCTAGGTGCTGTAGCACAGGAACATAGGAATTACCATTCTGAGTGAAATCCACAGTTCATTTGGATTCGTATCCTATCTCAGGGTGTCTTCCTAACCCTAATAATTAGAAATTGGTTTATTTTGAACTTGGAAACATCCTCATCATTTTCTGTATTTTTCTATCACTTCCAAAATTCCTCTTAGTATTGACTATTGTAAATATGGTTATTCTTGTAACCATGGAAATACCATCCCTCTTTGAATGATGCTGAATTTTGGCCTCTATGATGCCAAGTGGCAATGAGTTCCACAGTTTTGCTACATGATGCATAAAAAGTTATTTACTTCTATCAGTTTTGAATTTGCCTTTTTTTTTTTTTTTCATTGGCTCTCCCTTTGTCCTTAGGTTATGTGACCAGGAGAACTAAAGCTCTCAATCTGCCTTCTCTAGGCTATTTGGTATTTTCTCTGTTATCATGTCCTCTCTGATTTTTCTTTTTTCTAATGTGAACAAATCCAGTCTTGTCAGTGCACAGTACACTTCCTGCCCTTTTCAATGGCAGTCGAACTTACATACACAAGTTACTTAAAATAACTTGTGTATCTCGGCTAGCACCTCTGCTTAACATGCAGAAGGTCCTGGGTTCAATTCCCAGGGGGTTGGACTCGATGATCTCACGAGGTCCCTTCCAGCCCTATGATTTGATTGATTGATTGATTGATCTCAGTTCAAATGCCTAACTCCTGAATTGTCCACTGTGCTGAGTCGAAGGGAGGGACCACCCCCAAACTCACTGCTACCCAGTTGCTATGGTGGTGTACTGGGATTGAACTTTCTGATCAGCCGAGTGGGTATTCACAGACCCAAGTAGTCAATCGGGATGTTTGAACCGATGCCAGCGAGTTTGCTGCCATCAGTGAAGACCTGCCCACTATCATGTAACACGTGAGTTTTTCTTGATCATTCTCATCTCCTTTCTCTGAACCTTCCCTAATTCTTCCCCATTGCTATAGTTAAATCTGACTTTTCCTTCCTTGCCTGATGACTTATCAGTTTGCTGCCCATCTCTTGCCTTATTTACTGCAACCTCCTCCTATTCACCTTCCTCTGCTCCCATAACTGTCCCCTCCAGTTCAGCCATATTTCAACTGTTAAACTCGTCTTCCTCCTCTGCCAGTCACTAAAACTCTTTGAATAGCTCCTGCCTGTAGTGTGTCAGTGGTTCTTCCTCAGTTCCACATCCTGCCCAACTCCTCCTCAGCCTAGATCTCAGATCGTGTTTCTTGACCCCTTCACAACCTGTCTTGTGTGAACAATCCCAGCTTCACTGTCCTCTTCATTACCCTCTTGCTCCCTCACCTTGCCTATTTTCAAACCACCCCATGCATGGAACAGCCTTCTCACCCCCAAAGTGCTGTGCCCTGCCCTCCTACATTCCTCATTTCAATCCCTCCTACAGACCCACTTCTGGTTCAAGACCCTCAAACACGTTAAAACTTTATTCTGATATATTTTTGAGTTATTCTAATCTAAATGAACCATCTTTTCTGGCTCTCTCAGTCCCTCTTGCCCATTTTCCAATCTGCCTTTCACACTGGAGCCTTTGTGCCTTATACAGGTGGGAGTGCATTGCTTGCACTTAATCACCACTGTGTCATTTGTATGACAGGCAGCAGGCCCCAAACTCTTCATTTTGATCCCTTTAAGTAGGCGTTCTTCCTGGATGATCCTGTTATTAGCTACAGAAATTGGCTATTTAATTAGAAAGGAAGGTCAGCATTTCAAATTCAGCTCTGTTCTACAATTGTCACTGGCTGACCAAGTCTGGGTCTGTATGCCCTGGAGCCCCATGAGATGTTTGAAAAACATCCCTGCTGTTTATGGTGTATAATTATGGCATTCAAACTGGAAAATGGTGACTTTCAACAAACCAAGGCAACAAACCATTTATCTACCCACCTTAGCAAATCATATGTTTTGGCCCTTTGGGTTGTTGGGGAAAAATGAACACAAACCATTTCTAAAAATATAAGGAATAACATTGATGGAAAGTTGCCAGAGGAAGATGGAGACTGGCGCCAACCCTGCCTGTCATTACCAGCTCTTTGGCCTGGAGCTGCCGTCTTCCTCCATCTCGAATTCTCACTTAGAGGGTTCCGTTTTCATAACCTGGGGCCCCCCAAAATCAAAATGTCTCCCTTGTCAGTCCCAATCAGAGTAAAACACCACAGACTTGGTTTTCATTGCAAATGTGTGTATCCCTGTGCTCCGCAAGTAGAGCCTAGCTAGCCAGCTCGATGGTCTAGGTAGAAGAGGAAGTGTAATAATGGTGCTGCTTGAAGACAGATGACATTCCATGTCCAAGTAATTTTCAAGTGCAGCTCTAAAAAGATGTGTTTGTTTTACAATGAAGCAAGGAGAGTTTAGAGACTTATTTTAATAAGTTTTCAGTATTTTCCTCTGGTGGGGCCTGATCCCATAAGGCGTAGAGCTCCATCAAGTCCCAGTGGCTTCACCTTGTGGCTCAGCACCTTGCCAGATCAAGTCCTGTAAAGGTACATCAACACTGCAGCTGGGAGCAAGCATCCAGCAGGGGAGGCAAATTGTGAAGCTCATGCTTGGCCAGTGCTAAAAACAACAGGATGGACATTGACGCTAAGGCAGAAGCTTGGGTTGGAGCTCAGGTTGGTAGCACAGTTCTCCACCAGAGCCACAGGGTCTGCCCTACTTTTATTAATATGTTGGCTCAAGCCCTGCTGTCACAGGTCTCTCTCTCCAGGCTGTGAGGCTCCCTCCCAACTGCTGAGCAGACATCACCTAAGAGTTTTACCTGAGAGTCATGGGTTGAGCATTCTGTGTTTTTTAATTATTTAGGTGCTTCATGATTTATTCTTATGTTTGAATTCTGCGTCTCCAAATTGTATTGTGCATGTATGTGACTGGAAATGCAAAATGAATTTATACATTGGTGAAAACCTCACCGACTGCTTCTGGTTTCATGATGCTATAAGTAGCCTTGGCTGTCTTCATTTCTGGTTTTATTTTTTGTATGAGCATGTGCTCTTTTTGGAGAATTCCATGAGAGCGTTTCTGTATCTGAAAAAAATCACAGCTATATTTCCAGCCATTTTTTTCTCCTTTATTTGTTTACTGGAGTGCACTGGACATACATGAGACTTTTACAGGAACAATAATGCGCATGTGAAAATTTTCTGACATTATCTTTCACAAGATTTATAAACTCACTGACATTAAAAAGTGCTACTAAGAATGGAAGTTGCATGATCATTTATCAGGGTGTACAAAATTTTTGCAGAAGACCTGTTCTCCCTTCTAGTACCACTTGACTATGTTGGACCTAGTTCAGTTCAAAGAGCTAGGTCATAAGGAGGTTGTGGACATTTCCCATCTCACACTCCAGCTTTCTTACTTTCATCTCCTCCACCCCCACAGTCATACCTTTTGTTTAATTTTAGGAAGAATGTTTATGATGATTTGCTAAGGGTCATTGGAAGGGTGCACTGAAAAGGTATCTAATGTATGTTACCAAAAACAGCACCACAAAGGGAAGCACAACCAAGGGATTTATACTGGCATTCAACGTATTTTCCCAAAGCATTGAATAAGAACAACTTGGGTTAGTGAAATTTCCTTTAATTAGGCCTTAAATGTTGAGGGTTATTTATTTATTTAATTAAAAGATATACAGATGTGGAGATCTATTTTCCACTTGCTATTAGAGATGACCAGGAAGCCATCATCTGAACATCCTTGAACTTTAGAGGGTGAAGTTAGTGATAGCTGTACCTTAATGTGGATCCAGCTTCCAGGATTAGTGCCTGACTTTATCACAGACCAGACAAAATCCCTAATCCTGAACACAGCTGAACTTTAGGGGCAATCGGAGTTCATAGACAGACCCTAAGTGCTGTAATAGATAGGAACAGAACTCCAGGTCTGAACATTTAAGCATTTGGGAGAATTTGAACCACAGACCTGAACCCAAGTCCCAGTTTTACAGTTCAGGTCCACTTATAAATGTTAATATTCAAGAAAAAAACAAGTGTAAAAACACTTGAAGCATGAACATCTCTAATATATATGGTAGCTGATACCAATGTCAATGTTAATAACTGATGTTTATGCATACGCTGTTCAGCGTAACATTTAGGATACAAATGGTGGATGGGTGGGTGAGTGAGAGGGAGAGACTGGATAGCTGTCACTTTTCTGTTGTGTGAAAACAAGTATTCATATTGCAGGGACCATTTCCACTTTTGTCATGTAAGCTATGTTTTTTAAATACATTTGTGATAAATTAGGCTCTCTACTAAGGTAAACAATGCGGAGCCAAACAGCTGTCTCTGTACATGTGCAAGTTATCACAGTTGATATCAGGTCCAAGACAGACTGCTTGTCTTGGACCTTTCCTTAACCTTTTTGGCTTCTTTCAGGGAAATGTGGACCAGTCTATTTTCTTATTAAAACTGTGGTCTTTTGAAATGTCATACTTATTTTTCAAGTCCTTTACTCATACTCATGTTTGATGCAGAAAGACTGTAATGATAGTATTTTTGTAAACTGTTGCTTGCTTTGCATTTGGAAATAATCTGTATTCTACTGAATTCCATGTAGTTTTGAAACTCTGGTCTTCAAAAATATCTGCTAACATTCCAGATAGATCTCAAGAAGCTGCCAGCTTCTCTGTGCTTCCTATGTATGACAGTGTATGAAATTATATTTTCAGTAACAAGAGCCTGACTTTATTTATATTTACAAAACAAAACAAAAAGATGATTGGACTTAATTCAATCCTAACGTAACTCCATCATATGTATAGAGATGAATTTGGCCCATTCAGAACCCACTAATATAGTAAAGTAACATTTCCAAAGAAGCCTTGTGTAAAAACTATGGGAGAAGCCATAATGGGACCATAGCCTTTTGAGACTTAGTTCTGTGAGCCTTACTCACCCTTCTCTGTATGTTACTCCACAAGTAGTCCTGTTACAGTAGAACCTCAGAGTAACCAATACCAGAGTTACAAACTGAGCAGTCAGCTACACACCATTTGGAACCTGAAATACACAATCTGACAGCAGGAGAAACAAAAAAAAAAACAAAAAAAAAAAGAAAAAAAAAGAAAAGAAAAAGCAAGTATAGTACCGTGTCAAATACAAACTTCTAAGAAAAGGAGCTTTTAAAAAAAAGATTTGACAAGGTAAGGTAACTCTCCCAGTGTTTGTTTTATTGTAAATTAAGATAGTTAAATACATTTTTCTTCTGCATAGTAAAGTTTTAAAGCTGTATTACATGCGTGCTCAGTTGTAAACTTTTGAAACAACAACCGTAACGTTTTGTGCAGTTACGAATGTTGCAGAATGGCAAACACCCACCGTTCCTGAGATGCTCATAACTCTGAGGCTTTCTTGTAATTTCATTGGGCCTATTAAGAGTCAGGTAATCTGCCAGGTGAAGAAGAGACACAGAGTGGCACCTTTTCTTAGGGAATGTCTCTGGTCTTTTAAGTACCAGTATATAGGGGGGCTACATTTTGAATATTTCAGAGCACAATTCTAGATGCTGCTGTGTTGGTGGATTTCGCATGTATATTCAGTGATAGTTCAATTGCTGCAATCCAGATGAAAGCAACTAATGTCCCATGAACAGGGGAATGTGATTGAAATCTACAGAAAAATATTCTAGAATATGCAAAAGTGGCTTCTTCAAGAGCACTGAGAAAACCTGGCTCCCATTCAAGTAAGTAAGAGGTGTGAGTGTTCAGTGTCTCTGAAAATGAAAACCTTGGTGGTTAAATAATTGACAGTGCAGTGTGTAGAGGAGAATTTTGCTTATCTCCTAGAAAATACTTCCCCAGCTTGGTACTAAGCTTACATCTCCTTAACAGAACATGGGCTCCTCCTGTAGGACTTGATTGGACATTGAGGGCACTCAGCATCTGGTGAAATCGGGCCCCAATGCTTTGAAACACTTCACAACCAATAAAATATGAGATGGTTTTCCTGTCTGCAATAAAGATAAAGAGACTGGAAATTTATCACTCACAACTCTTGCCACCTGACTGTTTTGTGTTGCTTATAAGTGTTATCAAAGAAATAGTATTTTGTATGTTGAACTGCACTGTAAAATCAGAATATTTTACTGCATGTCTTTTTAAATGGAAAAATAATTGTATGTGATGTTGCAGTTACAATAAATATATTTTCTTTTAAGAGCTTCTCGGTTATACTGAGGCGATTCTGCATTTTTCTCTGCGTTGAATTCTTACCATCAGTGTGATTGTGCTGTCATAGAAACACAAAAGAATAAGATAGGAAGGACTAATCTCTGCTACTGCTTGCTGCCTCCTTTTCCCATCATTCCTATACACTGCTGGCAAATATATGATTGTGTTAAATATAGCTACTTGATCCTAAACTCAACAGTGATTAGAAAATACCAGCTTTTCTTTAAGACCATCCTAGCAAATGTTCTAGAAGATTATACAGGACCTATAGAAAATGCAAATTCTGTTGAATATTGTTAAATGTCTTCAGGACTCCTCTCTAAAAGATCCTCGTGCTGATTCCTGTTCATTGTTCCAGAGGAAAGAGAAAACACATACACATGCACACTCTGTATACATACACAGGGTAATGTCTTCCCTGCTCAAAGTTTATTTCTCAGTGTAACCCTGTGTGTGAGTGAGTGTTATTATAGATAGGTATGTACGGTCCTCTTTACTAACTATTTCTTTTATCATTGTGATATGTGTGGACCCTGAAATATGGTGAGTAACCAAATTATTGCCAATTTCTTTCTTGAATCCCAGCAAGACTGAGTCTGGCAGAAGTGACAAAAGTTGAACTTCAAAGAACAGCTATTTTCCAGTTGTAGGGAAGGTCCATCTATGTATTTGACTACAAATTGTGCTGGAATGAATTTTTGGGATGGTCTGTCTTTCCTGGTACAGTTTGGCTCATGTTGACCTATACCTAGAGCTTTTGGACCACTTTAGGATCCTTATGTATTTTGGAGAACACAGTGTTTTTAGGGAGAAGGTTACACTTGTACAGGTTTAGAACTTCAGCTGAAGTTAGCAGTGCAAACATCATGAAGAGGACTTTGATTGCTACTCAGAGAGGTGCCAGCAACAGTGGAGGGGAACCAAGCAAGCATAGTGGCAGCTCTGTGACCTTAGCAAGTCAGACTATGGTGACCTATAGATTATATCACTAGGTTGTGTTGGCTGTTTGAATCAATACAAAAGTGACATTACGGCTCCTTGGTAACAGCTTTCGCTGTGCAATGTATTGTTCCTTGTGGGTTATTAATTTAGGGGACTGTGAACAGGGTTTGTGCGGCCAATCTGGTACGAGCCCCTTCCATGGCTACCGGCCTATGTGAAACCAGTTTTTTTTAAACTGTCAAATAAAACTGGGGATCCTTTTGCTGTGTTCCGGATATTGTGTCTAATACAGGCACTTTACTTCTAGAGGGAAGGAGAGAGTCGTACATGAGATTTTCACAAGCTTGAAAAGAAAAACATGCTTTTATGGGTGAGCAAGTAGCGTGTTGATCAAGTTCAGGCTGCATGGAGTCTGCAGTTGATCAGTGGGAGTTGATGCAGTCAGTGAGAATTACTGTAAATGGTTTTAGAGGCCACTGGAGTATCCTAGGCAGTTATAAATATATAGGCTGGATATTACTGAAGAAACACCTGTTTAAGATACTTGCCCTGCTGCAAGAGGATGAAGGCTGCTGTTTAAATCATTACATTGAAAGGTGGCAAGTTCAATAAATAAAAATGAGAGGGTCAGATCCTTTACTGGTGTAAATAGCCATAGCTTTGTTAAAGTTAATGGAGCTAGGCTGATTTATACCAGCTGAGGATCTGGCTCAGTCAACTGGGGTCTTACAGAATGTTAAAAATCACCCTGTAGTTCCTTGTCTAATTCCTGAGCATTGCTAGATTGTCATTGTACAAACATCATTGCCAGTATAATGAGGTAATTTTGGATGTGAACACTCATTCTATGGTTAGGTAGTAATAAGGAAGAAAGGAACCACCATTATAAACCTATTAAATTAGAAAGAATGCAGCAAGATTGCAGAATGACAAATACTTAAATGAAATAAAAATCAACAGTGGAGGGTTGTGGGAGTGATTTTTTTTTTTTTAAGGCATTTTCACTCTGTTGGAATCACCTTGCAGTAATTCCAAAGCTATGTGTAGGAGGTGAGTACTACGCCCAGCGGAGATTAAAGACCAAGAGTTTTTTCTAGGTTAATATTTCAAGCTTTCTGAATTTAATTTCTTGACATTTCATGAATGCAGCCTCAGCTTCCAACTGCAGGAAAACACTCTGAGAAACACACATTGCTTGGAGAGAATGAAACTGAAGTCTCATCCGGTTTTACTGTAGCATTCATGGTATTACTAAGGATTGTAATATAATCCTCTTCAATGAATAACCCTAACAGATGCTATCAGGGTTGCACTATACTGGCTGTGGACCTCTAGATAGAACTCCCTCAGAGGGCATTCATAAATTGTTGTAATGGGCTGCTTGATTTGTCTTGCTGTTTGAGCAGTATGGAAGAGAGGTGGTTAACAGTGTCCTTAAAATAAGCATTATTCCCATCTGGTATTCATTACAATACTGTTAAATATTTCATGTTCCAAACAAACAAAAGCAAAACTATTTTTCTGTTTTGTGTTCCTTGCTTGGCAGTGGGGGTGAATAAGCTATATATTTTAACTGCCTGCTATTCTGCTGCTGGAGCTTCTCTACATGTTTTAATGGAAGATAGAGCAGATCTACATGAACTTTTGAGGTGGGATTTTTATTACACGATTGATACAAAAAATGATACTGAAAAATCCAGATGAATGTGCTGTTCAATCATCTGGGATTTCTATGGTTTCAAAAAGATAACTTGATGAAGTGCAAACAGAGATGGGGAGCAGACGATGATGGCTTGTCAACTATATACAAGACTGTCTCCTTCTGTGAGGGCTGGGAAACTCAATAGCTAATACTGCCTCTTTGCCCTTCTATAGGTCCCTCCATCATATGATCTCAAAGCACTTCATCATTATTAATTCCTTAAACTTCACCACTCCACTGTGCAATAAGTAAATCTTGTCACTCGCATTTTACAGAAAAGGAAACTGCCACAGGGAGGTTTTAACTGAGTAATTTCAAACCTGAGATACCAAAATCCAGAGTTAGACACCTAGATGAAAGTGTCCTTACTGGGTGTGTGGGTGCTTGGTACTAACAAAAATCAGGCAATTTTTATTCAGTGCCAGAGGCCTCAATCTTACAATGATTTTCTCAGAGGTGCAACCCTACACAGTGCCTATGGATTTCACAGGGGCTCTGGAGATGCATAGTGGTCCATTTGCTTGGACTTCATCAGAGGGTCAGGATCTAAGTTTGGGTGCATGAGCCTAACCCTGGACACCCAGACTATGTCCACATGTACATGGTTAAATCAATTTAACTTACATTGATTTAATAAAATCGAAATAAAAATCATTAAATCAATTTAAGTTAAATCGATTTAACAGGTCCACACCAAATAAGCCCATATCAAAATAGCAAGTCCGAACACTGGACTTGCTATTTTGAATCAGGAGAGGGGCACCATGAGAGGTGTGGCAAGATGGCCCCCTAGAAGGGCCACACCCCCACCCAATATTTAGAAAAAGGACAGTACTCTGGGAAGGAGAAGGGCAAATCGCATTAAATCGAAATAAAGGTTATTTCAAAATAACGTGTCCGAATGGCGTTATTTCGAAATAACCGTTTTGATTTAACAGATGTTTTTCTTTCAAGTAGGTTTAACCTATTTCGATTCAATGTCTCTTAAATCGAAATGATGGAGCTTGTCATTTCGATTCAAAAGAACGTTGTGTGGACCTAATATTTTTTAAATCAAAATAACACCGTTATTTTGATTTAAAAGGTACGTGTGGACATACCCCCAGTTTGGAAAGAAGCATCCTCAGTGATCAGCTCAGTGTTTGCTTCTAGTCTGAAGCATATCCTGGGTTAGCTCCCAGTCTTCTGACACCTGTTCTTTAACCACTATGCCATGCTCCACTTTCTTTGAAGTTTTATGGAGTATCTTGTTGAGTCTTATCCTCAGCAGTTTGCTAAAGCGAGTATCCCACAAGATCAAATTGAATTCAAAGGCAGAGGTGAGTGTTAAATAAGAAGAGAGAACTCAGATGATAGACTGTAAACAGTTGAGTCTTTCATTAGGAGCCTGGCCTATGCTGATCAGGGCCATAGAGTTAGAAGGGACCACTAAGGGTCATCTAGCCTAACTTCCCCGCCAAGGTGCAGGATTTGTTGTGTCCGACCATCCAAGCCACATGGCTATCCAGTCTCCATTTGAAAACCTCCAGTGAAGGAGCTTCCACAGCCTCCATAGGCAGTGTTTCATTGCCCTAATATCAAATATATTTTCAGTTTCTACAGCTTCCTACATCTGAGGATCTCAGAGCACTTTACAAACTTTAACAAAATAAGTTTCAACACCTTGTGATATGAGATCTCACCAACCACTAAAATGCAGCTCCTGTTGGAGTAGGACACAGCAGCTTGTAGCAGTTCACCGTACCACTACATAACTGTTGAGGACAGAAATATAAAAATGGACTGTAACCTCTAACTACTACAGTTCATGGCAGAAAAACCTTTGTGCTATGGAAATGAACTTGCTATTTTTGTTTGTTTAAATCCAGGAATGGTAAGTGATGAGTCATAAAAAATCAGGAAATCAATGAGTACAGAGTATAAGCAAGCCTCATGGTGTCTGATCAGCTGTCACTGGTAATATGTACAGGAGGTAAGGGTTTCTCTTCTTTCTTGTACAAATGAACTGCAGCATGTATGAAATCTCCACAGGCCATCTGTGACAGTAATTCATTTGCCTGGAGTATTACAGAAGAGATTTTCCAGTGAGCTCAAAAGGGCAAGGGGGAAAAAGTAGCATGATGAGAAGAATCCATGACCCATGTCTGAAAATAAAAAAATATTATTCAGTTGTCATGTCTGATGGATAAAGTGTCTGATGCATAAGACAAAACCATAGCAACTAGATAAATGCTTAAAACATTTAACCTTGATATATTGAGAATGAATTGCAGTGGGGGCTTAACAAGGTTAAAACTAAGGAGTCTTCTGAAGTTGTTTAGCTTGGAAGAAACTTGGCTGCAGATAATGTTGAAGCATTAGGGGAAGTTTGTGTTCTACGTGATGAAGGAGCTTTGAAAGGTCATGGTTACCTTTCCTTTTTATCTGTTGCTTTCCAACGGCCAGCGGCCCATAGCTGATTTGCATTAGACCAGAAGAGGGCCTCCAGGCAGACTACAGAAAACTGGCTTTTACCTTTAATTGAAATGAGCACACTAGTTTATAACCTTCGCAGCTATCATATACAATAAATTCTCAGTATGTTCATTACCCTGTTAATATTATGATAATTGTAATTCGTAACACATTATCATGAACAGTCCATTAGTTGTGTGGCCTTAGGTGTTAGGTGTAATTCCAAGGAGGTCAGTGGAGTTACAGCAGGAATTAATTAATTCAGCCCACACTAACTAATGAGTGTGGTGTATGTAACATTTATTTAAGGAACACACCAGAGAGTTTTGGGCTTATTCAGAAACCTTGGTATTGCTTCAGAAAACTGTCCCACAGAAGAACAGGAGGAAAATAATGCCATTGTCTAAAAACTTTTCTGCTGCAGCTAACCCAGCAATATGTCTGCAACCCTGAAAACATGACTACAGTGTGGGGGATGGAACAGAAGAGAGTAGGAAGTGGGGATAGGGGGGTTTTGCTCAGCTGTGCTTCCTAAACTTTCATTTAAAGGTGCTGTGCTGAACATGTCCCCCACAAATTGCTGCCAGTCGTAACTGCTAACTTCAGTCTTTGTTTGTGAATGTAGACATGTTCTCAAACAATGGTCTTAGGACTTGGTGAAGCAAGACAGATACATCAATGTGACATTCTCTAATCGCATATGGCAATACATAAAAGGTAAGATCAAAAGAGGAGATAAGAGGTCATTCCAGAACCTAGATGTCCCACAGGAGCACTCCAAGAGGGCAGTAGTCAGTGCAGTTTCCACTAGCCTGTGCAGCCAGCAGATAATGTTCTGAACTAATCTAACATTACAGTTTAAATCTTAGATTTAAATTATCCACTATCATAGACTTCAGATAGTAGTCCGTCACTGAAACTCACAAGTTGCTAAGAGGCAAATCAAGCCTCCAACTCTGCTGTTGCAGAGAACTGATTGATAGCAGTGTTGGTTTTGGGGGACCCCACAGCAGAGTTATGTGGAGCCTTCAGAGCCAGTGGACTAAACCAAACCCCACAGAGGAGCTCTGTGCCCACTGTGGTGAGGGAGGAGAATAATTTCTCCCCTCCAGTCCCATCTTTGCAAAGATGCCCACTGTTCAGCCTTGGTGATGAGTCCCTGCACCTGGCCTTACTGGAAGGGCCACTCTTAGGCTATGTTCACACACAGAGGGCTTGTTTCAAAATAATGCGTTATTTTGAAACAAAAAAACACCGTCCTCGAAATAACACAAAAGCGGGAATCAAAATAGTATGTCCGGACAATGGTTATTTCGAAACGAGTCACTGTCGGTTCGAAATAACATGTCCGGACGACGGTTGTTTCGAAATGTGTCATTTCGAAACAACCGTTGTTTCGAAACAGCATGTCCCAACGGGATTGTTTCGAAACAGCTTGTTTCGAAACAACATTGTTTCGAAACCAAATGGGGTTTAAGTTGCTTTGAAACACTGCCGTTGTTTCGAAACAACGGAACCTGTTGTTTCGAAACAACGGAACGTCGTGTGAACATGGTGTTTCTTATTTCGAAACAACCTCTGTTGTTTCGAAATAAGACTGCTGTGTGAACACACCCTTAGTAAGCTGGAGTATTTTCTGGTGGGATAGTTTATATCATGTCCACATGGTTATAGAGTCTGCACAGGTCATGGAAGTCGGAATTTCTGAATTCTGCATCTGACAGTAAAAGCTACCCCGGCCAAATGGCTTAGCCTCTCTATACACAAGTTCATAACCTGGGAACAATAATACTTTTCTGTCACTGGGGGGTTCTGAGGCTTGATCTGTTTATGCTGGTGAAGAGGTTGGAGAACCTCAGATAGAACTGTTACGTATTCCTGGTCCAAAGGAGTAGCCATGTTAGTCTAGTTCAGCAAAACAAACAAGGAGTCTGATGGCAGCTTTCAAGACTCTCAAATTTATTTATCATATGTGCTTTCATGGGTGAAAATCCCACTTCACCAGATGCTTGAAGATGGAGAACTTACAGAATGGGAGCAAAATAACAGCTTAGATCAGCTCTTCCATTTCTAGTTACTGCATGTTGCTTTTTAACAAAATTGGTGAAGATGACCCTTGATCTGGGAAAAGAGAGATAAACAAGAGCCTAAGCCAGGGTCTCAAACTCAAATCACCACAAGGACTAGGATATTGGCCTGAGGGCCACAACACTGAAGCCTGTTTGTATAACAGTTCTTAAAACCTGGAAGGGCCACCAGTTTACTTAATTAAAATTAAATTAAAAATTCATTAATTGAATTAAAAGTAATTGTAAATAAAATGATTAAGTAGGTTCAATTAATTGGATTTTTAAAAAAGTTTATAATTAAAATTAATTTTTTTAAAGTTTTTTTTTTAAAGTTGAAAAGCCAGCCAGGGATATGGAACCCCTGGATTCTGTCTCATGTCGTGGGTCTCAGGAGGGAACTCCGTAGACCGCATGGAGCCCACGGACTACCTCTCTGAGACCCCGGGCCTAAGCACTAAGACAAGCCTAAGAAGCTTCAGAGATGCTATTTATGATATGCAAAAACAGCAATTTTGTCTCGGGGTATCTTAAGTAAAATGCAAAGGAGAACAAAAAGGTCTAGAGAAGCACAGGTCAGAAAAAGGAGGAATGGAAATAAATGGAAGGGACAGGAAGTCAGGGTAATTAAAAATAGCATTTAGGGTAAAAACAGCATTTATACATGGATAATAAGAATGTGAAAATGAGACAGCTTTCTAGAAAATGTCAAGGAAACTGGAGCAGCAGTAGCTAATTGAAATTTGTATTAGTGGCACAGGGGCAACAGAGAAGAAACAGGAGTTGAGAAAAGGTTTTTAAAATGATCTAACGTGTGGTGGTGGCTCAAAGGGAGAGTGACAGAGAAGTAACATTTTAATGGCATGATGGTCTTGAGGTTTCTGGGGTATGTCAAATGGGGAATCAGAATCTCTGTTTCCCTTTTTGGCTCTGCCAAAACTATCCTTTGTGGACAAGGATAAATCAGTTGGGGTGCAATCTTAGACACACTGAAGTCAAAGATAAAACTCCCATTGATGTCACTGGGACCAGATTTCACCCTGAAACTCAGGTTTTCAAAACTGTTCTTCAGTTTCAGGTATTTCTCTTTCACAGGATCTGGTTTGAAGCAAATTTACATTAGTGCTGCTTGAAATAAGGCGTTTCTCAGCTGTGAAAACATGGCTCCCAAATCACACTTGAAGGTCAAAAAATTTGAAAATTTTTGTGCTTAGAAGAAGTGTGAAAAATGTGTCTTTGGGAGACCAAACTGCAATGTTTCAGCTTGCTCCCCGAGCAGCTCCTTCTCCAGGCCATCCACCTCCATAGGCAGCCCCCTCCTCTCGGCTTTCTGCTTGATTCACTGGGCAGCCCAGCTCCTTGAGCAGCCCAGACACCCTTGCAAATTGCCTGCCAACCAGCCATCTGGCTGGGAGGAACCCAGAGGGGGAGGCTGGGCAGCCATCTAGTCTGCAGGCTTGCCTGGTTTTCATTGAAAAGTTTGACAGAATTGACACATTCCTGCAGAATGTTTGTGCTCCATTGAATCAGCATTTTCTAAGGGAACAAGCGTTCTGTCAGAAACTTTTTGACTAGCTCTAATTTACTTCTCTCCAGACATACATTTCTAAAACTCTCCTGTAACAAGAGGAATCGTCTGCTTCTCATTGGGCAGCTGTCAGTTACTGCTTGCATGGCATCTGGGTGGCCTTGTGACCACCCAGCCACTTCCTGTTTTGCCAGGCAATCAGAACTGACTGCAACATTTGGAGGATAGTCTTTATGCTTGGGGGATGACTTATGATGGTCAGTAGTGGGCCTGGTTCACACACTACCTTACTGCCAGTATGCTTAATGATCAAAATCAGTAAAAATTAGAGAAGATTCCCCAGTCTTTCAGTAAAGGGCTGAGACCCATCAGTGAAAATCCTGCAAGATGATTTCTTCAGAGCAGCAGCAGGACAAAGGCTATGTCTACACTACAGAAATTTAGATCAAACTTGTTAGTTTGAACTAATAAGTTTGAGGTTAGTTCAAACTAACCCGAGATTAGTTCAAACTAAGCTCGAACTTATTAGTTTGAATTAACAACATGGACTAGTTCCAACTAACGTTAGTTTGAACTAGTCCACATTGTTAGTTCAAACTAACTGCCCTTAGTTTGAACTTCTTAAGTTCAAACTAAGGGTTAGTTTGAGTCTACATCATGCTTAGTTTGAACTAACACTCGAATTAAGCGCCGGTACTTACTAGTTCAAACTAAGTGTTCCTTAGTTCGAACTAAGGAATTTCTTAGTTCGAACTAAGGAAAGGCTAATTGAGACTAGGACCAATTTAGTTCGAATTAAACCTCCTTAATTTGAACTAAATTGGCAATGTAGACAGAGTTAAAGGCAGTTATTTTCCATTGCAGCTGGATGCAAACCAATGGCAGAAAGGAACTGAGGCTTGAAGTACATCATTGCCATGGAAAAAATGAACAAAGAGTCCTGTGGCACTTAAAGACTAACACATTTATTTATCACATGAGCTTTTGTGGGAGAAAATCCCACTTCGTCCAACACTTTGAAGTTGCACCATCTTCAAAGCATTTGACAAAATAGGATTTTCCCCCACAAAAGATCATGCAATAAATAAATGTGTTAGTCTTTAAGTGCCACAGGACTCCTTGTTTGTTTTACTGAACTAGATTAACACATCTGCCCCCTTTGGAACGTGGAAAAAATGGTGACTTTGATGAGTTTTAGGAGTAAAAATTCTCAGTCTTTATCGTCCTGGCCAACCTGCTATTGTGCAAGACTCTGCCATTTTTGTTTTATAATTTAAGTAAATTTGTCTTTATGTCTAGTGCAATTTAGGTTATTAAATGGCCACCTCAAAAGAATCACTCCAGTAAGTGCCTTTGCTGAGCGGAGGGGCTACAAACTGAATGGTGCTAGGCAATGAACACCAAGAACTGGTCCCTCCAGGTAAGCATTAGGGCAGGTAAGCATTAGAGTGGTAAGAGGAAGACTACAGGGCCACCTTTAATTGTTCTGTGGCTAAACCAATCAATTTCCAGAGCTGTCAGTCTGGACCCTCTGTAAACACTACATAGGCACACAAAGTACTGTTTTAGAAAGAAGTATTGCATCTATTATTCCACTGTAGCATGAGCTGGAAACTTTTGTTGGGCAGCCAGATTGCGTCTCTTTTCAACCTGTTTTGAGAAAAGCTTTATCTCAGCTTTCATGCAACTTCATATCTGATTACTGTCAGCATCTTTGTATGAGGCCAGTGATGTCTGTGACAGCTAGAGTTCAGAAGGCCTTAATTATTTTCTCACAGCAAGTTTACCCTATTGATTTGACTCTTGATTTGTACTGTGTAAGTAAGAGGAAGAAGTAGGCTTATGATGAGAAGGGCTTGTTTACATGGTAAAGTCATGTGCTCTTTAGGGGTATGATTTCTGAAGTGCACTGATGTGTCGTGCATTAATTGGTGTATGTAGACCCTGCTGGTACACACGAAATGTTCCCTAGTGTGCTTTAACTAGCAAATTTAAGCTAGTTTATTCTTTCAAACCACACCGCATTAAAGTGCACTAGGGAACCTCCAGTGTGCACCAGCAGGGTCTTGTGGGACCAGGGTCCAGAGGGAGCAAAAAACCTTACTGGCTTCAAGAGTGAGCTTGCTAAGTTAACAGAGAGGAGAGTATGTTGAGATTGCCTACAATGTCACATAGCCAGTCTGCGACTGCTGACAGTAAATATCTCCAAAGGCCGATGACAGGAGAGTAGCTGGGGAGGTGAATTATTACAGAGAATTCTTTCCCAGGTTTCTGGCTGATGGATCTTGCCCACATGCTGAGACTCTACTGATCAACATATTTGGGGCTTCGAAGGAATTTTCCCAGGGTCAAATTGTCACAGACCCCGGGAATTTTTCACCTTCCTCTGCAGCATGGGGCACAAGTCATTTGCAGATTTAAATTAGTGTAAATGGTGGATTCTCTGTAATTTGTTGTCCTTAAATCATAATTTGAAAACTTCAGTAACTCAGTCAGAAATTATGGGTTTATTTCAGGAGTGGCTGGATGACAGTCTGTGACCTGCAAAGTGCAGGAGGTCAAACTAGATGATCATGACCCTTCTGACCTTAAAGTCTATGAGACCATTTCATGCAGCATATATGAATGTGCTTTAGACATAATAGCCCAATACAGCACATTACCCACTTGTGGACAAATTCTAAGATTATGATGAAGAAGAATGTGCTCAGATAATATTTGAAAGCTTCACAAATAACACACTTTTAAAAGAGGATACCTGTCTGTTACTATAGAAGAGATTGTTGACTCTAACTACCAGTTATGGAGAAACAGAAGTTTTATGTTTAGATTTGGTTTCCCTTATTTTTCCTCTTTTTTTTTTTTTTTTTAAATTTAGGGCAAGACTGAGCAAACCTCATTCACCTTGGGCAGCACATGCTTATATTAATGGTCACACTGACATCCTGGCACCAGTACGTGTCACAAAGTGCTCGCCAACGTGAGGAAGAGTTCTGCATTTGAGCCCTTGTTTATTCAGTGATGATGTTATGAATCGTGGGTCTGAGTGCCAGAAGTGGCCTCTGTATTTGACCACTGTACCTTGAATTTCTCTGAAGAGTTCAAGAGTTAACAAGGACATGAGACACATAGCCGAAAAACAAAAGATTCATTGTAAGATTACAGTAAGAGGCACATTTGGCATATTAGCTTCAGAGTTAAACTTCCTTTCCCTTTGTTTACAGTAAGAAACACAGAAAGAAGGCCTTTTTGAAAACTTGTGAGGCAATAACATTTTTCTTTTACTGTGGGGAGAAAAAAGGAACTTTAACTCCTCTTCAAAAAAACCCAAGTCCTATGGCATGGGATGATGGGACCCCCACATTAACTTTGGTAAAGATATTTACCAACCATCCCTGCATTCCTTAGGTGATGTGGATGGATTTGCAGATGATGCTCATTTGCAGCAAGCAGATGATTTCCTAATCATTGGACAGACATATAAACAGAAAGTGTTACTGGAGTCAGGAGAGTAGGACTGCATAGAAGAGAACCAACAGAAAGAGAGATTTTCTGGGACATGGCTGCTGTGAACCTTATTTTCTGTCTTTGCTTTGGGTTTGTAGTCAAGTCCCAATCCAAACCTTTAATTTGGATGATGGCTGAGAGAAGTCATATTGTATGCATTTGGGCCTCAAAGGGGCAGAACAATTGTTATATTTATTTTTCTATTCTACATTAAAGCCTACACAGCACCATGCATTTAAATATCTTAATAGCATGCAGAGCCCTTTTCATTCCAACCAGCCAGGCATAGCTACTAAGTTTTTTCTTTTCTTTCTTAAGCAAAAAGAAAAACAAAACCCAGCATTGATGTTTTCTTTGTAAGAATGAAAGATGTTGCAAATGATCTATAGGATGGTGTTCTTGTTTGCTACTTTCTGTGGCACATAAGAGCAGTTGCAATTATGAGAACATCTCTGAAGCATCTGCCATCTTTCTCTCATTTCTTTTTGTATCAGAACAAATAAAATTATGTCACTCAGCTCAGACGGACCATTTTATGCATGTTTTAGCCCTACCAAAATCAAGGAAGAAGGAAAAGGAAGGAAATTTTCTATATAAAAGAAGTGTGAAGGACTTAGGAATTCACAAGGGACTTAAAGAATCTGGAAACTACAAGCAAAGAGAGATCTGTTTGCCTTCCCAAAGCGTGGGGATCTAATTGCTGTTTTTTCTTCATTATAAATCCACTATGTAAGAACGCTGATTACCTTGTAGATTTACTAGACATTCCTGCCAAAAGGATATCCATTATCGAGGAATACATTTTCTGCTTATGGAGCTCCACAGTGCTTTTTGAACAATAATAGATTCTTTTGACTTCCCTATCACATTTCAGGATGCATTTAGTCACAGAACTCTGTTCATTTAGTATTTTGTGTAAAATCTACTCTAGTAGGCAAAAGGTAAAGTCCGGGTAGAACTACTTTCTGTTCCAGCGTCAGACGCCTTGGGGCTGCTCCCAGCAAAATCAGTGGGAGCTTTGCTACTGATTTCAGGCTGGTCATGATTACACTAGTACCATGATACATAAAATAAACCTTTCTGGGTCCAAAGCTAAGTGGAGCTATGCTGATTTATGTTAGCTGGGGATCTGGCCCCTTTGCCCAAGAAGTCAGTAACAACAACAACAACAAAAACCAACAACAAAACAAAAAAAACCCAAACCAAAAAAAAGGCAATCAAGAGTCAGTCTTAAGAGGGCTAGTAGAAAGGCTATGTCTACACTGCAGTCTATGTCAGCCAGACTTATGTTTCTCAGAGGTGTAACCATTTCTCCCTCCCCCTCCCCAGCAGTGCACTGAGTTACATCAGCATAAGCAATCATGTGCAAGATGCTATGCCACTCACGGAGGTGGGATGTTTAATCACAGAACCATAGGGTTGGAAGGGACCTCATGAGGTCATGTAGTCCAACCCCCTGCTAAAAACAGAACCATTCTCACTAAATCATCCCAGCCAGGGTATTGTCTAATCAGACCTTAAATATCTCCAAAGACAGAGATTCTACCACCTCCCTAGGCAACCCATTCCAGTGCTTCACCACCCTCCTAGTGAGAAAGTTTTTCCTAATATCCAGCCTCAGTCTCCCCAGCTGCAACTTGAAACCATTGCTTCTTGTTCTGTCCTCTGTTACTACTGAGAACAGCTGAGCTCCCTCCTCTCTGGAGCAACCCTTCAAGTAGTTGAAGGTTGCTATCAAATCCCCCCTCAGTCTTCTCTTCTGCAGACTAAATAAACCTAACTTCTTCAGTCTCTCCTCATAAGTCATGTGCCCCAGCCCCCTAATGATTTTTGTTGCCCTCTGCTGGACTCTTTCTAATTTGTCCACATCTTTTTTGTAGTGCAGAGCCCAAAACTGGACTCAGTATTCTAGAGGCAGGCGCACCAGTGCTGAATAAAGGGGAATAATCACATCCCTTGATCTGCTGGCAGCACTCCTACTGATGCAGCACAGTATGCCATTAGCCTTTTTGGCTACAAGAGCACATTGTTGACTCATATCCAGTTTCCCATCCAGCATAACCCCAAGGTCCTTTTCTACAGTGCTACTACTTAGCTGATTGCTTCCCAGCCTTTAGCGGTGCCTGGGGTTTTTCCATCCCCAGTGCAAGACTTTGCACTTGTCCTTGTTGAACCTCATGAGATTTCTTTTGGCCCAGTGCTCCAATTTGTCTAAGTCTCTCTGAATCCTGTCACTGACCTCCAGCATGTCCACAATTCCCCCCAGCTTGGTGTCATCTGCAAACTTACTGTGCATGCCATCTTTCCCATCATCAAGATCATTAATGAGGATGTTGAACAGAATGGGCCCCAGGATCACCCCCTGGGGCACTCCACTAGTTACTAGTTGCAAAGTAGACATTGAGCCATTGACTGCTACTTGCTGAGCCCATTGATCTGGCCAGTTTTCTTACAGTCCACTCATCCAACCCATACTTCCTTAACTCTCTCCCCTTGACCTTGAGAGTCTTCAGCAGAGGTATATCGGTGCAGGGATGCTGCTGGAGTGCTGTGTGTATAAACATGGCCTTCGAAATAATAAAATAGATTTGCTTATTTCTTTTAAAGAAATCAAAATTTTAAAATATCATGGCTAATTGTATAGTTGACGTTACTTTCTCCTTATGAAACCCAGCTGTCTAATAAAGGATTACCCTAGCATGCGGAGAGTGTTTGTTTTTAAGCCAACTTTTTACTAAATATTGATGCTCCGTTTTCAGATTTAGGCATACCTAGCACTCAGATAAATAAACGCTTATTGTAGATGCTTAAATTTCTGATTTATGCACACAAAATGTCCATTGAGACATCTGAATATGGATTTAGCTACATCACTTTGAGTTACTCCCATTTACAATGTCAACTCTTTAGCGTTTTCACATGTCTGGAGACTTTCTTTGACTACATTGCTATGAAATTTTTGCCAATCCTGATATAGATGTATGGTTGCAACACTGGAATGGCAGTTTAAAGGGAAAACCCTGGCAGCAGATCCATACATGTTTAGCTCCTAAAAGTGGTTTACATAATCTGTTTTTAACAAAAGACTGTCTCTGGGAGCTCTGCCTGTAAATCTTTTCATTTCCATTGGCACTTTTCAGTAGCTAAATGACCTCATCAGGAGTTCTCCTCTTCTGCCCGCTGTTCAGTTTTGGGTCTGGCAGATTTAATCATGAGTGTGCTTTTGAGATTAGTCCCACATCTGGAAACAAGTTCTCCATTTCTATCATTTTGACATGGATCAAACTCATCGGTTCCCCATTCCCACATTTGAATATACATAGATCACACACACACACACACAGTTAAATAGCAGGGTCAAATGGGCTAGTTGAAGACATGGTATCATAATGGTATTAAACAAAGCTCCACATTGACCATTTATCCCATAATAAGCAGTTATACAGCCATGGAAGGCTGTCCATTAGGCTGAGGTCACCGGAATCAAGACTTAGGTCCAACACTAAAAATACAACATACAATAAGGTATTGCATTTCTAGGAAAATCACAAGACAAAATAACATATCAAGTGTCTCATAAGCTCAGTGACACTTTGTTTATGTACAGAAATGTTAAAGCATTGCACCAGGAACAAATATCAGACACAGTATAACCAGATGTACTGCCAACTCTGAATGTAATAGGAAACCATCATAAAGTTAATGATATTTGAAAGGAGATTCACAGTTGCTCACCAGCCACTGTCCCCCAGGGTACCTTCTGACGTGAATATTTTAGTGATATTACATAGTCATTTTCACCTACATCCTTGAGTGTGTTGAAGCTGAGAGGCAAATCTTTCCGAGATGCTGATGTACAGAGAACTGAGGTACCTTCTCCCATGATGTAGCACAAGTTTCAGCAGAGACAGATGGCATGTTTCTTAAGTTGCCAACCTGATTCTAAGGAATGCAGTGGAAAATAAGGCAAAGAAAGTATTCGATTGATCATTTTGTTTGACATGGAGGCTAGATCCTCACAGATATTAATGGAGCTCAGCCAGTTTTTCCTAATGACACATCCAGAGTATAGCACTTGTCTAACAACAGTCCATTCAGGGGGGGAAAAAAATGTATTGTCACACAAATACAAAAGTAAGTTTGAATCTAAGAAAACTTACAACTCTTCCCTCACCCCCGAAGTAACATCAGTATTAACTGTGGTGAAGGCTGCTGCAGTGACTCATCCTGGGTCCCAGGAGCCCATGTGGGGCAAGCACTGAGGGCAGGTACACTGTCTCTTCTCCAGTCTTAATACTCCCGTGGCTGAGGAGCTGCTGTGGGAAATGGAGGTAGCGGATGAGAATGTGGTGAGGTCCCAGACCTAAGGGGGAACATGCTGGTGGTACTGCGGTTACAAGGGGAACAGCCAGTAGGGTTAGGGGGCTTGTGATAGAACAGCCCATGGGGACAGAAGCTTGAGGTGTCTTTGGGAATGGGAGCTCTTCTTGAGTCCTCACTCCCCCGTGCATCTGACGAAGTGGGCTGGAGACCATGAAAGCTTATGCCAAAGAAATCTGTTACTCTATAAGGTGCCACAGGACTCTCCTTGTTTTTGCTGTACACAGCCTAACACAGCTACCCCTCTGGAAATCACTCCCCTATTGTGTTCCCTCTTGAGTCCCTGCTGGCTGGGGAGATTTGCAGGTCACTCTGCAGTGTCAACCTGGGTCATTCATTCTGCAGTAGTTGTGCTCTGTGCTTAGAAGCAAGTACACACAGTTTGTTGAAATGTGCTGTGGTGAGGCTCTTATAGTTCCAGATGATTTATTAGCTTCGTGTTTCATTAATAGTGAAGGACAGTGTTATGAATTGGCATAACATTTGTTGAACCTGATGAGTGTAACAGTTGCTTTTTATTTGGAATAAATGTAATTAAAAATAGAGGCCTCTGACCAAAACACTGGTATGTATCTGGATTAAAACAAAGGCACGTGAAGCTGCTCAGGGATCTGAATTGTTTGGGCAGAGAGCATTTTTTCACTGGTTGTTGTTTGGTGGAGGTATGTGTGTTAGTGTGTGAGAGAGGAAAAGAGAAGGAGCTTAGGTGCAAGAGTGTAGCAAGGAAGCATCAGACATAGCCTGCACAAGCACTGGGAATGTGGCCCTGAAAAAAGCCTAGAGAAAGACATTTTAGGCATAGTACTGGCATAGTGCAGGCTCAGAACTGTGAGCAAAGAAACCATCCTCCATTGTTTGACTCCTGCTGTATTTATAGAAACAGGATATAGTATGTTCTTTGCAAATAAACAAGATTGCTTCAAAGACATCTGACGCTGTTGTAAATTTGTTTTCCTAATGGAAACCACTGACAGGACCCTAAATGTTGGTGAAGTGACAAGGCCAAAAAGGATAATAATTAACATATTAGTCCAGTAGTGTAAAATTCTGTCTCTGGGGCACTGGAAGATGAGGCCATTGTCTGACTTAATTCTACTTTTATAAAAATGGCATCTGATGGTAAAAAGTTTTAAAGCCACAGATGTCTCTGATCAAAGAGACTCTAAAAGCTCATTTGATATTTTATTTATCTTTAAAAATATTATTCAGATAAAGCCTTACATCAGATATAGAATAGTATATATGCCTGAGACTACTTTTATACCAATGCAAACATTTCTCCCTATTTGTAAACAAGTAGTAGTTTATTGGCAAAAGGGCACATTAATTACATTGGTATATTTTCTGTTCTACGAAGGCACAGTCTCAACAACTATAATTCCATATCGTGGCCAACCTATTGAAACGGGGTGGCCTTTGCTCAGAAATGGAATCAAATAAAATTTCTGTCCACATGACACCAAGTAGCTTTGGACCAATTTGACTGTTTCTGTGGTAGGAAAGCTCTAAGCCAGTTGCAGGGTACATACAACATCCTCTCTGATTGTCAGTCTTCCTTGCTGGGGTTCTGGATGTGTTAGGCGAGATTTGGCCTGTGAGCGACCCATGTTTAATTGCCTATTAACTTCTAGCAGAGGTGTGGGTGGGTACCAGTTCATTGTTAATACTCATTTCACTATAGAGAGTGGTAGCTACATCCCTCGTAAAGAAACTATCTTTTGAAGGTGACTGTATTGCCAGTTTTATGTCCCTGTCTCTATCCTGCTTACCTAGGGAAGGTTATTTGAAGGTTGAGATGGGGAAGCTATGATGTGCTGTGGAGTCATGTGACTGCTATGGCCCCTTTTACTCTGCTTTTGGCCTGGGTATGGTCCTGTTGAATCATTCTTGAGTAATTACAGTCTTTCATCTTTAAGAGAGCCTCTAGCTGTTGTTATGCTGTTCAACAAACCCAAGGTTTCTCTCATGCTGAATAGCAGGTCTTTGTTCATTCATAGACAGGTTTAGTGAATTTCCAAGGGGATAGCTGTATTAGTCTAGTCCAGCAAAAAAGAAACAAGGGGTCATGTGGGACCTAAAGGCTAACAGATTTATTTTTCACATGAGCTTTCTTGGGAGAAAAATCCCACTTCATCAGATGCTTTGAAGATGGGTGAACTTACAGAATGGAAGTCCCTTAGGGTTAGATTTTTAAAAGTATTCAGGTGGCTAAAGATGCAGATAGGTTCCTCAGCTCAGATTTTTTAAGTTATTTAGATGCCTAACTCTCACTGATTTTAAAATTTGGCCCTTAGTTGTAAGCAATGCACATTACATCAACCCTGTCAACATGTCTCATTTGAAAAGATGCATGGTCTTGAGATTCAGGCAATAGATTAGCACTCAGAAACTACCAGTCTGAACACTTCCATCTTCCTAATCACTCGATGATGGATTTGTTAACAACTGTCGTTAGAGCTGTACCTGGGACATCAAGACTTCAAAGAGAGACAGCTGAACTCGAATTAATATGCAAGCTAAATTCTGTGAAGACTGGTCTGAATGGAAACTATGGATCCTTTTCCCATTACAAAGGGTAATTTGACTTCAGGCTTCCCATGGTTTGAACCTGTAAACTGCTCTGATTTGCTGTTCCTGTATGACCTGATCCTATGTTTTACACTCCCTTGCATTTAGTTTCATTCCTTTCTGTAAGTTCACCCATCTTCGAAGCTTCTGAGGAAGTGGGATCTTCTCCCACGAAAGCTCATGCAAAAAATAAATCTGTTAGTCTTAAAGTGCCACACAACTCCTTGTTGTTTTTTCAGTGTGTGTTCTGCCACCAAGTTCCTGTGTGACCTAGGACAAATCATTTAATCCAGAGTTCTCAAACTCAAATCACCATAATGGCTGCTTGAGGACTAATACAGGGGCACATGGGCCTAGTACGTTAGCCTGAAGGCTGCACCACTGAAACCTTTCTATACAGTGGTATTGCAAATACCGGTAACAATAGTGTTGTTGCGGGCCGCAGGAAATAGCTTTAGGGGCTGCATGGGGCCTGCAGGCTGCATGTTGCAGACCCCTGATTTAATCTCTATCCCCGTCTGTGTAACAGGAGTATTAATACTTGCCTATCTCCTATGGGATGGGGTGAAGATCAGTTAAGTAATGCCTGTAAGGTGTGCAGCTACTAAAATGATAAGCACTGTAGAAAAGCCTATCAAGCACTAAAAATATATTTTTTTAAAAAGCAAAATAATAATAAAGGTCCCTGTGAGAGGCTGCTCGTTGGGTTGAGACAGAGACCAGTCTGTGTTCTTATTCAGTACTTGGTCTCTCTGCCAAGAATACTAACAAGGATGCCAAATGACACCTTTATATATTGATGCCTTTTTTAAAATAATGTGGACACCAATCCAGTAGAAACTGGGTTGATATTCCCAACTGATTACATTGGCTATATCATATATTTTAGAAATGAATAACTTTTAGTTACTACCCTGCTTGGCTGGATTAAAATTGTCAAACCAGAGGTGAAAAGTACTGTATTTGCATTTGCTTATTGCATTTGTTAGAGTATCGCATTTGACATCTAACCTCTAGGGATAGATAATAAATCAGAAAACATCATAGTGCCACTATATAAATCCACACTGTGCCCACACCTTGAATATCACATGCAGTTCTGGACAACCCCATCTCTTAAAAACAGATTAGATTAGACATAGGAAAAGTGCAGAAAAGCACTACAAAAATTATTAGGAGTTTAGAACAGCTCCCCATACAAGGAAAAACTTAGAAATGGGGCCTGTTCATCTTAAAAAGAGATGAGTAAGGGACGATATGATCAGTGGCATAGCAACTTATGGTGGTGGTGGGGAGAGGCCAAGCCCCAGGCTGCGAGGCCAGGCATCCATTTTCAGAGCACCATCCAGCAACCCTCCCCCTATGTGGGCCAGATTGGTGACAGGGCGGCCACAGCCCCCAACACTGGAGGGGGGGACCTGTTCAATGCTGCAGGGGAGGGGGGCAGAGCCAGAGGCAGGGCTGTAACTAGGGCAGGGAGAATGGGGCTTTGCCCCAGGCACCCCAGAGCAGCTCCATTCAGCCGCTCTATTAAGGGACGCATTCTGCGCTGCTCGCAATGATTGTAATGGGCATGTTCCTAGTGGGATGTGCCCCAGGTGCTGAAATCCCTAGTTATGGCTCTGACCAGGGGCCACCCTCCTCCACCGCCCACTTGGCCAGCTGGTCCCCCCCAGAGCACATGTGACTGCTGCTCTGCAGGGCCTGGGGGCAAGCTGCCCACTTCCAGCGGTGGACCAGCTGGCAGGGACTGAGGCAGGCGGGAATGCTGGCCCTACTCACCCCCCCCCAACAGCGTTGAACAGGCCCCCCTCCAGTGGGGGGGGGCCATGGCCACACCACCACCATTCTGGGATGCATGGCAGGATGGTGACGGCACTGGGAGGTGCCCTGAAAGTGGGCCGTCTGGGTCAGGACTCTGCTAATCCAGGCCTGCGGCAGGGCCAGCCTGGTTTGTACAGTCCTCCCTCCCTAGGGGACATGGGGGGCTGATACCCCCTCCTGCTACATGGGAGAGGGGGACTGCAAGGCATGGCATGGCGTTGGGTCCCTGGGGGAGCCCAAATGTGGGGTTGGCCTCCAGGTGCCAGACACCCTCACTACACCACTGGATATGATGGCAGTCTATAAAATCAATGGTGTGGAAATAAGGAAACGTTATTTCCCCCTTCACATAACACAAGAACTAGGGGTCACGTGAAATGAATAGGCAGCAGGTTTAAAACAAACATAAGTAAGTGCTTCTTCAACAATGCAGAGTTACCTTCTGATATTCCTTCTCAGGGGATGTTGTGATGGCCAAAAGTATAACTAGGCAGGGGCACTGGAATAATTTTTACAGTAGGCATGCTGAGCGCTGTTGAATCAAACTGTAAATACTCTATGTAAGGGAAAACACATCAGGATGGGGATGTGTCAGGATATGTAACTGAGTCCAAAAAAAAGAATTAGATTTATTCATGGAAGATAGGTCTTATCAATTCCTATTATGCAAGCTGCTCAGGGTTGCAACCTCATACTTCAGATGGCCATATGCCTACAGCTGCCAGAAGCTGGGAAGGGACTACAGAGCGTAGATCACTCAAAGTTGCCCTGTTCTGTTCATCCTCTCTGAAGCATTATCAGAGGACAGGATACTGGGCTAGATGGACCTTGATCTGACCCACTATGGCTATTCTTATGGGCTAATCATGTAATTTCAATATCACATTTTATTTCTCATAGAGATGGGATCAAACCAAAACCCAGATCTGAATGTGTCCAAACTCTGTTGAATTTCAGATCTGTATCTACATCCAAAGTTTGTGACTCAAGGCTGTCTCTAAATTTTCAGAATATGGGGTACTTACAAGGAAAATATCATGCCACTACAAATGCCAGGTTACTTTGGGGTGTCTCAGTGCAAGACCCTTCTCAGGATATTAAACCTGTCAGTTTGTCAGACATTAAATCTGTCTCTTTCCTTTCCCATATGCACCCTCTATGGAGCATGATGTAATACCAGCAACAGCAACCAGACCTAGTCATTGAAGAGGTGAGTTTCCATGAGCATATTATCTGTTTTTCTTTGCTTCACCCAATCTCGAACATTTCTGCATTTGCAGGATGGATTTGACCTGTTTTTGTTCCACCTGTCACTTGACTCAAGGGGCGTGCCTGCATTTTAGCAGGCAAAATGGAAACAACTGACGAAAAGCACCTAGACTACCTCAACAGCCAACAAAGGACCTGAACATAAGGGAAAGATCAAAAGAAGCCAAGAGGATGTAGCTCAGCCAACTCAAACATGTAAGAAACTGCAAGAGCTCAGAAGAGAAACCAGATTGCTGTCGAAATAGCATTTTGTCTGGGAGCACAGGTTCAATAAAATAGGTAAGGAAACTAGCTAAGGACCCCCAATGGCAAACATATTTATTGAGAATTCAATAAAAGCCTCAGAAGAAATAGCCTGAAGGACCTGTAGACATGGCCTCAGTTGTAATAAAACTGCAATACAAGGCATTGGGGAAAAGGTAAGGGAAAAGGACTGCTCCAAGAGAAAACCAAACAAGAGTCCCAGAGCATAAAGCCTGGAGACACAGGCTGAGATGCAATAAAGTAACTGCCTTTGGGGAGAGAGTAAGAAAAATAAAATATCTAACAAAAGCACAAAGAAGCCCAAAATACAGAAATTCAGCACACATTGCCATAAAAGCACTTGGGAAAATAGGAAACGAATAATGACCTAAAAGTGATCAACTCCTGCAGGTACGTAAAGAAAACATGTAGGAGAAAGTCCACAGGAAGCAATGTCAGCTGCAGTAAACTCTGAGGATACCTAGGAGACAAAGCTGTAAAAGATGACAAACAGAGACCTCCCAGGGGTAACACCGCCCCCACTGCCGGCATGTGATACGTATCTATGATGGGCAGTTATTTTTAATTGGGTAATAAAGCAACTTTTCTAATAGGTACAGAAAGAGATTAGAGAATTTCAGTTAGAGATATGGGGAAAACTCAAGGATGCAACCTCTCTGCTTGCTGGATTTATACATGGCTATGTGAGTTTTAGCATATTATAACAGCACCTCATGTAAAGGATGGTTTTTGATTATTGTTTAAAAATGGAACAAGGAAGTAACAATAACAAGAAATCCAGATATTCCTTGTGCAAAGTTTATTACACAGAGAAGTGCTGGTAAGAGGGTGGTTTTAATTTCTTGACATCAGTCATATGACCTGCCTCAGGGTTACAAAAGAGTATATCCCTGCATGGCAGAGTTCAGTAATCAGTGATGTGGCAGGCTACTGCAACATCTTTAAAAGAAAAAAATTAAATGCAAATATAACAATAGCAAACAAATTAATACACTACATTACAGAGCAAACAAATAATGGTTAGGATGGAGGTGAGGTATTTGGACATCTGGCAGTAACTCGTGTATTTAAGTGACTCTGATCACAAAACCACTTTTTTGTTTTCAAAATGGCTCCATCTGCAGGGACTTCTCTTGGCTGATGAGGTGGTGTTATCAACTGGTATCAGTTCTGGATTAACAAAGGAGCTATAGAGGCTGGAGCCCTGGGCCCCAGCCTGAAACAGGGCCCCAGATTCTGGCCCCTATGGCCTCTGCCCTATCTGCACACCCCACCCTGCTAGAGCTCCTACCATACCAATGCTGGGGGAGTCGGGCCCTGGGCTGGAGCCATTCCTGCCCTGCCCCGTGGCCAGCCAGTCTGCTCCTGGGGGAGCAGGGTAGGCCAGCCCTATTCACTCAGCTCCTTTCCAGGCGTGGGGCCGGGCTGGGGCTGGCTGATGCTCAGTATAGCCTCCAGCATGGGTCCTCCAGGGGCACGATCCTGGAAGGCAGCACCGGAGCTATAACCTATACCAGCCAGCCCCAGCCCTGAGCCCAGAGTGGAGCAGATTGGTTGGCCCAGGGGCGGGGTGGGAGGATGGCCTCTGCCTCGCCAGTGCAGGGCCGGGCAGGGGCCCCCATGGTGGTGGTAGGCTGGCAGAGCCCCAGGTGGAGCGGAGAGGGGCAGATGACAGGGAGGCCCACAGTGGTGGGGCAGCCCCAGGCCTCCAGGGCTCTTCATCCAGGCCTGCTTGGCATCTATAACTCCTACTTCTGTTGGCACTTTTAAAGACTAACAAATTTATTTATCCCATGAGCTATTGTGGGAGAAGATCCCTCTTCATCAGACACCCTGACAAAGTGGAATTTTCTCTGATAGCTCATGCAATAAATAACTTGGTTAGTCTGTAAAAGTGTCACTAGGCTCCTTGTTTGTTTCACTGACCTAGACTAACATGGCTACCTTTTTGGAACTTGTCAGCCTGCATCTGTTGTTTATCATTGTTCAAGACTGAATGGGCACATATGCTAATTCTGTCTCCAAGTGAGCATGTTATTGATATGCAACAGGGTCCCTCTTGGTTTTGTTTAAATTGTTTTTTGTTCTTCCTGAGGCTGACCTTCAGAGGTGGCAATAATATAGACAGAGATGGATAGAGATGGAGCTGGTCTACTCTAAGGGCTTAGGCTGACATAAGGCTGCTTAAGTCGGCCTTCTGCAGACTGCATACACACTCACACAGCTGCGAAGTTGAAGTAAGTGCTGCTGCAAGTCGACATTGTAACTCCACCGCCTCAAGGGGCATAGCATTCAGTGCAATTTTAATAATGCATTTTAACATCAGGGTGTACAGAAAGCAGGGTAATGAGATGCTAATGGCCTCCAAGATCTATCCTCAAATTCCCGGACTCAGCTGGGTTTAGGGAAGTGGCAAGCGGTGTGGAATGAGGGTAGGGGTTGGAGGAACCGGCCAGCAGTGCAGACTTGGCGGGATTTGGGGAAACCAGCCAACAGTGCGGAGCCAGGGGGGAGAGGGGCTGGGGAAATGGGCCAGTGGTATGGAGCCAGGGTGGAGAGCTGGGGAACCAGCCAATGGCATAGACTTGGCTGGTGTTGGGGGAACTGGCAAGTAGGATGCCTACTCACAATGCAACACTTCTGAAGTTGTAGTAACCACCAGCAATGGGAGTACAAGAAGCCAGAGCATGGAGTGTGGTGTGGACACACTCCTCTAGTTTTATTAATTTGACGTATCAATGTTGACTTTAGATTGTGCCCAACTGTAGACATACCCATGGCACAGCTTTAACTTTGACAAGTTGCCTGCCAACTTCTGTTTGAAATGCAATATTCTCTCCACTTGGAATCAGGTCTAGCTGATTCCTTTCTTGTCTATAGCTGTTTAAAAAATAGGTTGGGGGTTGTCGTTTTTTTCCTCCCTCCCTTCCCTGTTTTTTTTAAATCAAAATTTGAAATGTGAAACAAAATGTTGAAAATATTTCAGTAAAAATTGATCCAGCTCTGCTCTTCTCATAGTAGTGTTTGTATACTCTTGTAACAATGTCAGGCTTAACTTTATTTGACTCAGAAATGTGTTAGAAGATGGCCCCTAAGATGTTATCCTTTTGCCTACAGGTCTCTGAACTGGTGATCCTATAAAGCTGTGTACAGTGTGTTGCAATGTTCAAACAGTGCTAAATGAGATCCCTTGAATCTACCTGGGTACTTTTTTGTTTATCACATTATTTCCAAGTGAAGTCTGTTTCTTGCAGTAACCTTATTTGACCTAGTGGTTAGTTACAGTACACTAATTAGTCCATCTGTAACTGTTTAAAATCACATGACCACATTTTCTTAAGTTTGTTTGTAGTACAATGGGCAGTGGCCTCACTTGGCAGATGATTTCTTGAAACAGAAATGTGACATTCATGGTGTCTCCGTTCAAATTTTTGAATTTCTTCATATTCCCTCTGAAACATTCTGTGTAGGTCTTCAATACCTATAGGCCTGTTACATGCAACAATGAGAAGGATTTTACCCTTTGCAGCTTTTCTGCAAAACCACATAGGGCTTGTCTATGTGAGAAGCTATTCCAGAGTAGCTATTCCGGGTTAGCTCCCTGTGTGGACACTCTTATTCCAGGATAAAAATACCTTTAGAAATGGATTAAACTAATTCAGAATAAGGCAATCTTATTCTAAAAAAGAGCATCCACACACAGAGTTAATCAGGAATAACTTTTCCACTTGAAATTTCTGCCCTACCTTAAACTGAATTAATTTCTCAGTGTAGTAAAAAACTTACTGTCAGAAAAACTGGAAGTGCTGTAACCTCCTTCTCCAGGTTTCTGCCAGGTTCCCTCCTAGATTCAGGAGATTCCAGTGGTGTTATCTGCTGATCTAGTTTACATCTGACACTGCATACTAGCACCCAGAAGACATGCACATTCCTGTGGGGCTATGCATCCAGGGATGCAAAAAGGACTTGAAAGCATTGTTACCCCCAACATGGTGTAGGGTCTTGTCTACACTCCCCAAGCCCTGGTGAATTGAACTGATTCAAGAGGATTGCTGGGCTGAGTCTCCAGCAGATGTGAAGTATTATTAGCTGTTACTAGCTGAGTTTTAACCAGGTACTGTGTGCACCAAAGCCAAGTTTGAAGCCATCAACACCATTTAGGACTTGCAAATTCACGGAAAGATTTCAACATGTGTAATGTACTTTTATCAGGTTAAATTCTGCATATGTTGTTGTCAGCTGCCATTCTTGAATAGTATAATGGCCATGCCACAAAAGTATAGCTTAGGCAGACTAATTTTTTCTTTTTTTCTTAATGGCAGCAAATGTTTTCAGGTAATGAAGTGATGCCCATTGTTCTCCAGCTCCACCTTAGAGCATATTACCAGCTTTTTTCCATATTATGATCACTACCCCCAATTTTATCTTAACCTAAACCTGCTGATAGGATGTAGTATGTCCTCTGCAGGTTGGTTTAAAAGTGAGGTATTGATCTTGAGCAACCCCTCCAATCTCTCCTTGCATTGCCACTAGAAGCAGCCAGATTTTTGAAAGTGGTAAACCTCTGTAGCTCCTATTAACTTCATTGGGAGCTGTATGGGATATTCAATGCCACTGAAAAAAAGGCTGGTTCTATTTAGGTACTTACATAGGATTTGGGAGCCGAACTTGAGACAGCTAAGTTGAAGAAAATTGACCAATAATATAGCAAAGGAACCCTTGTCAGGAATAGCTTCACAAATTCCATTTGTCAGTGGAATTCACTGAAATTAATTAGCATTCCAAATGTATAATGGACTGAAAAATTCTTACCATCAGTAAAAAGAAAGGTGAATAAATCTGTTCCCAACTTCCAATGCAAATAACTTCATGGTAACTCAGAAAATCAGTTTTAAGTTTTTATGGCACTACAATTCATCTGTATACAGGCAACTCTGGTATTTATTATTATTATTTATTTTATTTTATTATTAGTGCAAGAATTAAAATAGGGAAGAGCAATCACTTTCCACAGTATTATTAATCTTCCAATCAATTAAAATATTGGTCAATATTGACTTTAAAAAGTCAACTTTAAATGGGTCCCCTGTCTTAACTTGACTTTATAAAATTGACTTAAACAAATGGGGACTCTCTAAGTTGACTTAATAAAATTGACTTTAAGTTGACCTTGTTAAGTCAATTTAACAGCCCTCTAGCATGGACATGGCCTTCCATTTTCAACTTCTGATAATTAGTAGATTTTACTATTCCTCTCACTTTCATTTTTATCAAAAATAGACATGGCACTTTTGTTTTTTTTAAATTCTGACCATTCATGAGAAACCACACTGAAGAAAGCTTCATAAACAACAGTGAGAACAGTACAGCCTCTTTGAAGGTAACATCCACAACTGGACAGTGGAATACAGTTCACCAGTGTTTCTGGATTCCTCTCAGACACTAAGCTCTCACATAGCAGGATTTGTGAGTAACACTTTTTACCATCTCTGGCTGGCAAGATTATGTCCCATTCTGGCGCATTGTGACCAGGCCTTAGTTACATACACATTCATCACCTCCCATCTAAACTACAGTATGGTGATCTATCTGGGCATGTGGTCATCAGCCCTTAGGAAACTCTTGTGAGTAGAGAACACTGAAGTGCATCTCATCAGCAGCACAGTCCATGGCAAAAACATTAGGCCTATGTGGAGCACAGACAGATAACTGTAACCCTGTGTAATGGACATTGTGACCAATGTCCAGCAAGACTCCATATTGTCAGTTTGGAACTCCTGCTTAAACAATGTACTTCATTTTGGATACTTGATGAAATCTGGTTTAGGTATATGCTGTATATGTTCTTTTAAATGTGTGAACAAGGTGTGTGAATGAAGGGCGTGTGTGTGAAAAGGCCAGTCTCAACTGCCAGCCTGTCCTGATGAACCATAAGTACCATCTAACTGACTGAACAATGCAGACATCTCTGATTAAAGCAAACAGAAGGAGCCACCCCAGAAAGAAAAGAATAAAATACAATCAAGTCTGCAAGTGACTGGGGACCAATGATCTCCCAGGAACCCTGAGGCTACATGACACAGCAAATCCCATAGACTTACATGAAGGCCTGCAAGTATAAAAGATGGGTGAGAGCATGAAAACTTTGGGGTCTCATTCTGCAACTGACATCTTGGAGCATCGGATCATGACCGACAGAGGCCTGGCTCCCTCCTTGTGCCCAGCCTAGCTGGCCACTAGGTTGGCTCAAGCAACACATGAAAGGACTGGTAATTACATCACACCAGCTTGCAGAACTTTGTGTGTGTGTGTGTGTGTGTGTGTGTGCTTTTTGCTATTCTTACTTATTTACAATAAATGTGGCATATTGCCTTGTCCCCCTGAATTAGATCCTGCTAGTCTTTTCTTTTTACTAGGGGGTGCCCTTTTTGGTGGTGCCCTTTTTGGTATAACACCTATACTCCATCCATTCTTTACACTGGCTTCCCATAGAATAGTGAGTTAAGTTCAAGGTCTTGCTGCTTATCTTCAAGGTGTTCCATACCTTGTACTCAGGATGTCTAAAAGATCACCTAAAGCTCCAGAATGAAGACTGTGGTCAACAATTCTGCTCCTCAGTCACAAAGGAACTTGCTAACATAAAGGTAAAGCTTGACCGTGCATGCAACAGAACCTTTTTCAGGAGCCAGTGGGATAACCCGCAACAACGACCCAAAAGATCTAAGAATCATCTCAAACCTTCACCACCTTCTGCTCCAAATGGAAGATGTACTTCTTTGACATAGGATTCTTTTCCCATTTGATTTGACTTCACTGTTCTCTATATGCTGTTTCCCATGTTTTGAATCATAACAACTGCTTTGATTTGTTGTTACAGTGTGACCTGATCCTATGACTTACACTTTCCTGCATTTATTTTCCTCCCATTCTCTAAATTCCCCCATCTTCAAAGCATCTGAAGAAGTAGGATTTTCTCCCATGAAAGCTCATGTGATAAATTAATTTTGTTAGTCTTTAAAAGTGCCACCAGAGCCCTTGTTTGTTTTGCTGGACTAGACTAACATGGCTACCCTTGGATTCTTTGACTTTGCTTTCACCAACATAGTTATAAAAAAATCTTCCCTGAACACTGCCTTGAATACACAAAGCTTCTCTGCGGACAAGATGAGAGAGAATGGTCCACACATGACAGATATTGTCACCCAATGCACTGCTGGAAAATGCTCAGATACTATAGTGATGAAGGCAGCATAAGAACCTGGAACAATAGAATATCCAAGCAGGTTTATCTTACATCTGAAGATGACAGTGAAGACAAAGAGGAGAATTACTACAAGTTAGGAACTTAATTCTGAGAGAGGATGAAAATCTCCATGAAATCAAGCTATTTATTATTTGTGCTACATAGTTCTTAGAGACCTCAATCAAAATCAGCTGACAACTGCATTAGGAACTCTACAGAGTAAAAACCAGTCCCTGCCTCTTTGCAAGGAGCCAGCAATCTAAGTAGTCAAGACAAACAAAAATAAATAGACAAAAAGGCGCTCAGCAATGGTCAGGGCTCAGCAATGGTCCTTGGAAACAAATCTGTAAATAATTTGGGAGCCTGGGCAGGAGTGGGCTCGAATGGATTGTGTGGTGATACACAAGATTCCTGTATAATTTGGGAACCATGATGTACCATGTTATGTTTCATTACTGTACAATGAATGTTTTTTTTCTTTACAATTGATTTTCCATCTTAAACAACATATTGTTTAATTTAAAAAAAAAGAAAGCTAGTTTATTTCTTTAAGAATAACTTGGTTGCAAATTACATTTAAAATTGCAACACCTGGAGAAAATCAACATCACATGACTCGAAGGCACTTCTAAACAGGAAATACTCCATTTATTTTTTTAGCTGTGTTTGTGTAATAAAAGTTTAGCATCCAAGTGTGAGCTACACATTTTCTTGTTTTATTAAACAGCATGGAAGGATTTATTACTCCTTCACTGAATGCACTTCTGGCACCAAATGGAGTTGGATAATAATTGTCAGGCACCGAGTTTAACATTATAAGAAAACACCTTTGGTGTAGTTCAGAGTTTACTGTATAATGAAAAATGCACTTAGATGGTGCGGCTCCTCTGAGATTTTGCTCAGTGAGTGTAATCTCAGGTATTGCTGCTTAATGACTTGGATTCTTTTAAAACAGAAAGGGAAATGAATGTGGTATAATAATTTCTAAAACTATTTTTTCCTGGCATCCTTGAACTATGTTAAGCTGCTTAAGAGGGAGATTTGTAGTGAATGCTGATTTTTCTTTCTTCAGCAATAGTAGGCAGGACTGTCAAGACTACCTGAAACAGGAGTGTCCCATATTTGGGTCATTTCTGCCACTCACTCACCAGCCTCCTTCAGTCTTTCTTGACTGCATTAGCTCCCCTTGCACTTGCACTGTCTGATGCTTCCTCTTCTTCCTTCTGCCCCATGTTTTCTGAAACCCAAGGACTAAGCGGGGAGCTGAGGGCCTATTAAGGGAATGTTCTTTTCTCTCTTAATGAATGCATGGCTCACTGCTCTGACTTCTTTGTGCAGCAGGGCAGAGAAGGGAGCACGCATAATGAAGCAAACTCAAAAAAATGGGGTGGTGTGCCTCTTTGCAGGTGTGCAGCATTCTCATAACACAAGCAGAACTGGAGAGAGAAAGGTTCAGAATAGGGAGAGATTGCCCCCTCTTCCACCGTCCCCCCCCCCCGCCTCCCCAAAAACTTTGATGGTGATTACATGAAAGAGGAGATACAAACTTGGAGAGCTCAGTTCTCCACTCCTTGGGTAGTCAAACACACCAGTGCAAAGTGATATTTTCCACTCATTCTGTACTGACAGATGACTGCACCAGGTGCAGAGCAAGGGAGAATCAGACCCCATACATCGCTGCAGATCTGTACTGCAAATTTCTCCTTGAGGTCTCTAGGGAACGTGGCAGTTCTGAATAGGGTTTGTTTTCCACACACAGGAGATGGACAGTGCCCATGTGAGCAGGTTCCCCACAGGGGTGGGGAAATACTTCACACCCTCACCAAATTAAGGTTTCTATATAGCGAAAATGCCCTTCATTACATGTGTTTGTCTGTGAAAGGTTAGACAGTAAATGTATTCAGCTTGCCTGCTGAACACCTTGGTTTGTAGGATCCACATCTAGACTCCTGCAAAATTATCTGATCAGCTGAAAGAGTGCCTGTTCAGGCTCAGTTTTTATCTAGAGCAGTATCTCCCAAACGGTGTGCCATGGCACTCAGGTGTGCCCTCCGGCCTGAGTGGGTATGCCGCGGAATTTTTTGAAAACCTATTCACAGTTCTGGATTGGCTCATAAATATTCATGAGCTCATTTGGAGACTATATGGTGGTGTGCCTCAAAATAATTAAATTAATCAGGGTGTGCCACAGCAGAAAAATGGTTGGGAACCACTGATCTAAAGAGACACTGTAAAAACGCTTTGCTCAGAAAGTTCCCAAACCATTTTTTTCTGCCTTTAGTCATTTACAAATATTTGTAATCTACTTCATGAGTTGGGAACCATGTCTCTACACCCTTATGGTACTGTATTAATAACATAATTAATACTGAATTGTATTTAAATGTTTACAAAGATCATTTGAAGCCACCTGAGAGCAGGTCCTCTGGCCTATATTCCAGCCAGTAGAGGGCAGTGGTGCTCAGAACTAAGGCAATTGATTCTTAAGGGTGATCTGAGCATCCTCATCCTTTCAATTATTTCATTAGAATCTGGATGGAGTTGGGTGTTAGGGTGTTAGGAAGCAAGTACCAGATCACTGTTCTCTCTCGGGGGTGTGTGTGAGTGTGTGTGTGTGTGTGCATACACACAGGTTGTGAAACCCATGCACACAACAAAATAAAGTGTGCACAAAAAAAAACCCCAGCGCAAATATTAGTGCACACAAAGAATATTTTGTGCACACAAGAAATATTTTGCATGCACAGTCTATGAAAAATTAGAGGGAACATTGTACTGGATCCAGCATTCTGCAGCTGCCTTGGAAATCTAGATTTCCCAGAAATAAACAGGGAGTATTATCTACATAACCCACAAGGCCTGCAGTTCTGTGGGTGAATGTTTGCAGGATTAGGTGGGCCCTTTGGTTTTTTTAGTGCCCTATGAATATTAATAATTAATAATATAGAAAATATTAATAAGAGGCAGACTTTTGTGCTAATAGCAGCTCTATAAAATTCCACAGATTTTAAGGTCATTAGGCGACAGTAAGATCATCTAGTCTGATCTCCTGCCTAACACGAGCCATAGATTTTCCTCACCATTTTTGGGAATGTGCACAAAAAGATCTGTCCACCCAGAGCAGCTTACAGGATCAGGGCCCAAAAGGGGACATGATAATGAAGGTTGTTGCAAAGACTGGTCAGGAACTTCTGTTCCTCCTGCCTCATTCCATAAAGAGCAAAAGAAAGGGACATTCAATGAAACTGAAAAGTGAAAAATTCAAAGAGGTCCCTAGTACCCGAGGGAATAACCTACAGCAAGCATTACATCCATCAGTAACAATTTGCAGCATTGGGCCCAGGATGACTACGACAGTGGTTCCCAACCATTGTGCTGTGGCAACCCCTTTCATGTGCCACCAGAGGTGGCAGGACGTGGCCCCGGCCACGGTCGGGGGGGCCGCCAGGGGTGGCTGGTTCCAGCACTAATAGGGGGCTGCCCACAGCAGCAGGGTCAGTGAGCCACAAGTGACCACGTGGCACAATTTGCTGTGGCAGAAGAAAAGGTTGGGAACGACTGGACTACGATGCCATTTTACTTCTATTACACAGATCCCTCCATCAATCAACCCTTTTTTTCTGTCCATTTAGTGGCCATTGCGGGTAAGTTTCAATGAACTTGGCTTTACAAGAAAAAAAATGGCAGTGAAAACACAACCAAATATCTGGTTTTGGATTGTAACCCTTTCCATTTACTTATTTATTTTAATTTTATATTTTTAAGAATCAGCTCTGACAAAATTATTCCTTAGAGCTGGCATTCCGTCTTATTTATAATGCTGTCAGGCAGATTAGGTCAATTAGGTTTTAACACAAATTAGATTTTGTTTTAAAAACAAAAAATGGGGTTTTTTTTAAGCAAAGCTTTGATAGAAATGTTTTTGGGATAATTTATTTCAGTGACATCTGTTCTTTTATATGGATTTAAATATTCCTCTATAACCCAAAAATTCCAGCATTGTCCTAATGCATGAGACTCCAGTGGTGAAACAGACTAGAAATCACAGTAGAATTAACTGATAGTCCATCCCCATTCTCTAAGCTGAAGGAAATAAAGTAAAAGCCATAAAAAATAATGCAAATAAGACACCTCTATAAAACTGCTTCAGTTTTTAGCAATCCGAGGCCCTGATCCTGCAGCTTCTGATGGATGTGGCTAACTTTATTGCCTTTAATAATCCTGAAATCAGAGTAACATGCATTGTAGTCAAGTTAAGCCTATGCAAAACTGTTTACAAGACTGGAGCCTAAGATATTATTAGTACACAGAGTATTACTCAATTTTACCAATAATGGAGAAAGGGGGTATTAAGGATACATGACATTTTTAGGTAATTGAGGGAATTTCCAATATAATAAATCTATGTTGCGGCACATAACCACGCTTTGGATAACAAAGAGTTCGTCTAGCTTCTGTCTATGCTGGAGAAATTTTCTAATCAAATGTAAAGTGGATTCTGCAAGAATCAGGACAAGATCAAGGCTCGGGGGGCCTGTGGCTGCCCACCCTTGTGGGTCCCCCACCATTGCCATGGCACCCTGCCTGGGGATGGAGCACCCAACACCCCCCCATTCTGGGGGCTGGGGTCAGGGGCTCTGGCCAGTGCTGTGGAGGGAGCTAGGTGGGCCACAGCTGGGCAGCACTGCAGTGGGGTGGGTTTGGCGAGGAGGGGCTTCGAGCCAGCACTGCTGCAGCGAGAGGGGGCCTGCAGAGAAGGCGGCAGGCTGGTGCTTCCCACCTGCTGGTGGGGGGGGAGGGCTGCGGGAAGGCCCCACCAGCCGGTGTTGCTGCAGGAGTGTGGGCCAGAGGCTGATGTCTGCTACACTCCTGCACCACTCCCAGGCTGACTGGTCTGGGCAGGGGCCCAAGGACTGGGCAGGCAGGCTGCTGATGCTAAGCAACGGCAGCCCTCTGCTCACGCAGGGGCTGGATTTTTTGGGAGCTGCAGGGCCCTGCTTTAGGCTGGCACCCAGGGTGGCAGCCCCTACAGCCCCTGCCTTTAATCCAGCCCTGGCCAGAATAGATTGGGTCACCGTAAACTACAAAACTGGATTTATGCTATACTCTCTAAGTGGTTGAAAACAGTTTAGCTGAACTGGTTTTAAAACTTATTAAAACATTTGTTAATGTAGACAAGCTGTTAAATCATTGAGATTGTACAATATATGATTTTAAGCTAAAAGAGTCCATTTAAACTTTGATATAGAAGCCTAAAATAAGAGAACTTATCTAATCAAATGTATAAAAGAGGGATAGGGATCAGCTGAAGGGTTGTCATAAGAACTTTGCAACTGATAATTTAACTGATGTGTGCAATAATCCATCAGAACTGGACCTTAAAATGTTTTTGAGATCACCCTTTATTAGATGGCTTTGGTTAATGTTCTGTCTGAAGGTAGCACAGCTGTTTTGTGACGTCATCTGAGGGTTTTTTTAAAGCTGCTTTGCAACTGGTTAATCACGCCCTCAGAACACAGGCCTCCACTGAGCAGGAAATAGGATTTCTGCAGCTGTTGACCATGGAGACTTTGCAAATTTCTGTGTCACAGCACTCAGAGGGTTTAATAATCCTGCCCCAAGACAGATCATAAATGTGTCCTTAGAACTCAGATGATGGGTTCATAGATCTGGGACATCATGCTTTCATTTGGCTAGGAAAAAATTCCATTTGAGTACTGTAGTTATACACAGAAATGTGTATAAAGGTGATGAGGTGCTTGTCCTTTGGAAAACATGCAACTGGAAACAGTGCTGATATTTATGTTTAGAGTCACTCTGGCTTTCGATATTAGGCGTATAACGTATGACACTAGTGCCATGATTAATCTTCTTGACCTGGCTTCAGCTGACTGTCATCCTGGGTGACTGGCTTCATCTCAGTAGCATAGCGACAGGGGCAGAGAGGAGCTGTGGGGGGCCAAGTCCCTGGGTGCTGGGCTGCAGGGGGTGCTGGGTTGGCCCCTTACCAGGGCTGGATTAGAGGGGCTCTGGCCCAGGCTGCTGATTTAGGGGGTGCTGCCAAGAGCTCCCACCCTCCCTCCTATGTGGGCCAGCCGGTGCCTTTCAACACTGCAGGTGGGAAGGGGCCAGAGGCTGCCCTCCCTCCACTGCTCTGCATGCAGTGCTCCTGCCCGCCCTGCCCTGGCTGCCTGGTCTGCCCCAGGGGAGAGGACAGCCTCCCCAGACCCTGCTGAGCAGCGACCACATGCCGGCCTGCCCCATACCCTGGGGCGCACCAGCCAGCCCGAGGTGGGGCAGGCCAGAATGCTGCCCTGTGTGGAGCAATGGAGGGAGGGCGGCCTCTGGCCCCCTCGCCCCCCCACAGCTTTGATCAGGCCCCCTCCAGTGCCGGGGGGGCTGTGGCCATCCCGCCCCCATTCTGGCCCACACTGGAGGAGGGCAGGGACACCGGCTGGTGCTGCAAAAGTCAGCAGCACAAGATGGGGCCCCTCTAATCTGGCTCTAGTGTGGGGCTGGCCCAGTGTCCCCCTTGCAGCCTCTCAGAGGGGCCCAGGAGCCTGGCCTCTACAGGTTCCCCCTTCCTGCAACATCTGCGGGTCTGAGACCCCCTCTTGGCCTGCGGGGGGGACCGCAAGGCATGGAGTGGCATCGGGTGTCCAGGGGAGCCCAAATATGGGCTTGGCCCTGGGGTGCCAGACACCCTTGCCACACAGTGCTTCACCTCTCTAGCAGCTGGGGACAGTACACAGGGACAGCAGCTGCTATTCCAGCCCACAAAAGCTTACATGATAAATAAATTTGTTAGTCTTTAAAAGTGCCACTAGACGCCTTGTTTGTTTTGCTGAACTAGACTAACATGGCTGCCCCTTTGGAACTTGTTGCAGTAGCAGCTGTGGAAGGTTTAGAGTGCAGGGGCCCTGTGCCCTGTCTGCAAACTGAAGGAATTAATTCTGTCCCATTCCTACTCAGCGGCTCTCACAAAACTCCTTTACTTGGGTTCTATGCAGGGAGGGGTGATTTTCTCTCTTTATCCAAACTCTACAAAGAAAAAAGTCTTTTTTTTTTTAATTGTTCTGGTCAAAGAGGCAGGCTTTAAATATTTATGTAGGCTGCTTGGCAACAGATTGCATGTGATCTTTGTAAAAACAATAAGCTCTCATGGAATTTACATTTCATTTTAACATGCTGCTAATGGCCACTGATCAATGCTAAATGACTGTTTTGTCAGAAGAAATGCACAGTATAAGAGGAGTCATATTGTGCTTTGTTAGCAGCTTCTCAGTCGCTGGACAAAACTGAAATGTCAGAGGTTGAAGACCAGGACTTGAATAAAGCTTGTGCGTTTCAAAATACAATATTCTCTTCTGTGAAAGACTTGACACTGTGTTTGGTTAAAATGTAGTGCCATAATTCTGAGGAATATTTTCCCCCAAACCAATGTATGTTAGCTGCCAATATTTTGTATGCATTGTTTCCTTTACCTACCTGAGAAATGAATACCTCATAATGTTTTTTATTCAAAATAAATCTATTTGTTTGTTAGTAAAGCCACTATTTTATTGAATATGGTAATTCTTCTCCTTTTCCATACTGGGATCCCTTTTTCCTTACTGGGATCCTCCCATCATGCAACTGGGAGCTAGTGGGGGTCTCCCTTCTGTTTAGCAATATGGGAAGGGCAAATTGTCAGATCCAAATGTATAAAAATCATAGACTCATAGACACTAAGGTCAGAAGGGACCAACATGATCATGTAGTCTGACCTCCCACACACTGCAGGCCATAAAACCTCATCGACCCACTCCTACAATGAACCTCAAACCCATAACTGAGCTATTAAAGTCCTCAAATCATGATTTAAAGATTTTAATACAGAGAATCAACCAGCAAGTGAGCCATGCCCAATGCTACAGAGGAAGGCAAAACCCACGGCACCCATGCCAATCTGCCCTGAGGGAAAATTCCCTCCTGACCCCAAATATGGCAATCAGTTAAACCCTGAGCATGAGGGCAAGTCCACAACAGCCAGGTCAAGAAGAACTTCTTTGTAATAATTCAGAACCCACTTCATCTAATGCCCCTTCCCAGGTCACTATCATACCCATCACCAGTAGTAAAAAGACAGACAAGCTACACTGTACATCATATCATTCCCTCCATAAATTTATCAAGCTCAGTTTTGAAGGCACCTAAGGTTTTAGCCCCCAACACTTCCCTTGATAGATTATTCCAGAACTTTACTCCTCTGATGGTTAGGAATCTGCGACTAATTTCAAGTCTAAATTTTCTGAAGGACAGCTTGTATCTGTTTGTTCTTGTGTCCACATTGGCGCTATATTCAAATAATTCCTCTCCCTCTCTTGTATGTATCCCTCTAATGTATTTATAAAGAGGCATCATAGCTCCTCTCAGCCTTCTTTTGGTCAGACTAAACAAACCAAGCTCTTTAAGTCATCTCTCATAGGAAAGATTTTCCATTCTACGAATCATCCTTGTAGCCCTTCTTTGCACCTGTTCCAGTTTGACTTCATCTTTCTTAAACATCGGTGACAAGAACTGTACACAATACTCCAAGTGAGGTTGCACCAGCGCCTTGTATAATGGTACTAACACCTCCCTATCTCTACTGGAAATACCCCTTCTGATGCACCCCAGGACCGCATTAGCTTTTTTCACTGCCACATCGCATTGGCTACTCATTGTCATTCTGTGATCAACAAGTATGCGCAGGTCCTTCTCCTTCCCCGTCACTTCCAGCTGATGCATTCCCAACTTATAAGAAAAATTCCTGTTATTTGTCCCTAAGTGCATGACCTTGCACTTCCCATTGTTGAATTTCATCCTATTTCTATAATGCTATGCTTTACAAGGTCATCCAAATCATTCTGTATGCTATCCCGATCCTCCTCTGTATTGGCAATACCTCCCAGCTTGGTGTCGTCTGCAAACTTAATTAGCACATTCCCACTTTTTGTGCCAAGGTTAGTAACAAAAAGGTTGAATAAGATGGGTCCCAGGACCGATCCTTGGGGAACTCCACTAGTAACCTCCTTCCAGCTAGACAGTTCACCTTTCACTATGACCCTCTGTGAATCTCCCCTGTAACCAGTTCTTTAGCCACCTTTCTATTTTCATATTAATCCCCATCTTTCCTAATTTAACTAATAATTCCCTGTGTGGAACTGTATCAAATGCCTTGCTGAAATCTAAGTAAATTAGGTTCACTGCATTCCCTTTATCCAAAAAAATCTGTTATCTTCTCAAAAAAGGAGATCAGGTTGGTCTGGCATAATCTACCTTTTGTAAAGCCGTGTTGTATTTTATCGCAGTTACCATTCTCCTCAATATCCTTAAGTACCTTCTCCTTCAAATTTTTCTTCAAGACCTTGCATACTTCTGAGGTCAAACTAACAGGCCTGTAGTTACGTGGATCCCTTTTACTCCCTTTCTTGAAAATAGGGACTACATTAGCAATTCTCCAGTCATAAGGTACAACCCTTATGTTCACTGATATTTTAAAAATACTTGCTAAAGGGCTGGCAATTTCATGTGCGAGTTCCTTCAATATGCTTGGATGAAGATTATCTGGACCCCCTGATTTAGTTCCATTAAGCAGCTGAAGCTTGGCTTCCACCTCAGATATGGTAATTTCCACTTCTACATTCTCATTCCCATTAGCTGCCCTACCTCTATCCCCAATCTCACCATCACCCTTATTAAAGACAGAGGCAAAGTACTTATTTAGATATTCAGCCATGCCTAGATTATCCCTGATCTCTACCCCATCCTCAGTGTGTAGTAGTCCAACTTCATCCTTCTGTGTTTTCCTTCTATTTATATGGCTGAAGAACCTTTTACTATTGGTTTTGATTCCCTTTGCAAGGTCCAAGTCTGCTTGGCTTTTGGCCTTCCTCACTTGATACCTACATGCTGTGACCTCTAAAAGGTAGCCCTCCTATCCTATCTTTCCCATCTCCCACTCCTTGTAGGCCTTGTGTTTCCTCCTAGTCGCCTGTCTGAGATGTACATTCATCCAGCTTGGTTTAGAACCCATGCCTGAATTTTTTTCCTCTTCTTTGAAATGCAGGCCTCAGATAATTCCTGGAGCTTTGTCTTGAAGCAGTTCCAACCATCCTCATGAGTCAAAGTCCTAAGAAAAATCATGAGATTAAAAAATAATTTTTGTGGTTCACTTTTATTCACTTTTTTGGTTTTGTAGCCTCTAGGGTGCGCCAAAATGTTGTTTTCTCTCCTTTGTCTACAACTAGGAGGGCTAGAAATATATTTCATTAAAAAAAATGAAAGTAGACATTCTCATTACTCCTGGGGCTGGAACTTTAAGGAAACATCAAATATAGCAAAACAAACAAGGAGTCTTGTGCCACATTTAAAGATTAAAAAAATTATTTAATGCATGAGCTTTCTTGGGAGAAAATTCCATTTATCAGATGCTTGAAGATGGGGAACTTACAGAATGGGAGGAAAAATGAATGCAGGGATGTATAAGTCATAGGATCAGGTCAAACTATTTCAGCAAATCAAAGCAGTTGTTTAGATTCAAACAGGGTGGAACAGCATATTAGAAGGGAGGGAGGCAGAGATAGGGGAAAGTCACTTATAATGAAAGCCAGTTCAAATTTCTATTCAAGACTAAGTTAATGGTGTCAAATTTGCATATGAATTCTATTACAAGCCATCAGGAACACTACCCCAGATGCAAAGGAGTAGCCATTTTAGTCTAGTTCAGCAAAACAAACAAAGAGTCCTGTGGCACTTTTAAAGACTAACAGATTTATTTATTGCATGAGTTTTTGTGGGACAAAGTCCTACTTCGTCAGCTGCTTTGAGATGAGGGAAATTACAGAATGGGTGAAAATAAATGCAGGGGAGTGTAAGTCATGGGAATAGGTCACACTGTAACTCATGGCTGAACTTTGTGATTTTGTACTCACCCACAACCATTTCAGGATTGAAGATGATTTATATCTTCAAGTCAGCAGCACTGCTATGGGTACCTGCGTGGCCCCACAATATGTCAACATTTTTTACGGCTAATTTAGAACAATGCTGCCTCTGCTCTTGTCCCCAATTACTACTCCTCTGCTTATGCTGCACTGATGACATCCTCATCATCTGGACCCATGGAAAAGAGGCCCTTGAAGATTTCCACAGAAAATTCAACAGTTTCCAACCCACAATCAACATTAGCCTCAACCACTACTCCTGGGAGATCCATGTTCTAAATGCTACGGTATAAATAAATGCTGGACACATAAACACCACCCTATAACAGAAACCTACGGACTGCTATAGCTACCTACGTCCATTGAGCTTTCATCCAGGTAGGGTTACCAGACACCAAAGTATGGAAAGGAAGACAGGGAAGTACAAAAAGGAGGACATTGGAGGACACACACATTCAGGTCCCCGCCCATGTCCCCTTCACCCACCCAGCCACCCCAGCTACTGCCCCACTCCCCCAAATGCTTGCCCCATGGATCACCCAACTCCAGAGAAATCTGTCTAGCCCTTAGTTACTGTGTGAGATGAATTGCAAGAACAGCAACTCAGGAATATCAAATGAATGGCTTTAGTATTTTTCATCTTCATATTAAAGTAATCATACAGCCAGCCACTTTAAGGAGTCACAAAATTAAGTATTTAATATTTGTATTAAGGTGCAAGGAGACTCACACTGCAGAACTCCTATCCAAATTGATATTCTTACATTGTGAGTTGCAAATGGAACCAAACCTCCAATAAATTTAATGTAGTAATTATGGACAAGATTAAAATCAATTTTAACACAGTAAGTTCCTTCACAAAATTCGCTCTCATTGTTTCACACATGGAAGGGTGGGCCCTTGACTACATGAAGTCTAGCAGAATTTGAGGTGTTGGCTTCTAAAGGAAAAGTAATCTCTGTGGCCAGTATTCTCCCCAGGACTTCAAATTAGGCAGGGTGTAGGGGGAGGCTGGGGGGGGCATAGGGGGTGCGCACTAATTTGGTCTAATACTGTTACTAGCTGACAACTGGGCAGGTGCAGGAGGGGTGTAGGGAAATCCCTGTCTGTGGGTTGTTGTTAGCTTCAGTTTTGAGCCTCACTGTGCAGTATTTAAAACAAAACAAAAAAACCCCAAAAATCACAGACAAGCTGTTTAACTTTTACACACACAGGAAAGGAGAAATCAAAAGTGAGAGCTGCTAGTTTTTACGTGCAGACCTGCCTGAAACATAACCTTGTACTTAAAATGCAAATTTCTAGAGACATCATATCCTAGTATGTCCGCCATAAACCACCGATGGATATATACCTATTTTATGACAACTGACATTTTCTGTTTACTTTTATGTGAAATACACATCAAATGGGGGCAGGGGAAGTAGAATTAGATGTTTGCCAACTATCAGATGCTCCACCCAAGAGGACAGCACCTATTCTTAGGTGCAATGATCAGTTTTTTCCTAAATATACCAAACGAAACTCTCTCCCTAAAAGTAAAATACAAGAATATATAAATTAAAGGCAAAACCAAGCTGCTTGTTTTCTGTGATTTGATAAACTACCCATATATCATCGTGTATAAGCCGAGAATTTTGTGCCTGAAAATTGGCTTCAAAACAGGCACTCAGCTTATACTCGGGAGAATACAGTAGACAGCCTCAGACAGCCCTTTCCCTGACCATGCGGCAGGCTGGAGCCCCAGTGTTGCCGGGTGGCCATCTTGGGCAGTTGGCCAGGGCTGGGGCTGGAGGAAGGAAGGGACCCCGGCGTCTGGAGCAGCCAAGTAACGGGGTCTGGGGGGGGTCGGCCTGGACTTTGAGGGGGGGATTCAGGGAGGCCAAGGAAGTGGCAGCAGGGACCGGAGGTTGGGGAGGGGGTCGGGGAGTTGGGGAAAGTGGCAGGAGGACCCGGGGTTTTTGGGGAGCCCAGGGAAGCAGCAACAGGGACCAGGGATTGGGGGGGGTGCCTGGCAGGCTGGGAAGAGCAGCAGCAGAGGTTGGGGGTGAAGGGGAAAGGGGTGGAAAGGGTGTTGGGGAACAGGGAAGCAACAGCAGGGAACTGAGAAGGGAGCAGGGGGGCAGCAGTGACGAGCCAGCAGGGCAGCAGTGGGGAAGGGGCAGAGAAGGGCGGCAGCAGTGAAGGAAGAGGCAGAGTGGAGGGCAGTAGTTAGGAAGGGGCAGAGCAGGGGACAGCAGGAGGAGCAGGGTGCAGCAGTGAGAAAAGGGGGGAGTAGGGGGCACAAGGAAACTGAGAAGTGAGCAGGGGTGTAGCAGTGAGGAAAGGGCAGAGCAGGAGGGCAGGAGTGAGGAATGGACAGCAGGAGGGACAAGGGAAAAGCAGCAGCAGAGATTTTGGGGTAGGGAAGCTGTCAGAAACTCCAGAGGAAGCCAACAGCAGTGGGTGGGGATTTAGGGGCCAAGGCCAAAAGGGGACCTCGGCGTATACCTGGGTCACCAATTTTAGCTTCTATTTTGGTCTCAGAATTGGGGGGGGGGTCAGCTTATGCCCAGATCAGCTTATAGCTGAGTATATACAGCACTAACAAAGGGACATATATTGCATCCTTGCTCAATCAAATTTCCCACTGACTTCATTTAAAACTATAGGATCTGGCCCAGGCCAGCAGCTACTTTAGAATGTATAATACTTGCACATCAGTGTATCTTAATAAAATTTAAAGATACATCTATAGCAGACTAATCTCATCTTAGAAAGGAGAAGTGAATTGAAAACATCACATTGAGGAAAGGAAAATCATATGCATTTAAATATCCGCACAATCTGAAGAGAACTTTCTTTGACCTCTAAACAAAAGTTTTGTTCAAAAAGCCAATGTCCATTAGGAAGAACAAAGATCTGGCTTAGCTGAGTCATTAGAGCTGTGGTTCCCAACCAGCGTGCCATGGCACACAGGTGTGCTGTCAGGCCTGAGCAGGTGTGCCACAAATTTTTTTCAAAAACTACTCAGAGACCTCTGGACTGGCTCACTGGCTCATGAACATTCATGAGTTCATTTGGAAACTATATGGTGGTGTGCCTCGAATTAATTAAAGCTAGCAAGGTGTGCCACGGCAGAGAAAATGTCGGGAAACACTGCATTAGAGAAGTGCTTTCCCCACATAAAAATAAAGGACATTTTCCTAGCCTTAGCCAGCATTTTAGAGAAACAGTTCCAAGTTTCTCTCACTTGACTTTGAACACAATGGGGCCAGGACAAAAGTCTGAAGTGGCAGAAGCCCGGGAATAGGATTTTCTGATGAGAGGAGGGAAAGAGCTGAGTCTTGGTGGGACTCTTTTCTCTTCCTCCAGCCCAACAAACAAACCTCCCCAGAAACTTTAAGCCAAGCAGGGCAGCAAAGCAGAAAGCAAAGATGCAGTCACAGATTTCTCTCTGGGCACCACAGAGATGACATCATGCTGAAAAAAAGCCCCAGCCCCTCTGAAAAATATGATCAAGCCTTCCCCAAAATTGAGTGCAGGGGGGGAGGGGCTCTGAAACTGAGCTGTAGACTGGAAAGAAGCCACCAGGCGAGGAAAGGAAGCAATAAGGCAAAACGAAGCCACCATTCAAACCAGTTCCCTGACTGCAGCCAGCCCCCTTCACTGCCAATACACACACATACACATCAGCCCAGCCAAGGATCATCTCTAAATTCCCAGCCCCACCGGCAGCTGCAGCTGGGCTGAGCCAACACAGGAATGCATTCTAGCTCTGCACGCTCCTGTGCACTTCTATTTTTAGAGCGCTGCCCTGGCATCTGGCAAAAAAGCTGGACAAAATGCACTTTTTCTCAAATGCCTGGAGGACGGAGGACAGCAGGGCAAAAAGGAGGACATATCCCCTTTTGCTGGGTGTCTGGTAACCATACATCCAGGACATACCGCTACAGCCAAGCCCTAAGACAGGAGTCTCAAACTCAAGTCAGCATGAGGACTAGTACAGGGCTGCATGAGGACTAGTAAGTTAGCCTGAGGTCTGCACCACTGAAACCTTTTCATACTACAACATTGCAAATATCAGTAATGATAGTGTCATTACGGGCTCCAGGAAATAACGTTAGGGGCCACATGCAGCCTGCAGGCCATGTGTTTGAGACCCCTGCCTTAAGATATAACCACATTTGCTCCGATCCCTCAGAGACAGACACCTTCACGATCTCTATCAAGCATTCTTAAAACACCCACCTGGGGAAGTGAAGAAACAGATTGACAGAGCCAGGTGGGTACCCCAAAGTCAAGTACTACAGGAGAAGCCCAAGAGAGAAAACAATAGAATGCCAGTGGGCATCACCTACAACCTCCAAGTCAGACCCCTACAGTACATAATCAAAGATCTACAGCCTATCAAACAAAATGATCCCTCACTCTCTCAAGCCTTGGGAGGTTGACCTCTTCTCACTCACAGATAGGCCCCCCAACTTTAAGGAGATGGTTACCAGTAACTATAGATCAAACAACTGACACATTAAGGCAGGCGCATATCACTGCAACAACATCTGTTGCCAACTTTGCCCACATATCTGCACAAATGACACCATCATAGGACCTAATCAAACCACCCACTCCGTCGAGGGCTCATTCACCTGCTCATCCACTAATGTGATGCCATCATGTGCCAACAATGCCCCTCTGTCTTATATGTTGGACAAATAGGACAGTCTCAACACAAAAGAATAAATGGGCACAAGTGTGACATCAGAAATAACATTCAAAAAGCAATACAGGAACATTTCAATCCCCCTCCTCATTCCAAGGAAGATATGTTAATTGCTGTACTTGGGAAACTTAATTACAAATTAAAGCTTCAAACAAAAACTACAGAGTTAGAATCCATATGCAAATTTGACACTATTAAGATAGGCTTGAATAGAAATTTGAACTGACTTTCTCATTACTGTAAGTGACTTTCCCGTACCTCTACCTCCCTACATTCTAACATGATGTCCCATCCTGCTTAAATTTAAACTACTTCTTTGATTTGCTGCAACAGTCTGACCTGATCCTATGACTTACACTTCCCCTGCATTTAATTTTCCTCCCATTCTGTAAGTTCTCCATCTTCAAGTATTTGATGAAACAGGATTTTCTCCCACGAAACCTCAAATGATAAATGCATTCTTTAATCTTTAAAAGCGCCACAGGACTCCTTGTTTGTTTTGTTGAACCAGACTAACACAGCTACCCCTTTTAAACTTATCAAATATAGCCACAATTCATGATGGAATTGTAAAACGTGTAAAAAGTGACTACACTGTCATTATGACCAACCTGTCCTGGAGGTCATGACCCTGAGTTGAGTACTCATGAACCAATACTACTGAATACAATAGGATTAAGTAAGTACAGCATACCTTATATTATTCTAGAGGGTGTGTGGAGAAGAGTTACAAAAAGATGGGCTAGTATATTGTTTTAAATTTGCTCAAATAAAGAATCCATTTAATGACTACTTCCTTAGTCATAATCTAACAGTAGCTTTGAATTTGCAGAGGCAATAAGAATAAGATCTAGCTCTTATCTAGCACCTTCCATCTTGAGGACACATTAGTTTATTAAGCTTCACAATACCTCAGCCATGTAGATATGGTAAGCAGCAATATCTTATTTTGTAATTGGGGAAACTTGAGTTCAGAAAAGGTAAGTGATTTGTGGAAGCCAGGATTTCTTTGTGGAAACCAGGATTAGAATTCATATCTTCTGAGTCCCTGTCCAGTGCTTTGTATGTGATAGACTCTGGCATCTTCCTCCCATAGGCTACTATCTATTGCAAAATATCTTATTCAAAACATATCTAAACATGCAGAGGGAAGCCCATATGGCTGTTAGGTGTCTAATTCCTGTTGAAAGGTAAACTGTGGCTTTGAAAATCTCTCCAGATGATAGACAGATAGATAGAAAAATAGCTAGATAGCTAGATAGCTAGATAGATAGATCTAGTAATTATTTAGGGGAAGTTCTATAGAGGCGTGGCCAAACTGTGGCTTGGGTCTTGAATGAAAAAGTGCGGTTCATAGAAGAAAGCCAGAGGAAAGCAGCCCCAGACTAGGAGTTGTAAATTTTCCACTCTGAGCATGTTCTGAGCATGCTCAGAGAGGAACCCCAGGCTGTGCCCAGCTGCTGGAGTGGCCATATTGGATGCTCAGCCCAGGCAGGGCTTAAAGTAAGGGTAGGGAGCCCCAGCCTGTATCTAGCCACTGGAATGGCCAGGTAAGGGGGCTCGGGGGGGGGACAGCCCAGAGGAGCCAGCGTCAGGGCCTGGGGGCTAGGGAGGGGGTTGGGATGGCAGAGAGAAGCAGCAGCATGGTGGGGACGGTGGGAAGAAGTGGTGGCATGGTGGGGACACCTGGGAGGAGCAGTGGCATGGTTTGGACAGTGGGGAGAAGCGGTGGCATGGTTGGAGAGGGTGGGAAGAAGCGCAGCATGGTTGGAGAGGGTGGAGAGAAGACTGGCATGGTCGGAACAGTGGGGAAAAGTGCAGCATAGTTGGAGAGGGTGGGGAGAAGCAGTGGCATGGTCGGGACGGCAGGGAGAAGCTAAGTTTTTACTGTATAGGTAGGCCTAGTTTTCTTTGTAACCTTAAGTAATTATTAGAATCTGACATTAGTAGGATCAATATTTGCCCTCTTTTTATGATAAAATTACCTTGTGCAACAAATTTTAAACTTAGTATTTTTGGAGTAGGTAAAGTATGGCTATCTGCATCAGTGTGGCTCTCAAAAGTTTAATAATCAACTTGTGTGGCTCTTCAATTCCATGTCTGGCTATCCCTGAATAGCTTGTGTTATATGTCAGACTAGATGAGCACAACAATGCAGAATCTATGAATACATGTGACTTCACTGAAGTTTCATCAGAGTTAAATCTGGACCAATGACAGTGACACACACACACACACAAATGATGCAAATCTGGAAGAGACGAGAGTGCTCTGGATAATGACTACAACATCTACCCTTTAATATTACACTAGCGTTTCGTGATATTCCTGTATTATTTTTAGATGCTGAAACAAAAGTGTTTAACCAAATCTACTAGTAAACAAAACTAACACCACTGTTCAACAAAGATATATCTTGTAAAGAATCATATAACTACAATGTCATTGTTTATGTGTGCACTGTGACCTTGGAAAAGTGTGGCAGTTTTTTAAAAAATTAGAATCGGTGTATTTAGGAGCCTGAAGGGCTCAGAGGACTGGTAATAGATTATCAAATAATTATTATTTATTGTTAAGCAATTCATCTGTAAGTAACTGTTTCAGCTGTGGCCTTGTTTGGTAGTCATAAAAAGTTCTGATGCCAGCATATGGTTTATATGAAATATGTTAATCAGGGTTAAGTATTTGGGGGTTCGCACAAATGACAACCCTTGTTGTGACAGATATGGTAATTTCCTGCAGTATCCTTGGGAGACCTTATTGAATTAAGTTTGTGTCTTTGGGGTCCATTGTATTAAATGAATGGTTTATATATTATTCTGGACTGGGATTGTATGTTACCTCTTGAAGGGGGGAGAGGTGACAGATGTGAGAACTAGGTGTAAGGGGACTGATAGCCCCTTACTGAGAGTGAATGGGCCTTTTGATTGGCCACTCCCGCCTGGAAGCAGGACTGTGAAACAGCCAGCCCCAGGGCCAGTGGGAGAGGCCAGTGTCCCAGGATGGCCTGATTGATTGAAAGTGCTCCCCCGCCCCTGTTTCAGAGCCCTGCTTCCAGGCGGGAGTGGCCAATCAAAAGGCCCATTCAGTCTCAGTAAGGGGCTATCAGTCCCCTTACATTCCCCCCTGCTAAAACTCTGCCACATCCAGGGTTTTTACAGCAGCACATTCAGGCCCCATATTAACAAACGTTTACATTTGCAACAGTAGTGACAAGTTAAACAAGAAATTTAAGAATTAACAGAAGAACATCTAACAACTTTAACACTTTATGGCATTCATAACATAATCATCTCTAAATCTAACAGGTGGTACACCCTTAGTAGCCCTCTGGGATCTCCTTAAGACTGGTGGTTCATCATTCACATTTTCTACCCTCATGTCCTCGGGTAACCCTGGGTCTACTTGGGGTGTCTGAACATTTCTGTCATGGTCTGGGGTTGTCCCACTCTGGTCCACAAGGCAGTCAGTTTGTGGGACTAGAACTATCCCCCCCC
>ML681997.1:25393933-25406215 GCA_007922195.1 Podocnemis expansa
GTCTGGGAAGTTCCCCACAAGAGCGGGTCCATCCCCCCGCTTACATAGGGATTTAAAAAACTATATTGAACAATATGTCAGATGCATGAACTTTTGGAACAAAAAGTGTTAATTGGTTTTCCTGGGGACTTTCTAAGGGGAAGTTATATCTGAATGCATCCCTCTGTTCATACCCAACACACCACTGTAATAATCTTTATACAAAATATGCCGAAGTATTACTTGAAAAATTAATAACTTGCTGATCAATAATAATATGGTCAAATATATGTAGCAATATTACATGTAAAGTTATGAACATAAGCTGAAATGATGACTGAAATGTGTTTACCAGACAAGTCTAAGGAGTGGGTAAACTTGTTTCTCAAAGATAGAAGAAAAACTGACACTTTTAGCCAGCTCTCATCAAAGTTGATTGTTAATCCCCACACATGTGGTCATTCTTTGACAGCTAAGGTGGCAGGAGCAAGTTGATTTACATTTCATCAAACAACGTGTGACTTCTTTCATCACAAGACTCCATGTCTCCATCCTTACAGTTGGAAGAAACTTCTTCTAATGGTAACCCTCAGGAAAATACATTTCAAAGGGCAATTGAACTACAAAAGTGAGGGGCAAAAATCATTCCGAGTACTCTCTTTCACAACCAAGTAGATAAAGGAATCAGCCTTTGGACTTCATGAGAGCTCCTGACTTGAAAATTTTAATAGCAGATTTTCTGGGAAATTGTGGTAAGGCTTTTACCTTGAACCAAGTCTAGTTTGTTACTTTTTAGCAGAGCCATGACTATGGTGGGGTAAGTGGGGCTTTGCTCCAGGCATGACGGAGCAGCTCCATTGAGCACTTCATTAAAGGGCATGCTCCACGCCACACGCCACAGGCGCCGGCTATTGTAAGGAGTGCATTCCAATTGAAACGCACCCCAGGAGCGGCATTCTTTAGTTACAGCTCTGCTTTTTAACTACTAGGGAGCACTTCATCTTTATATCTCTTGTAACCATTTTCTACTCTGCTGTTTTATCCTACCATTCACTTAAAACCTCTCTCTTTTTAATTAAATTAGCTTGTTTTATTTTTTAAATAAAATTAATCTAGTGTTGTGTTGAAACTGAATTTTTTGGTAGAGAGCAGCAAACTGTTGTACATTCATCCCTTACAGGGCCAGCATGGCTCTCTAATATCTGAACTCTCCAGGAGAGGAGTAGGCAGTACAGAACACCATTCCGGGGGAAAATTCAAGTCTGGGAATGTTGGGATCACCCTGTAAATAGTAACCAAAGCTGCTGAAAGTCAGAGTGCTACTAACAAATTCTTGGAGTCAGGACTGTAGCTCTACACAGACACTCAGCATGTAACCTGCATGCTGTTTGTGAGAGGCCCAGATTGGGAGCTACATCAAGCTGCAAGGTAGATAGTGACACGATTTCTCACAGATATGGATTGCACCCCACTATGTGATAGAAGTGAATGCAATATCCTCACATTGGATTATGCAAAAACCAAGGCTTTTAAAGCTGTGTCTTAATGACTGGGACATTGTCCATTAGTCACTGATTACATGAGGCCAAGAACAAAGACCCAAGATGTATAAGGAAGACTGAACTAGTCATGGTTTACTTGGGTTCTGACTCTGAGGTAGTCATGGACCTGTAAGCCCAGGGAAAACCCAGTTATGGGCTTTGAAAGACTGACACCTATCAGAGCCTGAGGCTGGAGTAGGAGTGATTTCTGGTAAGTTTTATAGCATGTGGGCAGTTTCTTGTATTGTTGTGAATATGTTTTTGCTGAAATGCTGTCACCTTAAGAATAAATGTGCTTTGCTTAAAAAGAGCCACATGGTCCCTTGTGACGGCAGGCACACACTGTTCATAATCTCTGGAAAGAAGGTAAAGAGCAGACACAGACTTACATAGGTAGCCTGGCTTTCTAGGAATACCACATGGTAGGCAAAGAACAATGCAACCTGGAAAAAACCCAGTTTAGAAGAAGAGAGACACGGGTTTCTACCCAGTTCAGAGGAAGAGAGATCTGGGTTTCCACCCAAGAGAAGTGAATGGAGCCTAGAATGGGTGCCCTTGGTGCAGGAGTAGGGGGAGTTCAGATGCAGCTGCCCTGACCTGTGACAATTCAAGGATCTGGAAGAGTCTTCTCAATGAGGGAAGGTTCTGTTGCTGCTGCAGCTCATGTTGATGAATAGAGACTTTGTTTTCCAGCTACAGGTCTGTAAAAAATGGACATCAGCTATTCAACACTGTCTGGTTAAGAAACAACTTGAGTGAAGTGAGAAATATACAACCTCTCCTCCCGCCCCCGCCCCAAACAGCAAAGATTCTTTAGGGTAGTTTCATGAAGGCTAGAAGAACCATTTGATCATCTAGTCTGACCTGTATATAACAGGCTATTGCTGCGGCTGCAAGGCACCATTTAAACGGGGGGGGGCATAGTCCTGCCCCCTCATCTATGCCACTGTGCCTTCACCTACCTTCTTTTCATATTCCAGCCACCCTTCTTCCCCATAAGCAGCTTGACCCTTTGACCCTTACACCCCAGGATTCTCAGCCCTCCAGGGAACCCCCCCCCATTCCTTATCTTACCCCTCTCCAGCCATGTGTCACACCCTTGGACAATGGGTCTGTCCCATTTCATAGCCAGTCCCCAGCATTGAAAGGAACTGCCGCAGTTTGGGCAGCCAGCACATGGGGACCTAGCACTCAGCATGCAGCATGCCGTTCCTGGGTGCCAGCCATGGCACAATTTCAGCTGTGACATGCACCGGTGCTGGTTCCAAGATCTCTGTGTGGTCACACAAGAACACAAGGAAAATATTAAATTGCTTGACCAGCAACTGCTAATAGAGGAGAGAAATTGGTCAGGCCATGGCCAAACTGCCCCTTTCCCTTGCTGCATGACCTAGGCAATAAATTTCATAGTTGCCACTGTACTGAACCCAGTAACTTGGGTTGAACCAAAGCATAGAATGTGTTTGGCTAAAGCGTATCTTCCAGAAAGGCATCCAGTCTTGAGCTGAAGACCTCAAGAAAAGTAGACTCCACCACTTACCTGGGTAGCTTGTTCCAAAGGTTAATTCCTGTTTATGACAAATTTCTAATTTGAATTTGTCTAGCTTCAGCTTCTAGTCCTGGTTCTAGATATGCCTTTTACCCTTTAGTGCCCAATATTTTTCTTCCTGGGAAAATACTTATGCACTATACTCAACGAACATGAAAATCCATGAACATTTCCCCCCCCCCATCAATCCCCCCCATTTTGATGCCATATATTTCTTAAATTCAATTTGTAAGTGTGAAATAAGACATAACTGCTTGTGGCAATGTTGTAAGATCCCCATACTGAACATGTACTGGGAGATAAAAAGTTGAATGTCAAAGGTTTGATAGTATCACACACTTCCTCCACAGCCTGGAATCTCTAAAAGCACCTATAAAATGCTTTGTTTGAATTAAATTTGACTAAGCATTCAAGAGTATCACCATGTTTTAAATACAACAAAAATCTTAATATTCCAAATGCTAAGCAATCAGGGGTACTGTCAGGTATCATTGAAGCTACGAGTTTTCCTTGGCAGATTCTTATGTTGGTGCAAGGCATTTTTACGTCAGTAATTATAAAATGGGTTGAAAGTAGTGATCTGCTGGAAGGGGCTTACATTAATATTCCACCACTACTTTGATGGTAGAATTGGAGTGATTTTTCTGCCTATAATGGAGCTTACTGCATATACAGATTACTAGATCTGCCTGAGATTATTTTTATCCCTTTGATCTTCTAAGAGTAGTTCTGAAGAGAAAATTGTTCAGCTTTGGAATATACCAGACTTCACACAGAGTTTCTCTAAATTTCCCAGGAAAGGGTACCCCAGAATCTTCCTACAAGGTCTCCACCCATAATATCGATAAACCCAATGGGCCAGTTCAAATCAACAGTGTTACAGCAGAGATTAATTTATTCCAGCACATTTCTCAAAAACAAAATATAAACATGTTCATCACAGCGCCCTCAGGATTGTTTGCCAAATGCTGTAGTGTCTCTCCTTAGCTGAAGTTTGTGACTTAAAACAAGTGTTAAAATAGAATAAATAAATAAATAAATAAATACTCTGACCCCTCAACAGCACATCTTCCAGTGGGACATGAAGCTTAGCGCAGGTTAAGAGGGGGGTTGGAAGGATTTCAATGGGAGCTGCTTAGTTAAAATATAGACAAAATGTCACTTCTACCCAGTTTCTGAAGCATGCTTATACAAATGCTAGTTTGTTTACAAACCTCCAATGGCTTAGCCTGCACACAGAGTTTCACAATTTGCCCTTGTTGCACCCACATTTGAAAGTGCAAATGTCTGTGTTCTTTGCTGCTTTTCCTGCTTAAAGGCCAAATTTTGCATCTTCTCCCAGGGCTTGATTCTTGTTTTTGCTAAGGCCCTGTGGTGGTCACCCTACTCACTGTGAGGGGTTACTTCTTGTGGCCGCATCTGGGGATTAACTCCACTCAGGTCTGATGTACCCTTCTGCTGCTTGCTGTGCACCCTGCTGTTTCTCTCTCATTTTCTGTGACTTAAGGTACTGTGTTTTCATGGCTTGGCCCTTTGGCCAGGTTGTTGTAGTTTTCCCGTTACAGAGTATCAAAGTCCTTCCACACAAGTGGCCTCAGGTTGTCCTTTCATGAACTGGCCTGGTGGTGCCACTACCCCAGGAGCCAATAGGGGAAATCAGACCCACCCTCTACTTCAGGTTCAGGGACCTTATAGTTGGCAACTGTGCTTTCCCTCAGATCCTGTTGTTCCTCCCCTGGACTCCTTCCTACAGTTGCCCCGGTGTACCAGCTTGAAAGCCTTCCTCCCAGGGAGTAAATACAGACTACTGAATTCTACTGCCTCAAATCCACCTCCCTACTCCCAGGGAGTGACATTAGCCTATTTCTCTGCAGTCCCTTTCTGTTGCCAGCTTCCTGTCTTCATAAACCCAGTGGACTCCATCAACCAATTAGGTGTTTAGCACTTCTGGGCTTTTGTCAGAGTGTGGCCTATAGATTAATTGGTCTAATTTTCCCCTTCTTGCCTTGGGTGGTGTGGACAACCATCACAGGGCCCTTTATCTAGCAATGGAAAGAGGAATCCAGTCATAGATCTTCATGTAGGACATGTCTTCAGCAGGGTGAAATACTGCCTCTTTGGAAATGAATAGCAAAACACCCACTGGCTTCAGTGGGGCCAGGATTTCATTCCAGAAAAGTAGGTCATGTTACATCACGACTGTGTGTTACCTAACAGGAGGTGAAACAGAGCTAATATTTGACGCTGTATCAGTTATCAAAGCCTACAGGAAGAAAAAGGGTTAACCATGACCAGCTGACACAATGTTAAACATGACTTCTACCCTGCAGTCTACTTTAGCTACAAAGTCACATGGTTAACATCATGTTAGTTAGTATAACCCCTCCAGGTCGTTCTCTAAAATGACCTAGCTCCCTGGTGAAAAGCTATTAAAAGCAAAATTGTCCTTTAACTAGCTAGTTCAGTCTGAGGAGTAACTGCAGGATTTGATCCCAATTCTTTCTTCTTTTTTAATAATACATTTCACACTAGTTTCCAGAAGAAAAGCTAAATTCAATATTAAATGAAATATAGGTATGGCTTGAAAACGTCTAACTCTGAAGAATGTGGAGTCATTTCAGTGTCTGTTATGCTATGGTATCCCAATTTAGCAGTAGAAGTGTCAGATTCCATCAGTTTTCACCTCTAATGTTCATCCCAAGACAGCACTGTTATTAGATGATGGGCACCTCCCACAGCCATATCCATATACATTTGTGTTCCCAGAAAAGTTATTATTGTGGAGATGGAAGAAGAAAACAATTTTTCATTACTGTTTTGCTCTCACACAAGTTGTTTTGACACTAGGTGCAGTCCTGACACATATCTTGAAATAGAAAGAAATGGGAGAGAGGTTGAGTTACCTCGAAAATAAGATGAATGACAGGCAATTTGGATAATATTTTATAGTTGCAGTGTTGTTACAAAGGTCAAGCAATTTAATAGAAACCTTCTTGTTTATTTGCATATGATGCTTTAACAGGCCAGTGCCTGTTGATGTATTTACAATGAAAAGCTAAGTATAAATTATACACAACCCCCTTTCTGCAAACATTCTAGTACTAAAATATTCAGGATATTTTCCACAATATAATATTGTTTCAGAGTTCATAGTTTTTATTTCAAACTGAATAAACCAAGAAATAGCACAAAACTGCAATTTAAAAAGAAAATACTTAAAGCACTTGGAGATCTACTGATAAATAAAAAGCACTATATATAAACTAGGCATTATTATTTTATGTTATTAGACTAGCACAAGCAGTTACACTAGACAGTTTATAAATTGTACAGCCTACCCACACTTATGCTTGAAGTCATTAGCTGCTCATGGAGGTCAGTAAGAAATACCCCATAAACATGTTGTAGGGTTTTTCCATCTTTCACTGAAGCATCCAGTTTTTGGTCAGTGTTGGAGACAGGATGATTGGCTTGTTCCAGCAGAACAATTCCCCTGATTTTATGAATGATTATGAAGTTAAATATTTGCATCTGTTTAAAAGATGGCTAGAATGAGTATTTTCTAATGACAGGTATTTCAGAGCCTTAGGTTACAGCTCTTTTCAGATATACGAGCCATAGACATTCAAAAATGTTTTCTTCCCTCCCCCATATGCCCACCTGTCTTCTAAGTGTTTGTCACACTTAAGGCAGGGCAGGTTCTTTTATCTCCTCCCAGAAATTGTTGATAGCGGACAGGGCACAATTTAAAGGTTCTGGTGCAGCTGGGGTTCAGGACAGGGCATATAAATCCAGGCAGAAATCAGAGGAGGTCACGTAATCCTCCCCCATGCATCACCTGTGTCTCCTTGATTATTACTTCAGCCCTTCTGTTTTCTGCTGGGCATGTATATGCCCCTCAAGTTAAGGTCAAGCAAGATAGATTAAGACGGTGGTTTTCAAACTTTTTTTCCTAAGGACCCAGTTGAAAAAAATTATTTATGGCCATGACCCAACAATTCTATCTTTGAGAAATGTATTCCAGTCTTTTGGCGGCAGCAGCGGGGTGCACCATGACCCACTACCTGAGGCTCTGAGACCCGGTAAGGGGTCCTGACCTGTAATTTGAAAACCACTGGATTAAGACATTGAAAATACAAGTGGGGGATCCAGATGTTGAAGAATTTGAACATCTTATAGGAGACACTTAGCAGCTCTCAAAACTGAGGCGTTATTTCCTGTGCCTTTGTCTTTTCTTGTGGCTTTTAATTAAGGTAGCACTGTGACATTCCCTTCTGCTACACAAAGAGTTGTATAGCTGTGTCATCCCCATCTCTCAATCCTGGAGCCCATCCTGCTCTTCCTGCCTGTGTGAACCCCCACTGCTGGGTCAGCCCATGCACAGTACCCTGCAAGCAAACAGCCCTCAACCCAGTGAGCGTTTCTGACCACCCACTCATGGGATTATGCAATAGAATGACCCCAGCAAACATCTCCACTCCCAGATGCAGCCCTAGAAACTTTGTCTTGTAATGTTCTGTGCTTCCCACTGAACGCTTGCTGTTGTCTTGTACATGGAAGTGGAAGAGAGACCTTGCAACCAAAGTGTCCTCCTTATGAACAGGTTGCTTCAACTGCCCCCCCCCCCCTTTCAGGGTCAGGTGATGAATTGTGTCCATACATGGATCCCTCTATACATGAGCATTCTTTTATTGATACTTAGGCTAGCCCATTGTTCATGGGTTATGCATGCCTTATTGCAGGGGTCTCAAACTCACACCTCATGGGCCGCATGCAGCCCCTAAAGTTTTTCCTGCGGCCCACAATGACACTTAGAATTTCTCAAATAATTGATAATGCAAAATTTAAAGTGTGTTTATATACTTATTCATTGTCTTCCTGATGAAACCTCCATCCTGAAAAGAAGTAATTCTTACTTACTTACTCTTGGCCTATATATGTTACTCTTCATTTTTTCATTTGACTATATTTGTATCCTTGTATGAAAAGGTTTCAGATGTGTGGCCCTTGGGCTAACCTATTAGTCTTCATGCAGCCCTTGTGGTGATTTGAGTTTGAGACTCCTGCCTTAGTGAGTCATGAATTACTATTTGCTTTTGAAGGGTTTTGCTTAAATCCGCCTCAAGTCATGAGACACATATCTGGGAATATTACATAGCCAATCTTCAAACCATCCATCAGACAATGAAGCGCCATGAGATTCTAGAATATAAGCAAATAAACTTGAGGGTCATCAAGTTAGCCAGTCACACAAGAGTGACAACAAAAATTCAGCCAAGGTATAAACAGCTAAGTATGTCCATTGTGTAGATCTGACTAACTTCATCTATTGCTAACAGATTCACAGGAAAAAAAAGGGTAATGGGCAAAATTCTGAACTCTTTTAACAGTTCTACTCAGTAAATTCTTGTTGAAGTCCATCAAGGCTTTTGCCTAGGTAAAGGGTGAGGACTGCATAATCTGGGCCAATAAAAACAACTCCAGGTATGTAGTATTCAAATGAAGTTTATACAACTAGCACTCATTGCTTTCCACCTCCAGCTTCCTGAAAACTTCTGAGTAACAAAATAAACTGCATCCAGGCTAGAGTGGAACCGTCTCCTCCCACCAGCAGTATGTTAAATAACACACACCTTAACATAAACCACACCCAAAAGAATATGAACTCCAGAGAAAGGGCAAAACAGGAGAATGAGTAACAGCTGTAAAAACCAACACCCTTATTCTAAATTCCAACTTTGTCACACCAGCCACTTGTATGCATAATATCTGCAGAAATATCATCTTGCCACATACAAGCCTGTAGAATAGATCTGGTTCTCCAGTTACAGAATTCAGATTTCAATAAGAAAACTCTTGGTCTTGCAGCTCTTGTTGCCCATATATTTTCTGCTAAAGTGCTACAAATTGGCTGTACCTTTGCAGTGATCTAAGAAGACAGCTTCAGTTTAATACATATACGGTGGCAGCAATTGTAACTCCTGACACTTTTCTAGCAATCCTCTAAAGAAACTGCCACATACCTGTGACAACAAAGACCCATAGCAATCTCCACAAATGGTACCAAATTGTTAACAAACTAGTTTTCAAGAATGTTAACCACAGTGTGGTTTATCAACATTGCCTGAACGTTGAATTTGTAACAGTCAGAGTAGGGTGATGGGATGGGATGGAGTGGAATGAGCAGACTAGGTTGCACAAGGGATTTGTGCCTTTCTGCAGTACCACATGGAGATATGAGACAAAATGCCATCTCAGGTGTAGCTCTATTAGCTTCTCAAATATGGTGCAGATTTGGAGAGTCCATGGCTGCATTCAAGACCTGATGGATATCCGTGCTAACACAGCAATCCCCTTTCGAGGATGTCACCGTTGCATGTTGGGCCCTGGTTTTAATAGCCATCTTACCCCACTTGAAAGAAAGTCTTAAAACATTTTTATTTCAGAGCTTGTGTCAGGAATAAGGCCTTGCAGTCACCTGGTTGGCTAAGGAATACTATATAAACCAGGAAGTAACAACAGGAAGCTCTCTGAGCAACTAGAGGTCATTGCTCCTCCACCTTACCTTTGTTGCTGTCTCCAGCTCTGACCTTCAGCTTAGCACCTAACATTATCTCCAGCTCTGACCCCTAGCTTGGCTTCTGACTCCATCTCAGTTCAGACCTTTGGCTTGGTACCTTTGGTTCTGATATTTTGCTCTGCCCATTAAGTCTCAACACCCCATTTCTGGGTCATTGCTGGTGGCTCCCATTACAGCACTCTGTCAGAAGGGGAGCCGGTTCACCCGATCCCCAGAGGCCCAGTCTACCTTTGACCAGCTGATGAATGCCCCATCTGCTCCCATCCTTGTTCATCCTGACCATACCAAGCTTTTGGTTGTAGAAGGCAATGCTTTGAACATCACTATAAGAGCTCTGTTATTTCAACCAGTAAGACCCTGTAACCAGCTCCTGTCTTCTGCTTTCTACTCCAGAAAATTAAGCCTAGTCAAGTGGAACTATGACAGCTAGGGCATGGAGCTGCCTGCACTCAAGACAGCTTTTGAGAAATGGCTTCATCTCCTTGAAGGAGCGCAGTTTCCAGTTCAGGTTCTTCTGGAACACAAAATACTGGAGTACCTTTATAGGGTCCAAAACCTAAACCACTGCCAGATCTGTTGGTCCCTTTTTTTTGCCTAATTTGATTTTAGTGTGACATACTGCTCAGACATAAGCGATCAGATGGAGATGACATCAGGTACCACCAGAAGGATAAACTTGCTGGGTCCTTCATGACACTGTATTCAAACATCTTTAAGCCATCCAACTTCATCTTTCAAACAATGGAAAGAGATCTAATGTCACTCGTTCAATCTCTGCTGCCTCATGACCCCTTCATCCTTCAAACCTGCCAGACCTTGGATGATGTGAGCACCCAACCCACTTTGGAGCTTCAGTTACAGGATGGAATTGGCCACTGCAGGAATGCATTTATGTTCCAGGTGGCCAGTCTAGACACACAGTTCTTGAATAATGTCATGACTGCCAGCACACTGGCCATTTTGGCCAAACTAAAACAAGATCTCCTTCAGCCTCTTATCCACATTGGCTCTCCTCTGATCTACTCCATCCCTGGATTTCATTGTAAAACCGCCCAGCTCCCATGAATGTTCAGTTGTTTTGATTATTATCAATCTTTGACCAAGATGGCACACTTTATCCCCTCTCAGATGGTTCCTGCTGCCCTGGAAACTGCTTGCCTGTTCCTTGAATGCATTTTCAGCTCCACTGACTACTGACTAGCATTGTGTTGGACTGAGGCCTACTGTTTGTCTCCCATTTCTGGCAAGACTCTTCAAATATTTGGAGGTAGAACTTCTCATCTCTTTGGCATATCATCCACAAACTAATAAGCCAGTGGAGCAGGTGAGCCAGATTCCTAAACAGTACATCTGATGCTTCCAGGATTACCGCTAGGATGACTGGGTTTCCTGCTTCCATGTGCCATATGTTCAAATAGGTTACAACAGTGTAATCCATGCTTCCATTTGGCAGAGCCCATTCTCTGTCAGTTATGGTTTCCACTCCCTGCTGCTCACAAGTGCTTTGGTTCCTGCTTCAGTGAACCTTGTCACCCATCTGTATCACATATAACAAGAGCTCCTAGAACATGCAGAATCCACTGCAAAGTTCTCTCAGCAGTAAGGAGACAAGCCACAGACCCAACTTAGCTATCAGGGATACAGTCTGGGTGTCAACAGAGGAAGTCATAACAGTATAAATATAGCAGTCTAACCATTTGCTAATATCATTATACTGCAGTTACTTCCCACGTAGACAAGCCTTAGACATCCCTGCTACAGAACTGACTAGGTTACATCAGGAGCTACAGAGCAGCCCAAACTGGAAAGGCACAAAGGGGGTTTAAAGCTGCCTTAGAGCCACCCCCACTCCTCCATCCCTTGGACTGTGACTTCTCTGCTTCTTTTTCCTTAACAGGTCACCTTTAAATATTGACAAATACAGTTAACATAGGATATAATCCACGAATTTATCCACAGGTAACAAGTATTAAGCAAATAAACCTTATAAATATTTTAATTATGCATACAGACAGACTGCCAAATAGAATGAAGGGAGGTTCAGCAACACCAGTTCATCAAGAACATCCTATTATTGTTAATATTATTTATCACAGTTCCTAGGAGCCACAGCTATGAACCAAGATCCCTGTTGTGCTGGGATGGCGCTGTACTCCCTACATTCCAATGTTCTACCATTTTCTTTCAAATAAACCTAACATATAGGTCAGATTCTGCCCCAGGTGTTTACAGTGTTGCCCTGGGAAGCCAGTGAAAGCCATGTGACTTCATTAAGCAACAATAACCTGTTATCTTTAAAAATCAAAATGCAATCAAGGTTTATTAAACAAAAATATCATCAGGTATTTGCTTAAAAGAATTATCTCAGTCCTTATTACTGGTTAACGCTTACTTGTTTAGTAAATATGTACCATGTTCATAGATTTTCTCCCACAAGTTTTCAGTGATTTGATCATGAGTCTCACAATATTTGGAGTCATGTGAAGACTCTCTGCTTTTATATATATATATAGATATAGATATAGATATAGATATAGATATATAGTTTTTAAAGAAAAAAAATTCCCCTCTCACCCCTATGGGTGGTATGTGTCTTCCTCAACCTCGGGTCCTCTACCAGAGGCCTGGGAGTT